>VZQC01015484.1:2979307-2983832 GCA_009823505.1 Rhizomys pruinosus
GTTGCCATGTGGGTGCTGGGAATCAAACCGGGGTCCTCTGCAAGAGCAGCCGGCACTCTTAACCGCTGAGCCATCTCTCCAGCCCCCAGCAGCCCCTCTCTTTTTTCTTTAACAGGGTTAACTTCACTGCTGGTGGAATTACAACTGCTCTTTAGTTTTAACGTTTTTATTTCAGTGATGGGGACCAAACCCAGGACATCATACAAGCCAGGCAAGTGCTCTATCATTGAACTCTACCCCAGCCTTGGTTAAGGTCAATTGCAGGTGTTTCATCGTCATGGAGACATGGTTGAACCCTTGTGCTCATTCCCAGCAGCCAGACAGCATCTTCAAATGGCCCTGCCCTGGTGTCCAGGATGATTTATTTACAGCGCTTGCTTACTGTGATCATCATCCCTTCCCTGACTCTTCACAGAATATTTTTCCTAGTGTCACTGAACTTTTGCCTGGTTTCAGTAGTATTACATCACTGGGAAACTCACCTTACAATATCCCTAGAGCAGACAAGTGAGTCCAGCAGAGATCTGAGTCTTTGAGTCACTGGGTCAAAACTTTTCTGATGATGGGGAGAATTTCCAGCAGAATTGAGTGCAGCCTTGCAAGAACTCTAAAATGGGAAGGTTATATTCTGTTTGGGGGAGTCAGTGGTGCTTTCAAGAGGCAAGGATGGCCATTGGTTCCTGGTCCTGATTTGGCATAGAATCATCCATTCATGGGGATTTATGGAAAAAAAATACTGTGACTGTGATGATGGCTTGACTATGAAGCATCTCCAACTGGGTCACATATAAAACACATGATCCCAGCAGGTGGTGCTCTTTTTGGAGGTGGCAGATCATGGGAGATGGGGCCTTGTTGATGGAACAGATCACTGGGGAGTGTTGGGTACTCAGACCCTCCTTCCTCTGCTTTTGGTTGGTCATGATGTGAGTAGATTCTACCACATGGGTCTGCCATCATGATGCTCGGCCTCACCAGAATCAACAGAACCAAGAATTATCTATCAATGGAACCCTCTGAAACCATGAGCAAAAATAAATCCATCTGTCCTTAAGTTGCCTAGGTTGGGTATTTTTCTCACAGTGATGAAAAGTCCGACTTTTAGTGGCCAATAACCAACCAGTCAAAATGTGTTGGGCTGGCTTAGCTTAAAGACTCATGTGCTGTGTCCAACATAGACACTCTTCAGATGATGACTTCAGGACCACTTCTCCCATTGGGATCCTCTCTGGCTACTCCATTCTTCTGTTTCATCAATAGTTATTTATTAATTCATTCATTCCTTTATTTATAAGAGAAGAATTTGATGGCATCCATCTCTGTTCAATCGCACCGCAGAGTGTGTGGCTTTCTTGAGCTCTGTCTGCCCCGACTCAGTGCTCACATCTCTGTCATACCCTCTCTTCCATTGAGCCTCCATGGCTTTGGCTGGATCCACCCACAATGTCACCAGGTTACTGATGATGCCGAGGTTGTGTGAGCATCTGTTTCCTCCCATGGCTGCTGAGTTTGGACCATCTCTTCTTAGTTACTCTTGCTTTTTCTTGGTCACTTTATACTCTGAAAATGCAGACTTCATCATCATACTTCTTCCTTGTTTACAATCATTAGTGGCTTCCTATTTCTGTAAGTACAAAACAGAATTCTTAAACTGGGCATTTAAGGTTCTTGATGGTTCAGACCCAGCCTAGACAGACCTTTGGTTTAATGTCCAGCTTTCTCTCTTATTTCTTGTCCAGTAATACTGTCTTCTTTTTCCCTGAAACACGCTGATCACGTGTCTTCACATCCTTGTCATCCTCTCTCCTCATACTCCTCCAACTCCTCACCTGGGAAATCTTCCCTTCCTTGAGCAATCTCTCCTAGCACCCCAAGATTAGGTGGTACAGTCACAGATTGATGATGAACCTATATGCTCTTTGCAGAATTGCTACTGAAAGTCTGTTTAGACATTCAGCAACTACACACATAAAGATATATTTTTCTTTAATACGAATGTGAATTTAGTTACATGATAGCTGGACCATGTTTAATTCACATTAGTGTTTAGAGGGCTTGGCTTAATGGTGCTAGACAAGAATTTCTTGATGATTGAATGAACGTATGTTTTTTTTTTTTGTTTGCTCCCTAAATTTCGAGATTCATTTCTGCTTGGAATATGTCTTGGCATTCTTGTATCTGTGCCTGGCCTCCTTGCTGATCAAACCCATGACCTTGACCTCATTGAGAGAGACAGAGGAGGGGGGGGAAAGGAAGTCTTCACTGAGAGAGAGGAAGAGGAAGGAGAGGAGGAGAAGGAATAGGAGAAAGAAGAGAAGGAGGAGGAGTAGAACAAAGAGGAGGAGGGAAAGGGGGATGAGGAGGAGAACGAGGACCAGGAGGATACGGAAGAGGAGGAAGAAAGAGGAAGAAGAGTCGTGAGCTCTCTTGAGGAAGTCTTTGAAGGCTGACATTTTTCCTTGTTATTTCTTTGGTATATGGAGCCCTACTCAGCAGTAACATGACAAGCATTTTGGGTTGCCTAGTCAACAGCTATCCCCCCACCTTTCTCCTGCTGGCTTATTTGGGCATACAGTTCCCCAACATGACTTCTAACAGGGTGAACTTTTCCCATCTGTAAATGAAAACTCCAGGTGGTCTAAGCTAATGGTTCCCCAACTGTGATCTACAAAACCCCAGGGTTCCTGGAGACCCATCCAGGGAATCCTTGACGTCAAAATGTTTTGTGATAACACCAAGATGATATGTTGGCATTTATTCTCGGGGTAAAACACAGTGATGATTAAAATCACTGGTGCTTTTGCACCAATCAAGGTACTGACACCAAAATGTGTGATCAGCCTTTCTTATTCTTCCTTGCTGTGTTTTCACAGTTAAAAATCATATGTTAACCCTGATAAACAGGAACAATTATGATTTAAACAAATTCAACACTTACATCTGTGACATATTACTATTCTAAATAGAGACAAGAAAGTACACATACTGGTTGCCATCTTAGCACACAGTGGGCAAGGTAACCTCACAAAAGCCACCAGGCAATGAAATGGTCCCAGTTGTGTGTTAAGCCCCACTGGTGATTTTCATAGAGCACCATTTTTACTGCATGGAGTATCAGACAAACCATGATTTTTAGACAGGAGATATTTTACAAACAACGAACAATAGCAAAACAGCTAATGATATTTGTTGCTGATGATGAAATGTGAGCTTTCAAGCAAAATTGTATTTCTAAGTTTAATAGTTCCCCCAATATTTGAAGACTATTTTGATGAGATCAGTGCCAATGTTAATAAGGAAGATGTTTACTATTGCGTAACAAGATGTATTTAATCGTGGAAGATCCATAGGATTCAATGAACCAATAATTTCTAAATGATCAATGCACTAAACATGCATGGGCAATAGCAGCTCAAAGAGCAGGGAAGATCAATGGGTGGTAATTTAAGATAGGACAAAAGTTCCTTTGATATGTCTTTAGATTCCACACTGTACCTAATATTTAAACAGCTACTACTTCTTGTGTTTTAGTTGAGTATCAATAAGAAAATTCTTAATTGTCTAAAGATGTTAAAATACCCCTCTCTTCATGAAGCCAGACTTCTTGCTATCCTTCCAGCAAATAACATATCACAATAGATTGAATGTGAAAGCAGGTAAGAAAAATCTCCTGTCTCAAGTGGGCATGGTGGTACAAGTCTGTACTTCTAGGGCTTGGTGGGTAGAGTTAGGAGGGTAAGACGTTCAAGGTCATTTGTGGCTATACAGTGAGCTCCTGGGGTACAGGAGACAAAGTTTAAAAAGCAACAACAGCCAGGTGTGGTGGCACCCGCTTTTAATCCCAGCATTCATGAGGCAGAGGCAGGAGGATCTCTGTGAGTTCAAGGCCAGCCTGGTCTACAGAGTGAATTCTTGGCCAGCTGGGGCTATAGAGACCCTGTCTCAAACAAAAAGAAAAGAAAACAAACAAAAAAAGCAACAACAAGCTGGGCGTGGTGGTACACACCTTTATTCCCAGCACTTGGGAGAAGGAGAGGTAGATGGATCTCTGTGAGTTCAAGGCCAGCCTGGTCTACATAATGAGTTCCAGGACAGCTGGGGCTACAGGGAGACCGTGTCTCAAAAAAAAAACAAACAAACAAAAAAAGCAACAACAGCAAACAAACACCAGACAAATACCAGACAAACACCAGATGTGTGTATTGAACCAGGCATTAAAGAGTTGTGAAAAGATTTTTAAAAATCTAAGCATTGTTATTTTTCACTTTTTTTTTTTTTGGTCTTTTTCAAGACAGGGTCTCCCTGTAGCCCCAGCTGTCCTGGAACTCACTCTGTAGACCAGGCTGGCCTTGAACTCACAAAGATCCGCCTGCCTCTGCCTCCCATATAAAATAAAACTCTTAATGGGCTCTACTTTCTGACTCTGTTATTACTGTATATAAGTAGAAAGTATGTATTCATATTTTAGAGAAATATAAAATTGAAGGAGGAAAATGTGAATTCCTAAACATACGAAAAAAAAAAA
>VZQC01015484.1:2984128-3045855 GCA_009823505.1 Rhizomys pruinosus
TCTTGGTCTCTGGTCAATTCTGGCTGTTTCCTTTCATGGGCTGACAGTTTGTCCAGGAATAACCTTTTGATCCTACTAATGAAGCACAAGCAATTAGATATATAGGTATTTAAACAGTACTAATTGTTATGGTAGGTTACTTTGGTATAGACACAGATGTTTGGATGGTATGTTAATCCATTAATTACATCTTTTTCTGTTAAATATGACAGGGTCTTACTGTGGCTTATAACATCTCCTATTAGAGGATGTATGCTTGTGGCATCTAGTATATATTTTCAAATTCCTTAGTTTTAATTTCTAATAGAATATGATGGTTAGGTTGACTATCTGCCTGAGAGGATCTGGACTCACCCACCTAGTAGACAATCCTCCAGGCACATCTGTGAAGGGTTATCTAGATTAGACTAGCCTATGGGCAGGCCTGTGAGCGATAGTCTTTTCAAAAAATAATTTATTTATTTATTTATTTATTATTTTTTGTGTATGAGTATACTGTCTGCATGTAGGTTTGGTGCACCTGGGTCATGCAATGCCTCGGAGGTCAGAAGAGGGCGCCAGATTCCCCTAGAATTGGAGTTAAAGATAATTCTTAGCCGCCATGTGGGTGCTGGGAATTGAACCCAGGTCTGCTGCAAAAGCAGTGGGTGCTCTTAACCGCTGAGTCATCTCTCCAGCCCTTAGGGATAGTCTTGATTAAGACAACTAAAGAAGGAAGAGCCACCATATGCGGTGGTGGCACCAATTCCCGGCCTTGGGTCTTGCACTACAGAAGAAGGAAGCAAGCAAATCAATGGTATTCATCTCTCTCTTTCTTCCTGTGGGGAACTTGTGACCAGTTGCTTCCAGTTCCTGCCACTATGACTGCCCCACCATGAGGGACTGTACTCTTGAAACATGGTCCCAAATAATCTCTTCCTTCCTTAAGGTGCTTTTGTGTGAGACATTGCACATGTGCAGGCTAGCGCACACTTGGCGCCATGAGCTGACTTGTTGTCACCTGCATATCACTTTCTAGGTATGCCCCAGGAGCTGGGACAACGGTGATGATGTAGAGGTCTGGCATTGGCTACTGGGAGGTGATGTCATGCAATATGGGGGCTGTCTGTCCCAAACCTAGATGAGCTGCTTGTTGTTTCGAATAAATTGGATTTGCGCCCTCAGACATGGTCCCTGGGAATGTTACTGGAGTAACTCCACCTGCGTACCCTCTTCAGCCTGTTCCAATGAGGGACTAACAACATTCCCACACTCTTGTCAAGGAGTTTTATCACGGCAACAAGACATGTAAATAGGACACTGAGAAATACTACATATAATATACATAAATAAAAGACAGGTAACATTAGGCCAGGGCTAAAATTGGGGTTCTGTTTCCCTGACCAGATCTTGACTGGAGCTGCAAGAGGGTAATGAGATGAAGAAGGAACTCAGCTAAAAGAAGAGATTACTTTTAAATTTAAATTTTTTTTTTTTACTTTTTTTTTAACGTGTGTGTATGAATGTACTGTCTGCATGCAGGTTTTGCACCCATGTCGTGCAATGCCTCGGAGGTCAGAAGAGGGTGTCAGAGTCCCCTGGAACTGGACTTAAAGATGGTTCTTAGCCACCATGTGTGGGTGCTGGGGATTGAACCCGGGTCTTCTGCAAGAGCAGTCGGCACTCTTAACCACTAGGCCACCTCTCCAGCCCGAGATTACTTTCAAAGGGACACAAAAGAAAACGTCATGTCTTTCCCTCTGTTGGCCATTGCTAGATCTACAGGTGACCCTAGGATCCTGGTCCTATAAGCAGAGTCAACGAAGGAAGTAAAGTCAACCACTGACTTCAACTTGGGTTCCAGTGGAAGTCGGTGAACTGTCAGACTAATGGCCCCTGGGGCCATCTTATCTCTGAACAGTTTTTATTTTTAAAATTTTATTTATTATTTTTTATGTCATATGTAGGGGCGTATTGCCTGCATGTATGTAAGTGCACTCTTGTCATGCAATGCCTGCACAGGTCAGAAGAGGGCATGCGATCCCCTGGAACTGGATTTAGCTGCCATGTGGCTGGTGGGAATTGAACCTAGATCCTCCAGAAGAGCAGTCAGTGCTCTTTACCACTTTGCCATCTCTCCAGTGCCTTCTCTCCTAAACTTTTTATTACTGGAGAAGTGGAGCTCCTTTACAGCTTGGGTGGGGTTTCCCTTCACACTGAAGAGCTAAGAGAAAGCCTATACAGGAATGCGCCTCCAAACTTTAAACTTACAAAGTGAGTCACAGGCTGAAGAATCATTCTCTCCCTCTTTTGACTGTCTCTTAGTGGGGAGCTCACATTCACACCAGCCTCAAAGATCATTAGCAGGAGATGCCCAGTCTCGTGGTTGTATATACTGCGGTTCATATCTGGCTATGATTTCTCCCCCACACGGCCCTTCTCAGCATCCAAAGCAGCACAAAATAAATAGACGTATAAAAGAGGTGAATGTTGTAGACAACAAAAAACTGCCGGGACTGTGGCGCTCTTCCCCCAAAGAGTCATTCCAGTCTATTAGGTGCATAATGCATGTTTTAAAAAAGAACCTGTTGTAAATACATATTTGTTTGGATGGACTGCAGTACAACTGAGAATCTCCCGGGGAGAGAGAATGTATTTTATAACCTGACAAAAAAGATTCTGTGAAAGGTAAAATAAAGACAAACAGAAAGGGGTTAGAACCCGCTGCGCACCCTGGGTAAACGCAGTGCCACCGCTCCACACACCAAAACACCGTAACCTCCTCAAAGGTTCTAGGATCCTCCATCTTCTGGATGCCCAACACCCATTCAGGCTTCTTGTGGAAGATGACAAAGCAGCCTCAGGCAGACATTGCCCTCGACCTCTCAGGAGGACGCCGATACCCTAAGTGAAGCTGGGGTTCTGTCTCTGGGACCAAGACCAGGTAGCAAGCAGCCTGAATCACAGGATTGGTTCCAAGGGGCCTCCATCAAACTCAAAGCTACTCAGGCCCAGCTTTGCGGCCCAAATGAACTGTTAGCGATCTGCTGGTGCTCATTATCATAAATTTAAATAACAGCCAGGGGTAGAACCCTGCTGCTTTAACTGGAAAATGCCAGAAGTGGAATTGCTTTGATCCACTCAGAAGCAAAGTGTCTCCAGCCAGTCCTGTAATACTCAAGAGGCTGAGGCAGGAGGATTGCAAGTTCTGGGCCAACCTGGGCTTCATAGACAAACCCTGTCTTAATAAAACAAAAACAGTCCGGGCGTGGTGGCGCATGCCATTTTTTTTTTTTTTAATTTTATTTGTGTGTGTGTATCAATGTACTGTCTGCATGCAGGTTTGTGCACCCGTGTCGTGCAATGCCGCGGAGGTCAGAAGAGGGTCTCGGATTCCCCTGGAGCTGGAGTTCTCCTGGAATTGGAGTTTCAGATGGTTCTCGGCCGCCATGTGGGTGCTGGGGATCGAACCCGGGTCCTCTTTACAGAGGACCTCTTTAACCGCTAGGCCATCTCTTCAGCCCCAGCGCACATGCCTTTAATCCTAGCACTTGGGAGGCAGAGGCAGGCGGAAAAAATAAAATAAAATAAAAATAAAATAAAATAAAATAAAATAATAAAATAAAATAAAATAAAACAAAAACAAACAAGAACAAATAATATATTGTATTTGTTATTTTAAATATATATGTATATATATATGAGTGTATTGCCTGCATATGTGTAAGTGCACCCATGGTGTGGAGTATCCACAGAGGTCAGAAAAGAACGTCAGGTCCCTTGGAAGTAGAATTACAGATGGTGGTCAGCCACCATGCAGGTGCTGGAAATCGAACCCAGGTCTTCTCCAAGAGCAGCTAGTGCTCTTAACTGCTGAGTCATCTCTCCAGACCCCCCTCCACACAACAATAACTAATAAACAAACAACAGGGGCTGTAGAGATGGCTCAGCAGTTAAGAGCACCGATTGCTCTTGCAGAAGACCGAGGTTCCCAGCACCCACATGGTGGTGAAGAACTGTCTTTAACTCCAGTTCCAGGGGAATCTGACACCCTCTTCTGACCTCCACGGCATTGTACGACATGGGTGCACCAACCTACATGCAGACAGTACACTCCTACACATAAAAAATAATAAATAAAAAATAATAAAATAAGCAAACAACAACAGAGGAGAGGATCTTGAAGCGCAGACACAAGGGGACTGCAATTAAATTTCTGTCTCTGTGAAGTGTAAGATTCCAGGCTGAGGACGCTTGCCTGCCAGTGTGCTGTGTCCCTTTCTTCCGGGTCCCCTTAGCATGCTTTTCTTCAGCTTTGAGGGACAATTAGAGTCCAGGAGCAATGACTTGGGTGATGATGGGCATTTCCTGTGGCTGTGCATCAGGAAATGTCAGTGTGTCCCGCTGGCTAGCAGTCAGTGCTACGGCTGTCTACCCAGTGTAAGCTTTGCTTGCCTTCCTGCTCTTCCTTACTGCTGGACCTTGGGTTTTTTTGTTTGTTTGTTTGTTTTGTTTTGTTTTTTGGTCTTTTTGAGACCTTGGGTTTTTAATAATTAGCGCATTACCTGTGGGCTGGTACTTGGAAAGTGTGTAACTGTCCTGTTGCCCAAGGAGTTTTCTAGAGCTGTATTAATGACAATAAATAACTACTAACTCAGTGGTTTCATTTCTTACAACACGGTGACTTTTTTAAATTCAGTTATTACTTTGTATCATTAGCTGGTGTTGATATGTAAACAGAGACCTATCCTGTTCTTACCTGCTCTGCCTTCTTCCTGTCATCTCCTACAACCCATTGTCACCATTTCATCCACACTCAGTGTCTCCACATTGGCCAGTTGGACTCCTTCGCTCATCAACATCAGCTGGCCATCAGTTGATGGGTCAGCCCATCTTACCCTGCTCAGGCTGGACTCTGCCACTTATTCAAGGATCCTTTTAGGGATGGATCACACAGGATGCAGGTCCTTGCTAGCACAGGGTCACTAATCCCAGGATCTGTCAATGGACTAAGCCAGCAAGTGGGGTGTTTCCTTTGGGATTTCCCTTCTTTCTTATTTGTCATGCACTCCTGAAAAATCACTCTGAATCCATTTCAGGCTTGTGGGAGATTCCTCACTTTTCACCTACTCCATATTCGTGACTCTTTTTTTCTCTCAAGGTGAATTCTTTTTTGCCCCCTGAAACCTAACATATAGTCAGACTCTGTATCTGGCTTCCAAGTTCAGAGATTCAACCAACATCAATTGAAAATACTTGGAAAAATTGCAGGCATATTGAATATGCATAGACCTTTTTCTTGTCATCCCTCTCTAAACAGCACAGCATAGCTACTTACCTAATATATGTGCGTGCGTGTGAGTGTGTGTGTGTGTGTGTGTGTGTGTGTATGCCTTTGTGAGTTTATGTTTAGATTTTTTATGCAGGCACCCATGAAGGCCAGGTGTTGAGCGTGAAGAATCCCCTGAAGTTGGAGTTCCAGGCGGTTATGAGCCTCCTGATGTGGGGCCTGGGAATGGGGCATGTGTTCTTGGTTAAGAGCAGTAAGTGCCTTTAACCACTGAGCTATCTCTCCACGCCCTTACCTAACGTATCTATTGTCTTAAGAGATATAGGTCAGTCACCTAAAGGTGATTTCATGGCTATGAGAGGCTGAGGACAGGTTATATTCAGTGACCATGCCGTGTTATATAAAGCATCTGCAAATTTGGGAACCAAACCACTGCGAACAGCAAGGGGTGACTGTATTATCTGTGCATATTTGCTCTAAAATACAGTATGCATCTAGCAATTTCTACATCAGTAATTATTGATAACATAGCCAACACGATGCGCTAAGCACATTTCAAGGAACAATCGCTGTAGTCTTGTGGTCTTTGTAGTAGTCTCATTAGTATGCTTAAGCTGAAGTCAATCCTGAGGAAATATTAGAAAAAAAAAATCTAGTTGTGGGTTTGTGGGTTTGTTTCACAGAACTGCTGCCTTGGAATTTTAAAAGCATCAATGTTGAAGCAGGTTCGCCAGCATATGCCTTTAATCCCAGCAATCAGGAGGCAGTCTCTGTAGGACTGAGGCTAACCTGGTCTGTATAGTGAGTTCCAGACCAGCTAGGGTACAAGGAGACCCTGTCTCAATCAACCAATGATAAAAATGTCAACGTTATAAAGGAAAGGTCCCAACTTCCTGGACAGGAGAAACCCCACAAGGGAGAGTTTTATGTATTCTACAGGAACTGGCATGTGGATGTTGAGTCTTGGGTGTGACGGTGGAAGTGACCCACAGGATGCATTTCCTTAAGGAGCAGGGCTGCAATTAGCAGACATTTCTGGGTCATTAATGATTGTTGTTTTCCTTATCTTCCTTTTAAAGAGTGAGGTGCTGAAATGTAACTTTGAGTTTATTTATGGCTCCTGGGTATAACAGTACTTCTGATGTCGGACCCTAAACTGTCTGTTCCTTAACCTATCCACTCAAGTCAATGGTGGTACTTTTCACTTCTAGTTGTCTAGTAACTTAGTTCTTTTTTTAATATAATTTGTGGGCTCTCAGAATTTTGTCTCATTTCCTACTTCTGGAGTTTCTTTTCTCTTTTTTTGGTATTTTTGAGACAGGGTTTCCCTTTAGTCCCAGCTGGCCTGGAGCTTGCTCTGTAGACCAGGCTGGCCTTGAACTCACAGAGATCCACCTGCCTCTGCCTCTCAAGTGCTAGGATTAAAGGCATGCACCATCATGCCCGGCACTAAAGATGGTTCTAAGCCACCATGTGGGTACTGAGAATCAAACCCAGGTCCTCTGCAGGAGCAATCAGTGCTCTTAACTGCTGAGCCATCTCTGCAGCCCCAGGAATTTCTTTTCTTTAAGACAATTCTTATAGACTATTTCTTCCAAATGAAACACACACATATCAAAAGAGTCAAAGCTAACATCCACACAGGGGGAAAAAGTATACAATGTTTGTCTTTCTACATCTGGGTCACCTTGCCCAGAATGATTGTTTCCAGATGTATCCATTTACATTAGAACTTAATTTTGTTTTCCTTAACAACGGACTAAGATTCCACTGTGTAAATGTACGTTTTCATTATCCACCCATCAGTGGATGGATATCTAGGCTGTTTCCTTTGTCCAGCTATGGGAATAGAGCAGCAATGACTATGGACCAGCAGGTGTCTTTGTAGTACAATACAGATGTGCCCTAGAGTGGCATGGCTGGATCAGGTGGTAGATGTAGTTCTTGTTTTTTGAGGAAACTTCACTCTGATTTCCATAGTGGCTGCAACCAGTCTTCACTCCCACCAGCCGTGGTGTAAAGGGGTGAAGAAAGGAGAAGAGCCGGGCATGGTGGTGCACACCTTTAATCCTAGCACTCAGGAGGCAGAGGCAAGACAATCTTTGTGAGTTCAAGGCCAGCCTGGTCTACAGAGTGAGTTCCAGGACAGCTGGGGCTACAGGGAGACCCTGTCTCAAAAAGACAAAAAAAAAAAAAAAAAAAGAAAAGAAAGGAGAAGAAAAGAACAGGGAAGGCTAAATGAGTTGGGAGATGGCAGGGCAGAGTAGCAGAAGGAGTTCAAAGAGAAATGCTGAAGACCTTTTGAGGAAGTCATATGGAAATCTGCTACTGCAAAGAATTCCTAGTGTATATGCACACACCACACATAAGGAGAGAATCTAACTGGAGTTGCTCCATAACGAGTGACTGTACCACAGGCTAGCAGATCAAAAGCAATTTCGGGGAATGGGTTGGCTCGTTTGGAGTTGTTGGCCTGCAAGATCCCACAGACCCCCCCCCCAACATTACAGGCAATTGCCATTCACCTGGTTACTCTCCTGAAGTGGACAGTAAGATCCTATTGCTGAAGACACCATATACTTGGGTCATGGAACATGGAGAAATCAAGCTGATGTTGATCCAGAAGTCATAGTGTTTGCCTGTTACCAGAGGACAAAAGTAATCATAAGTTTTAGCCAGCTGTGTAACATATAGCGTTAATAACTGGCTTGGCAAGGCCACGCTCACTGCTGGCATAGTGGCACTTAATGTCATGGGAGTGACCAACACTTTCTGATTGGATCTAAGTTCTGCTCCACAGGGTGAAATCCATATCTGGCACCATCATAAGGGCCGAGAAGATATGGTTTGTCAGGTCAGAGGCTCTAGGGGAGAGTGTACTACTACTCATACACTGACAAATGGATATAATCTTTTTTTTTTAAAAATTTATTTTTTGTGTATGAATGTACTGTCTGCATGTGTGTCTGTGCACCCGTGTCCTGCAATGCCACAGAGGTCAAAAGAGGGTGTCGGATTCCCCTGGAACTAGAGTTAAAGATGGTTCTCAGCCACCATGTGGGTGCTGGGGATCGAACCCGGGTCCTCTGCAAGAGCAGTAGGCACTCTTAACTGCTAGGCCATCCCTCCAGCCCCGGATATAATCTTTTTTTATTTTTATTTTTTTTTGGGTCTTTTCGAGACAGGGTCTTCCTGTAGCCCCAGCTGTCCTGGAACTCACTCTGTAGACCAGGCTGGCCTTGAACTCACAAAGATCCACCTGCCTCTGCCTCTCAAGTGCTAGGATTAAAGGCATGTGCCACCATGCCCGGCTCCCAGATATAACCTTTATTGAGTTCTAATGACATTACTCTACCCATAGACTCATGTGTCTCCCAACATTCATCAGATAGCCTTCTTTAGGCAGGAGATGGCAATTAGCACAGTGACCGACAACTGGTCAAGGTACATAAGAGACAGCAGATTGTTCAGACCTAAATGGAACATCTATATCACATTCTCACACTGTCCTCCTGAGGCTCAGAAGATCCTTCTGGAAGATGGGAAAGAAAAATTGCAAGAGCCAGAGGCAATGAGTGAATATGAAGAAACAGTGTTTTCCAGACACAACAGGGCAGGGACACATATGAGCTCACAGTGGTTGAGACACCAAGCACAAAATGTACGAATGCCCATGCCAGGCTAAATCCCAGCATGGAGAGTGGTGGCTATAACCTCCCACCACTAGCTGAGGAGCTACTGGGAGAGGGAGAGTCAGTTTTCTTTAAGGGCACAGCCACTGGTATGTCCACCATACTCCAGGGGATGGCCCCACCCCAAGTGTACATGGGCAGCGTATTAGACCAGATGGGTTCTAAAAATGGAGAACACAAGATTGGATGGTTAGGGAAGGGGGTGAGGGACCTCAGAGGAGTTGCAGGAGGGGTGCACACGATCAGAATACAGAGTATGCTGGATGTGGTGTTACATGCCTTTAATCCTAGTGCTCGGGAGGCAGAGGCAGGCGGATCTCTGTGAGTTCAAGGCCAGCCTGGTCTACATAGTGAGGTCCAGGCCAGCTGGAGCTACACGGAGAACATGTCCAAAAAGACCAAAACATGGGGCTGGAGAGATGGCCTAGCAGTTAAGAGTGCCGACTGTTCTTACAGAGGACCTGGGCTCGATCCCCAGCACCCATATGGCGGCTGAGAACCGTCTGAAACTCCAATTCCAGGAGAACTCCAGTTCCAGAGGAATCTGACACCCTCTTCTGACCTCCGTGGCATTGCACGACACAGGTGCACAAACTTGCATGCAGGCAGTATATTCATACACATACAGAAATAAATAAAATTAATAAAAATAAATAAATAAAAAGACCAAAACATTTATTTTTACTATTTTTATTTTATCTTATGTGTATGAATGTATTGCCTGTGTGCATGTAAGTGTACTCCTGTTCTGAAGTGCCTGCAGGGGGCAGAAGAGGGCATTGGATCCCCTGGAACTGGTGTTGCAGATGGTTTTAAGCTGCCATGTGGGTGCTGGGAACTGAACCCAGATCCTCTGCAAGAGCAGCCAGTGTCTTAGCTGCTGAGCCATCTCTCCCATCCCAGAACAAATACTTTCTTTAATATTTTACTTATTTTATGTCTATGAGTGTTTTGTCTGCACGCATGTAAGTGCATCTGTGTTGTGCAGTGCCTTCCAAGGTTAGAAGAGGGCATCATATCTCCTGGAAGTAGAGTTAAAGATAATTGTTAGTGACATGTGGGTGCTGGGAATCGAACAGGGGTCCTTTGCAAGAGCAGTCAGTGCTCTTAACAACTGAGCCTCCTCTCCAACCCCTGCAACAAATAATTTTTTAAATGCCTTACAGTATTAAAGCTTTTTTTTTTAGGGGGTGGAGAGATGGCTCAGTGGTAAGAATACTGGCTGCTCTTGCAGAGGCCTGGGGTTCAGTTCTCAGCACCCATATGATGTAACTCCAGTTCCAGGGGATCTGACGCCCTCCTTTGGCTTCTTTGGGCATTGCATGTACTTACATACATGTAGACAAAATGCTCAAACATGAAATCAAAATTATTTTGCAATTTAAAAGAAACTTTCCAGAAATTTCCTTCATATAGTGCCTTTTGCTTTGCTATCTCATAGTCTCAGTTTGGGGGCTCTAATCTACCTCATTATTTTTGCTGACTCATTTTCCCCATCTTTCATTTTTTTCTTCTCTTTGGTGATTTTCTGTTGTCATCCCGTTTCCCGTGTCAATATTTTACCCACGAGAACCCCAGCCGGACTCGTCAAAGACTCATCTATGTTATTTTCTTCTTCTGATGCTCAATCATTTCAAGATAAATTTTTTTCCTTATATTTCTAAATAAGGCTTTAGTAACTCTTGACATTTTTTTTCCTGTTTTTGAGATATGATCTCATTTCACGTAGCCCAGGATAGCCCAAACTCATTAAGTAGCTGAGAATGACCTTCTGCTGCTACCTTTAAGTACTTGGGAGTACAGGCTCGTGTCACCAGGCCTGATTTATATGGTGCTGGCAATGAACCTAGGGATGTACGCATGCTAGAGAGATACTCTACCAATGGGATATAGCCATAGCCCCCAAGATAAGTTTTATATTAATTTTGAGACCTTCAAGTTCTGTGGATCCTCTGGGGATTGCAAACTCAAACTCTGAACAGTTTTCAGCTGGGGTCTGAATTTTGGAAAAAAAAAAGTGTGCATCTGAAAACTATTCAGAGAACCTCTATCTCTTTTCTCTGTGGAACTTGATGAAATTGTTTTCCAGAACCTTCTCTTTAACTGCAGCCACCTGAGGGTCCTGTCTCTGTGCCTGGACCTTATTCCAGGACCTTTCTCCTGTGGCCTATGGAGTCTCATCTTCAGCTCCACACAGCTCTGAAAATAGACAGAGTAATGAGTTAAATTCAGTCACCTCCTTTCCTATTTTGACATAAGGTCTCACTAAATTGTCCACCATGATGTTCAACTTTCTCTGTAGCCTGGTAGGCCTTGAACTCTTTTTATTCTAGGCCTTGAACTCTTAATCCTCCTGTCCTCGGCCTCTCGGGCAGCTGGTGGTAAAGCCGTGCCAGCAAGCAGCATGACGTCCTGTTTTGTTTCTGCTCCATGGAGATTTTTCTTATGCTCTACTTTGCGTTCTCAATATTTATTATTTCCTTGCATCTCCCCTCCACCCCACCCCCCCATGATAAGAGACAGAGATTTCCAGTTACCTTAATCCTTCCTCCACCTGCTCCCAGCTTGACCTTTAAGACTCTGGAGACCCTGAGGAAATGAGGTGACATTCCCAGAATAAACTGTCGGGCCAAGGTTGGAGAGATGACTCAGTTGTCAATAGGCTTGTTGGACAAGTGTGAGGACTGTGACTAAGTCCCCAGGACCACATAAAGACTAGGGGCGGTAGCACACACTTATGATCCCAGTGACAGGGAGGCAGAAACAGGCAGATCCCTGGGCCGGGCTGACTAGCCGACCTCCTGGATTTGGTAAACCCTATGCCAGTGAGAGACCCTGTCTCAAAAAATCAAGGTGGACGCCTCCTGAGGAGCAATGAACAAGGTTGATCTCTATGCATATCTGCATGCACAGACACGTACACACACGCACACACACACACACACACACAGAAAGAAGCAGCTCCTTGAAGAATGTTTCCCATGGAGTTAGGCCCAGCTTTACTCATGGTCAAAGCTAAAGGCCTGGTCGTTTGCTGCACATAGAAACTGCCATGACAGAGACCAGGTAAAAAACATGACAAACTGTGCTGGGGGGGGAGGGAGTGTAGGGCATCCACGTATTTTTAAACACTTGGACTTCTTTCTTTTATTATATTTTAAGGGATTCACAATATAAGAACACAGTTGTTTTCAGATCACATTGATGTTGCTCAGTTTGCCATACAACTAGGTAATTGGCACTAGCATCCACAGATGAGGGATACCATTCGTCGTTTGTTTTTCTGGGACTGTGTTACTTCACTTAGCATGATATCTTCTAGCTCCAGCCATTTACCTGCAAAGCTCATGATGTCGTCTTTCTTTACTGCTGCATAGAACTCCATTGTGTAGATGTACCACATTTTCTCTATCTACTCGTCAGTTGAGGGGCACTTGGGTTGGTTCCAGCTCCTTGCTATTGTGAAGAGAGCTGCACTAAACATGGCTGTGCATGTATCTCTGCAGTAAGATGAGTCTTGTGGGTACACACAAATATTTGGACTTCTAAGGCAATGTCTACTTTTCCGGCTTGGTGGTTACCTCATGTCAGTTTCTTCCCAGCAGACCATCATGCGAATGTCATGTTTCATGGCAGATGTCACAACGGTAGCAAGGTGAGATCCTGGGGTGTGGGGCCTGTCCCCCCTTATAGTCTCCTGCCACTCAGTGCTGTAGATTGAAACAAATGTTATCAGGCCCGTGTATCTTTCAAAGCACAACAGAAATTCAGATATTTATATGACTTTATTTTTATGTGATTTAAAAATATTGACACTGCCTCCCCCTGCCCCCCCCCCAAAAAAAAAGCCAGGCTAGGGTGGCACACGCCTTTAATCCCTGCACTTGGGAGGCAGGGCAGGTGTGAATCTCTGTGAGTTTCAAGGCGAAAGCCTGGCTACATAGTGAGCTCCAGGCCAGCTGGGTTACTAAAGGGAGCCCTTGTTCAAACATACACAGACAAAACAACAACATAAAAACCCCCCACCATATTGACACCAAGGAAGAATTGAAAACTTCACAAAAGATAATTTAAAAACAAAAAGATTTTAGTTCAAACACTATATTCATACTGTTCTCTCCCCATCTTGCTAATAAGCACAGTATGATTTGCTAATGGCTTTCTGAAATTACTGATTTTTATAACTTTCATAAAAACTCCATGAAATTATAGGTAGACTTTTGCCCCCTCATGATAGTTGACATATTATTCTACATTGTGTAATACACACAAATTATACACACAGAATGGCAAATGCCAACATTGATACTTTTCTTAGACATTTATTTATTCATATTTATTTATCCATCTATTTAAGTTGGGAGACATCTTTGATCCTCAAGGTGTGTTTCCTTCTAAGGAAAATGGTTTACAGAGATAAAATTACATGAGGGGGCTGGAGAGTGGCCTAGGGTTAAGAGCGCTAGCTGGGTTCTTACGGAGACTGGACCAGCGGTTACGATCCAAGCACCACATGGCGGCCAAGAACCGTCTTGAACTCCATTTCAGGAGAAACTCAGTTCCAGGGAACCTGACAACCTCTTCTGACCTCCGTGCATTGCCGCGACACGGGTGCACAAACCTAAAAAAAAAGCGAAACATTCATACACAATACAGAAATAAATAAAATAAAAATTAAAAAAAGAATAAAATTACTAGAAACACATTAACGCATGAATCTCAAGTTCGAAAACAAGATGCAGAGACTCAGGGTCAAGCACTGAGAACGCTGTTAGTTTTTTATTGCTTCTGTTTTTTTTGTTGTTGTTTTTCTTCCTTTTCCTTCCAGGAGAGATTCCACATGCATAGCACGTGGAAAAGATGTAGCTTCTTAGGTCTGTCTGCCTTGTGGTGGGTGGGAGGGATGTGCTGTGAGATTTCTAGGAGCCACCACCACCATTGTGTCTTCCAGGATCACAGGAGCAACTACTTGAACATACTCTTCTGAGGAATAGAAGGATGGACCTACAATTTAATCTGGGAATCAGAGGGCCTCTGGGTAGACTGAAATACATCAGTAGAGATAGAAAACCCATCAATAGCAGCCTAGAGAGCCTGTGTCTGTCACAAGTGGGTCACTTCTGCTTCCTATTGATCTGAATGCAGAGAGCTCCATCCAACCACCCACTTGGCCCACCCATCACAGGTGATATTAACTCTGTCCTTCTCTGATGTCTGCTTTTGGGCAGTGTCTCCGTAACAGCTAATTTTATCATTTTGCCTGGATTATGCCTGAGGAATTAGTGAGTGCGTGTGCCAGGGTGTTTCCAGAGAGAATGAGGATTCTGACTTGTTTCTTGATGGAGTCATAGGGGTTGGCATTATTGACAGGTGGTAAAGATGAAATGTCCCTTCTTAGAGGAAGTAAGTCACTAGCGGCTGCCTCATTGAGGCATTATCTCACCATGACCCTTCTTATAATCCCTTTTCTCTGTTTCTTTCCCAACAAGAAGAGTGAGGACCAGCCATCGTCTACACACTTTCACCAACATGGTGCCCTGCCCAAGGGCATGGGAGCAAGCAATTAGGGACTGAGTCCCTGAAAACCGTGAGCCAAAATAAATCTTCCAGTTGTTTTTGTTGATGTCCACTTAAGGTGATGTTAAACAACACAAAAGTCATCAGTGAAGTCTCTGCTGTGCATGATCTTTCCTAATTACAAAGCATTTGTTCATCTGTGAATGTGTTATGTCATTTGGAGCTGTCCTGAGTGTCACCCTGGGATGGGACCTCTCCAGCTTGGGGGTTTCATAGTCCTCTCTTTTGTGGGAGAAAGTCTTTAAGTGTGGAACCCTTGAGTCCATAACTTCAGTCTCTACAGTCTCCATTGCAGGGATCTGTAGGGTCCACCACACAGTGAAAGACCTGTCTGCCTGAAGTTACAAATGGTTGTTAGCCTCCATGTGAATGCTGGGATTCGAAGAAGCTGGGTCTTTTGCAAGAACATCCAGTGTTCTAAACCTCTGAGTCATCTCTCCAGATCCATTGATTCCTGTTCTTCTCAGGCCATCATTCTTAAAGTGTATTTGAGGTCATTATTATGAAACAAAATCTGACCTTAGTTAGAATATTCCATGTCCAGGGATGGAGAGATGGCTCAGCGGTTAAGAGCACTGACTGTTCTTACAGAAGACCCAGGTTCGATTCCCAGCACCCTCATGGTGGCTAACAATTGTCCTTAACTCCAGTTCCAGGGGCTCCTATGCCTTCTAACCTCCAAGGGCATTGCCTGACATAGGTGCACTTACATGCAGGCAATACCCCTTACACACAAATAAAAACAATAAATAAAATATTTTTAAAACAGAATATTCCATGTTTACCCTTCCATAGATAACAAAACCAAACCCCAGAATGTTTCATTACAAGGCCCTCAAAATCTGTCTCATCGTTCACTTACCAATTTTTCTGCTGGTAAAATTTATAGCATGCTCCATTAAACCATTTGTTGTCTTCCTGGTAAAAAAAAAAAAAACAAAACAGTGGGTGAATAAAAGTCTCCAGCTTATTTTGAAACAAGTACTAAATATCCAATCACACAGCTTCAAAGGAGAGAAATCATTTTATCCTAGAAATGCATTATAAAGGGCTGGAGAGATGGTCCAGTAAAGAGCATTCACTTACTTTACAGATGACCTGAGTTCAGTTCCCAACCCCCAGGTCAGGCAGCCCATAACCACCTGTAATTGCAGCTCTGGGAAAATCTGACATTTCTGACCTTTGCTGACAGTTGCTCTCAGGTGCCCAAACTCTCCCCACACACGTAATTACAAATTAAAATAAATAAAATACTTAAAGAAGTGCATACAATGTGAATATAATGAATATAACAAACCTTCACTTATACTGGGAGATGTTTACCTGAATGTTCCCAGAACTTCAAGAATTAAGGATAGACTGAATAAGCCACACATGCTGGGAGCACACCTTTAATCCCAGCACTTGGCATGTCAATCCCAGTGAGATCAAGGCCAGCATGGTCTATATAGAGAGTCCCAGGCCAGCTGGGGTTACAAGAAAACCCCATCTCAAAAAGACAAAAAAAAAAAAAAAAAAAAAAGAATAGACTGAATAAAATAAGATTCATAAGCTTGATTATACATGTGAATGTGAAACTCTCACTCTTTTCTAAAACATGTTATTTAAAATTAATCATATTTGGGTCTGGAGAGATAGCCTAGCGGTTAATAGCACCGGACGCTCTTGCATGAGGACCCGGGTTTCGAATCCCCAGCACCACATTGGCGGCTAAGAACCGTCTTGTAACTCCAATTCCCAGGAGAACTCCAGTTCCAGGGGAATCCGAGACCCATTTTTGACCTCCGCGGGCTTGACACGAACCGGGTGCACAGCCCTGCATGCAGACAGTAATTCATACACATACAAAAAAATAAATAAATAATAAAAAAATTTTAAAATAATCATGTTAAGCCACAAAGAAAATTCATACAAAAGCTCTCAATAAGCTAGAAAAAAGGCACTCTACAAAGCCAAAAAAAAAAAAAAAAAAAAAAAAACAGAACAAGATTATGATAGCAACAAATCCAAAATTAATAAAAGGAGAAAATAGCTTTTCCTATCTGGTTCTTCGAAAAGTCTGGTTAGAATGGTCAGTTAGAACACAATGCACAAAGATCAAAGGCATTAGAAACGTGGCAGAGAATTGAACCACAGATAATGAGTTTATAAGATTAAATGAAGACTATTATATTCTAAATTGTTGCCAAAGTAGAAATTTTTCTAGTAAATATGAATCTCCAAGGTTTATTCAGGCAAAAATTCGAAGAGACCAGAATTTGGGTGAAAGTCCAATTTAAAACTTTTAATTAAAACTCTTTCTTCACCCCCCACTGGATGGTGGGACTGTGGGGGGTTGGGCACAACAGTCTGCAGATTGGTTTAATTGCCGAAGGATGCTTGTACCTCATGGATTATCACTTATGCTAAAAAATGAAAAAAAAAAAAACCTGAAAGATGCGGACAGATATGGCAGAATACATGATCTTGGGATGGGGTGGGGGTTGGGGGGAGGGGAGGGAAATATCGCCTGACATCTGAATTGGAAAAATGAATGTACTGAAAATGGCACAAAGCAATCAATAAAATTAATTTTAAAAAAAAAAAAGAAAATAAAGAAAACAACTCTTTCTGTAGGGGTTAGAGGGATGACTCAGAGGTGAAGAGCGATTGCTGCTTCTGCAGAGGACCCAAGTTCAGTTCCCTGTGCCTGCATGGCTGCCCTCAACTCCTGGAGCTTAAGCTCTGGGGATCTAATGCACTGTTCTTGCCTTGGTCAGCATCTGCACTCATGTATAGACACCCCAGCACACACATACACATCATTAAAAATAAGCGTGAACAGTTTAAACATTTTTATTTATTATTTTCATCTCATGTGTATGAGTATATTGCACACATGGGTGTTAAGTTTGTTCATGTCATGCAATGCCCACGGAGGTCATAAGAAGATTCCAGATCCCCTGAAACTGGAGTTACAGATGATTGTTAGCCATCATGTGGGTGCTGGGAAACTGAACCAGGGTCCTTTACAAGAATAGTCAGTGCTCTTAACCCCTGAGCCATCTCTCCAGCCCCACCCCCATAAACAAATCTTAAAAAAAATAATTTTTACTTAAAATGTCACCAGTTCTAGACAATTTATTGGTAAGTTGCACCAGCTGTTAGGAAAAAAATAAAACCTAGGCTAGGCATGGTGGTGCACATGTTTAATTCTAACACCCGGGAGGCAGAGGCAGGGAGATCTCTGCGATATGCCAGTTTGATCTGCATAGTGAGTTCCAGGCTAGTTGGGGGACACAAGGAGACCCTGTTTCCAAAAATATTTTTTTAATGAAGCATAAGGAAAATCCTATATTCAAAGTCCCAGGAACACATATATAAAAAGAGACCTTCCAATTTCATTCTATAATAGCAATATTTTCCTGGGGCTGGAGAGATGGCTCAGAGGTTAAGAGTGCCGACTGCTCTTGCAGAGGATCTGGGTTTGATTCCCAGCACGCACATGGCGGCTAAGAACCGTCTTTAACTCCAGTTCCAGGGGAATCTGACGCCCTCTTCTGAGCTCCGCGGCATTGCATGACACGGGTGCACAGACCTGCATGCAGACGGTACATTCATACACATGAAAAATAATAAATAAAAATTAGAAAAATAAGATGGGAAAAAAGTTATATGAATATGATCTCTCTCCAAATACTTTCCTGAGAGTGATGGCTCAGCAGTTTAGAGAACTTTCTGCTTGTCCGAAGGACCTGAGCTCCATTCCTAGCACCCATGTCTCATAGCTAATAACTGTGTAACTCCAGGGGCTAAGACACTCTCTTTCGGCCTCCATGGGGCCTGCATTCACATGTATACACACACACACACACACACACACACACACACACACACACAGAGACAGAGAGAGAGAGAGAGTAAAAGTCAGTCTAAACAATCTCAGCATAATATTTTTCTTTCCGTATTAAATCAGGAATTTTCACTTTTTCTTTTGAAGGAGTCATTTTTTGGCTTTTCCTTGGTGAATCCAAATTGCCAGCATTTCGGACTACTATCAAGTAAAAATTAGGGTCAGTTCAGCCCAGACACTAGATTCCTACTGCACTGAACTGTGACACAGCTGACAGAGCCCTAGTGTGTACAGAGGGCCAAGGGATACTTTCCACTCATTTCAAACTTATAAATCTTTCATTTCTGAACTTTTGCAACTGTGGTTGAGCAGAGTTAACTGCAAACAGGCAGGGGTGTGAAGACTAGAGCAGGTGCTATATTGTATGTAAAATCAGGAAACTAGATCATATGTTTATTGAGATCCATTTAGAAATGATACTGGATAGATGAATTCTGTGACGGAAGAAACAAAAACACCAGGATGTAACATGCAGGTGGTATGTTTGTAGACTTAGCAAATCCAAGAAAACTCACGGAGATGGTTAAATATGAAGCAAATATACAAAAATGGTATTGTTAAGTCATCACTACAAGTCAGAAGCACATTGGGGTAACAAATGTCTTTTTTTTTTTTTTTTGAGACAGGGTCTCCCTGTAGCCTCAGCTGTATTGGAACTCACTATGTAGACCAGGCTGGCATTAAACTCACAGAGATCCACCTGCCTCTGCCTTCCCGAGTGCTGGGATTAACGTGTGGCAGCAAATGTGTTCTTTAACAGCATCAAAACATGCAGGAGAAGAACCTAGTGATGGCGGTAAGTGAACAGGTGCAAGCCTTGAATCAGTGAATATTTACAAACAACTGATCATAATAATTCCTTAGATAGAGGAGACTCAACACTGCTGACAGGCAAAGTGTCAACGTTTAAGGTTTGCTAGGGACTTCTTCCCTAGGAAGCAAAATAGGCCTCACCAGTTGTTAATTCTTTTACTACTTCTGTGATAAAACACCATGCCCAAGGCTTCTTACAGAATGAAGAGCTCATTTGGGTCACAGTTCCAGAGGGAATGTCTGTAATGGCAGGGGAGACACGAGGGGGTGGGGGTGGGGGTGGGCAGATGCACCAGGAAGGTGAGCACTCCCATTGCCAACACCTAGCAGAAAGCAGAGAGAGAGACTGGAACGGGGAAGGAGATATGAAACTCCAAAGGCCACGCCCCAGTGACAATGCTTGCACTCAGCAAGGCCCAGCCCCCAACCTCAAAAAAAAAGCACTTTGGGCTGGAGAGATGTCTTTAGCGGGTAAGAGCGCGGACCGCTCTTACAGAGGCCACGTTACCGGGTTCGTCCCAGCATCCAAATTTGCCGAGAACCGTCTGGAACACTCCAATTCCAGGAGAACTCCAGCGAATCTGACACCCTCTTCTGCCCTCCGACGCATTGCACGACATACGCGCGTGCAAACAAACCTGCATGCAGACAGTACATTCATACACATACAAATAAGGTAAATTAATAAAAAATCAATAAAACCTCTTGGGGGCTGGAGAGATGAGCTAGTGGTTAAGAGCACCAACCGCTCTTGCAGAGGACCCAGGTTCGATGCCCAGGCACCCAATAAGCGGCTGAGTAACGTCTTCGGCTCCAGTTTCCGGAAATTCCGACCACCCTCTTCGAGTGCAACAAAACCCAGTGCAGCATTGCATGCACATAAAAAATAATAAAATAAAAAATTTTAAAAAGTCTATCAATTGGAGACCAAGTATTCAAATATGTAAACCTATAGGAGACATTCTCATTCAAACCATCAAGTTCATGATCAAGATAATTTCAGAATCCACAATCCTATAAGAGGAGCGAGGAATAGGCTCAGGCTTAGGTGCATGTCTGAAGAAGACTCTAAATCAAAGCCCTCGGTCAAAAGCAACCTTATGAACAATATAAGTCTGTAAGGCAGAGGCAGGCAGATCTGACTTCTGTGAAAACTGGGACAGTACATTCATACACATACAAAAAAAAAAAACCCGAAAAAAACGAAAATTAAATCTGCAAAGCTGCCTGACATCATGCAGAAGAGAAAGTGAAAATGAACCCTAAGGTAGTCCTTTTTGGGAGGGGGAAAGGAAACTTGGGGTGGGAGGAATAATTTCTCCAGGAAGTTTCTACATCTGATCTAAAAGTGTAGAAATAAAAACAGTGGGTGCCAGGAAAGAAAGAAATCCATGGGACAGACAGACAAAAGAGGGAGGAGAGGGCCATGTAAATGAGAGTTTAAGATAAAGGATTCAGGACATGGAGGACAGAGCAAGCCAGTCAGCCAGCGGTGAACGTGGTTTGTTATTTATGTGGAAACCCAGAAAATAATATAATGGTGCACATTAAAGCATAGAGGAGAATTACTAAGAAAATAATCTTAGAATGTAGAACATATTCTTCAATGAGATAATGTCAGAGGGCTCTGGAAGAATCAGGTTGACTTTCTTTTGGTATCATGTTATAGAATGGGCTTGGCAGACGGCTCAGTTGGTAAAGACAGCCTTTGCCTTGAATTTAGTCCCTAAGGCTCATATTATAGAAGGAGACAACTGACAGGTAAAAGTTGTCCTCTGACCTCCACACGTGTACCATGACATATCCATGCTCCAGACAGACACATGTACGCATGCACACATGCAAGTAAATAAATTAAATTTAAAAATAAGAAAACCAATAGGCCGGGCCTGGTGGCGCAATGCATGCCTTTTAATCCTAGCACTTGGGGGCAGTGGCAGGGCGGATCTTTGTGGAGGTCAGGCCGAGCGCTAGGTCTACAGAGTGAGTATCCAGCGACAGCTGGTGCTACAGGAGACCCATGTCTTCTGGGCACTTGGGAGGCAGAGACAGGCGGATCTTTGGGTGAGTTTCCAGGCGTCAGCCCTGGTCTACGAAGTTGAGTTCAGGACAGCTGGGCTACAAACCTCCTCAAAAGACAAAAAAAAAAAATAAAGAAGAAAGACCAAAAAAAAAAAAAAAAAAAAAAAAAAGAAAGAAAAGACCAAAATAAACAACAGTCACCTGAACAAAGGCAAATGACAGACTTGGAGAAATATTTGTAATATGTGACACAGAGATTTACTATCCAAAATGTGTAAGACATCCATGAGAATCAAGGGAAAAGTAAAAATAACTTCATAGTCGGCTAAACAAAGAAAACGATTCAGCAATTCAGGGAATAGGAAATAAAGGAAATATATATTTAAATTGTGTGTGTGTGTGTGTGTGTAGGTGCCTTAAGAGACCAGAAAAGCAGGTCTTGGAGCTGGAGTTATAGACAACTTCAAGCCACATATTGCGAGTGGTAGGAACTGAATTCCAGTCCTCTGGAAATGCATGTGAGTTCTTAATCTGAGCCATCTGTCCAGCCTCGTGTATACCAGTCTGACCTGTAATGATGAGGCCATGAGATACATCTTACATATGATAAGTTGTGGCATGTCCACACTGTGGAATACTAAGAAGCCACTAAAAAGAATCACACACCTTGGCTTGCAAAGATATTTGAAATGAATTAAGTGAAGAAAATCTGGACAATATGTCTAATATGATCTCATCCATATGCTTTAACTAAAGAGAGGTAGGAAAACAGAGTTAGGTGTATATTTCTGGACTCATAGACTTTGTATATTCCTGTGATATTTAAATTGCTTACCATTTCATGTAGATATATCCTTGAGGTAAAGTATCAAGAACAAAGGTATTCAACTTTATTACTAAATAGCATTTCTTACCAACTTCACTAAACAAAGGCTGAATAAATACTTCTGCATATGGATTTGGAGCCTCCTAATCATTGATTCTGGAAGCTCACCTGCCCAGGCCACTTCCTGGCGTCTTCAACTGGAATGAGAGACATCCAAGGGAAAAGGCTGGAGTCCCATGGGACAACACTGGGGCTTCTGCAACCTTGAAGAATCACACAGCATCCGACATGCTCACAGGACACACATGAACATCATTTGGTGGGTGCTTAGTCGCCAAGATGAGATATTGGGAAATTCAGGGGGGAACCATGCTAGAAAAGGTTTTGGTTAACTCAGAACGAGTGGAAGTTTCTAGAAGGATGGTGTGGTGGTTTGAGTGAGAAATGTCCACCATGGGCTTGTGTATTTCAGGAATTTGTCCCCAGTTGGTGATTCTGTTTTGGGAGGCCATGGAATTTTTAGGAAGGGTGGCCTCGCCGGAGGAAGTAACCAGTAGGGGCGGGCTTTGAAAGTTCATCGCCTCACCCTACTTTCAGTTTGTTCGTTCTGCTTCCTGTTTGCAGTTGAAGATGTGAACTCACACCTTTCTGTTCCTGCTGCTGTTCCAGCCACTTGTTGTGTCTGCACCCTCCTTTATAACCTTCCCTCAATTTCATCTATTCAAATCTACACACCGAGGCCTACAGAGTCAGGTTAGCGTCCACAAATCCCCTTCAGTTGGGTTCAGTCACTGGAACCTGGTCGACCTACTAACCCTGAAAGGAGACTGCCCCTCCCCTTCCCGGTAGTCACTGGCTGCCAGTATTTTCTCATAAAGGGTTGAGGTCTCCCCTCCACCTCCCCGCTTCTATGGTTGGATTTTTGTCTGGCTTGAGCTTACATGGGACTTGTGCATGCCGTCATCATTGCTGTGAGTTTGCATGAGTAACTTTTGGTTACAGTGTTTGATCATAGCAACAGAAAAGTCACTGTTCTACATGGAGATGAGGTAGGTACCTGTGTTTCTCACCAAGGCTAACTGGGAGCTGCTTTGTATATGTGGAGAAAGGAACATTGAGAATAACACCCCCAGAGGAGCCTCTTGCTTCAGTTAGACCCCAATATATTCACAAGGCCTCTAGCTGAACAGGCTGATACAGGTGGATGGTACCTGTTAGTCTTGTGCATCTATTGTCAACTAAAGACCTAGAATACAACTGTCCTACAGAGGACTAAGGAGCACATCATGTAAGAATTTGAAGCCCTGACCTCTCCAGTCATTGATTACAGACAGGTTCACTCTCTGTAAGTTTTTACTATCTTTCCCTTCTATAGGAATACCGAATGGTGTCCTGGCCTCTATACTCAATGCTGGGCAATCATAGCAACTTATTCTCTTGGGATCTCAGCAACCATGACAGTTGTATGTTACAAGGAGCTTGTTCAGGAGAATGAATCAGATCTTATTTCTGAGCTCAGCCCCTGTGTCATTTGGCTTTCCATCACTGTGACAAAGATATTGAAGATAAGCAACTTCTTGAAAGAGAGATTGATTTCAGCATACACTTGGCTGGTCCATTGCTCTGGGGTCTGTGGTGACACAGTACATGGCGGTAGGAGCTCACTGGCAGAGGAAGCCAGTCGCTTCAAGGGGAGATGGCGGGAGGAGAAAGGAACAGGTGGAGTCTCATCATTATCTATGGTGATTTGGATGAGAAGTGTTCCCCAGAGGCTGGAGTATGTGAACACTTCGTCAGGTGGTGGGGCTGTTTTGGGAGGTCGTAGAATTCCTAAGAGATGTGGCCTTGCTGGAGGAAGCATATCGCTGAGGGCGGAGCTTTGAGAATGTATACCCTTGCCCCATTTTCTCTCTCTCTCTCTCTCTCTCTCTCTCTCTCTCTCTCTCTCTCTCTCCTCTCTCTCTTCTTGTGCCTGCTTGAAGATGTGAGCCCTCTGCTTTCTGCTCTGGCTGCAACTCTTATTCCTTTGTCACCATAAGGCCAAATAATCTCTTCCTTCTATAAGTTGCTTTGGTCATAGTGTTTTATCACAGTGACAAAAAAAAAGTAATTAACACACTATCTTATATTTAAATTTTTAATTTTTATTTACTATTTTTTTTATGTGTATGAGTGTACTGTCTGCATGTAGGTTGGTGCACCCATGTCGTGCAATGCTGCAGAGGTCAGAAGAGGACATTGGATTCCCCTGGAACTGGAGTTAAAGACAGTTCTTAGCCGCTATGTGGGTGCTGAGAATCGAACCTGGGTCCTCTGCAAGAGCAGTCGGTGCTCTTAACCACTGAGCCATCTCTCCAGCCCACTATCTTATATTTAAAACCGTATTACATTGATCAATTGATTCATCCATTCATTTATTTTGTGAGTGAGTGTGCGTGAGCATGTGTATGTATGTGCTTGTTGTGATGCCCCTGTGGAAGTCAGAGGGCGACTTTCAGGAGTCGGTTTTCTCCTTCCACCTGGGCATCCATTACCTTGATACCTTCCAATGGCAAAGTCATCAATAACCTGTAACTTCTAAGCAGGCCCCACCTCTTAAAAGTCCCACCATCTCTGAACTTACACTGGAGACTTTTTTTGGGAGGGGGCACTATAATTTGTATTTATTCATTCATTTATTTACGACTTGTTTGTGGTGTTTGCAAGCATGCCATAGACACACATTTGGTATCCCGCGCTATCATCTTTTGCCTTCTTTTCCCGAGAAAGGGTCTCTTGCTGAATCAGTCAGCAAATCCTAGAGATGGTCTTGTTTCTGCCCCCCATATCGTTGAAGTCACAAGCACTCAAGTGACCATGCCTGGCCTTGTATGTGAGCTCTAGGGACCGTAACTCAGGCCCTTAAGCTAGCATAGCAAATGCCTTTACCTGCTGAGTCACCTCGTCAACACCCTGGAGGGACGTACTTAAACTCATATCCAAAACCAAAGAATGACCATCTCCCAACCAACATAACACCAGAAAAATCATTCTTTGGAACTGTTTTTTCACAGTGTGTGTCCATGTACTATTCTGTTAAAATGAGTATTTTTATTTCTAAACCACAAACCACAGGGACTTGGCCAAAGTATTCTGTGTTCTATTTTCAAGTTTCTAAGAAAAGCCATCCTTGGAGCTAGAGCAATAGCTCAGCGGTTAAGAGCACTGGCTGCTCTTGCAGAGGACTTAGGTTCAGTACCTAGCATCCACGTGGCAGATTCAGATTCAGAAGATCCAGCATCTTCTTCTGACCTCCATGTGTACTGTATATGTGTGGTGCATTTACATATATGAAGGATTGACACACCTAGATTGATGTTCTGTGAGTCACAGGTCTTCCTAGTCTATTTTTAATTTTTTATTTATTATTTTTTATGTGTATGAGTGTACTGTCTGCATGTAGGTTGGTGCACCCATGTCGTGCAATGCCGCGGAGGTCAGAAGAGGGCGTCGGATTCCCCTGTAACTGGAGTTAAAGACAGTTCTTAGCTGCCATGTGGGTGCTGGGAATCGAACCCGGGTCCTCTGCAAGAGCAGTCGGTGCTCTAATAATCCACATTCCCAGGGTAAAGACATGGTACTGATTCTCCAACAATTAAAATGCTTTGAGGCCAAAGACCTGTCTTTCCACTTGGCCTCCTACCTAGTAAGTGTTGGATAAGACTGATTGACTGACTGATTGATATATACTGTGCATCAAGCTTCAAAATTCCTACAGTGTGATTCTAGCTCTCAAATTGCCACTTGTCTTTGCTAAGAATAAATGTCAGATGATGCAAAATGAATAGTGTTGGATTCATTTATTTTACTTTCCGCAGACCTTCTGGCTGAAAGGCAGGCTCATAAAGTATGTGTATGAGCTGGAAAACTTGGGGTCCTCGAATGATGGAAGGAAAAGTGGAATTTAACAACATCGCACATCACATTCAGGCTCCAGGTACTGAACTGTTGCATGTTCGGGGGCTTCACTAATTAGAAATTGTTTTGAGAGTCACTGTTCTTTCCTCAGACAGGCTTATGAGAGAACAAACAAACAAACAAACAAACAAAACAAATGGTTTTCCTTAATCATCAAAAGTGAGCACTTATTTCCAACCTGACCCCTTTCCTGTTTCCTGATCCTTGAGCTCTGATTCCTGAGCTCTGAGGAAAGGACAGAAAAAGAGAAATAAAAGAACAAAGAGAGAAAAGGAAAGGCCCTTAGAAGCATCCCCAGAAAGATGGGGTTATACTCTGTACCTATCGCCATCTTTAGAGGCTGGGGCTCTCACACCTCCAGCTGAGCCTTGGAGACCTGACCCCCACGGGACCCCAGCCTCAGAGACCTGACCCCCATGGGACCCCAGCCCTGACACTTCACACCACTTCAGCTCGTGTCTCCAAAACCCGTTCTCAACTCCAACACTAGCCCAGATAAATGGAGTCAGGCTGTGGTGGCATCTAATGGCTGCTTAGATTAATGATGTGCTTGCTTTCCTGTGGAAACCCCAGAGGAAATATCTGGAGATTTAATTCTCAGTTAAAGGTGGAAGTGTGGGTTTGAATCTTGTATCAGGCATTGCACCCTTCCTGCTCAGCATCTTTGGAAAGGTCAACTCTGGGAAAGATCAGAATGTCGGATCTTCTCCCTGGTGCTGCGTGGAGGCTTCTGACCTTTCTGTGGTCCTAATTCCTTCTCTCCCTTTCCTTCTTAAGGGTCCCCTCCTGCCTCTTCTTTTAGCACTATTTTTATTGAAGTATAAAAGATCTTATATTCACATATGTGCATATATAGTCAATTAAAACAAAGATTTATTAAAAGTGGTATGAAGAGTATCTAAACGCCTCATAACTACCAGGTCAACAACAAAACCTGTCTAAGAAACCCCTGCATCAAAGAGTTGAAAAACAGTGACAATTCATCCCAAGGTGTGGGTCCACGGGTCTTGCTAAGGAAGAAGAAGACATTAGGTCAAAACCAACAAAGTCTGAACGCAGCATAGAGTTTAGTCAGTGTTGACATGACACACCTTGGCTCAGTCATTACCACAAAGTGCTAATTTAAAGATCTTCTTACGACGGGAAACGACATGGGATTCTACACTACCAGTGTGGCAGGATTGCTGAAATTATTCTAAAATATGAAGTCGATTTTAAAGATGAACAATGAAGCAAAATAGGTCCCTCAGAAAGATGTCCCCTTGGACCCCGGGCTTGAAATGACCAGAAGTTAAGGTTAGGGAGCATGGCGAGATGTTTCTTTTTGGTAACCAGGGGTAACCAAGCAATGAGCTCATTACACAAACTCATTTCAGGGCTTGCTTGAAAGGCTAGAAATTAACCATTGAAGATGACTCCATATGCTAGATTCCTTTAACCCATTGTGTTCCAGAGAGAACGTGTGGCCAAAAAGGAATAAACTGTAGAAATGCTCTGGAAAGGGGGGGGGGCTTAACAGAGGGGTGGTTTATTTCTTTTCAAAATGAGAGATGGTGCTGCAGATACTAGCAATTTGCAGCCCTCAATTTCCCAGCCAGTGTCAGGTACCTTGCTCAGATGGGCTTGGGCGGCCCCAGGCATCTGAACTATCCAATTTAATTTTATGCATTTGAGATATTGAAGAGGGTCACACAGGAAGTTTCCTTTATTTATTGTTTTTGAATGTTGTATTTGAATACCTCACTGACCACAAGAAATGAACCAGCTTTCTCTCTCTCTCTCTCTCTCTCTCTCTCTCTCTCTCTCTCTCTCTCTCTTCCTTGATCTCTCCAACCTCTTCAGAATTGAGTCCTGGGTCTGGCTCAGTTGGGCATGGCCACAGAGCCCCTCAGGTCAAATCGCTCAAAGTGGGCTCCTGAACTTCCTTCCTCTGAGTCTGTTGTTCTCTCTCACTGACATTTCACTCCTTCAAACAAGGTCTTGGCTCCTTTTTTCAGTTCAGGATCTTGTTTTTTGTTTTTTTTTTTTTGGTGGGGAAGCTGAAACACCTGTCGGCCGATCGCCTGCCACTCCGCATCTGGGCCGGGCTGACAGGCTTGTCTGCGTTGACTAATGATGTGATTGATGGACAAAATAAGGAAGAACATATACAAAAAACATTTCTGTCTGGGCCTGTGTGTCAGCAAGCCTTCATCAAGTGGCTGCTGAAGGTATATTTTGCCGCACGCCTCATTACACAGTAATGGCATTCCCAGGCAAAGCTGTTTCTTTTCATGACACAAGACAGCAGGCAGCTTTATGGGCGCTGGGCCCACCGAGCCCGGAGGAAGGAGAGGCACACTAAAGAGCGGTCATTTCTAAAAGTGCCTCAAGTTGCTTTTTTTGTTGTCATGAATTTAATATGAATCAACACAATATGAAACAGGCATGAGGGATTTTAGTGACTAGTGATTTTTTTTAAGACTGCTGTCTAAACAGCCATCAAGGCAAGAAGGGGAGGGGAGAGAATTCACAACATTTTCTTCCTCCAAACCTGTTGCAAAAAAGGAGTCATCTGTCAATTTTATTGCATTAAAAAAAAAAAAAAGTACACAGAAGCACAGAGTCCAAACAAATGTCTTCTTTCGGGCTAAACATGTGGGGAACGCCACATCGCTAATGCGAGAATCATCGCAGTCAGCAATCGGAGTATTCATAACCCTGTTCCGACGGCCGCTGAGGGTAGAGTGACATTCATGAGCATTACAAATGTGATACTGTTGCTTCTTTGTGCGTCTAACGATCATCCGAACGTCAGTTCGGGCTGGAACTCAAGGGGCAGCAAGAACTGCTCCACGCAGCTAACAAAGGTACCTAGGAGTTGTAATCTAGGGCTGGGAATGAAAGGGGCTCCTGATTAAAAATGAGAGAGGAGAAAGAGAGAGAGAGAGAGAGAGAGAGAGAGAGAGAGAGAGAGAGAGAGAGAGAGAAAACCTATCCTGATTTTTTCTTTCTTCCTCAGTGTCCACTTGAAATTCAGCCCCTAGAGTCCTACAATAGCTTCCTACTTCTGTTTTTCTTTAACAAAGGATTTTGCTTACCCTCCCTCCCTTCCTTCCTTCCTTCCTTCTTTTCTCTTCTTTCTTTTTTCATAGTAAATTTTCTCTGCCAAGGTATTTTGTTACACATACTCTTCTCTTTTGCACGTTGGACTGTCTCCAAAGAGAATGCTTGAAATGAAGTTGCATTTCAAAAAAAAAAAAAAAACACGTTTTATTCTTTCTTGCTAATGTGATGAGTCTTTAGTGGTAGGTTCTTGTGAATCATAAATGATTTTAATGAGTTGTGATTAGTAAAAAAGAAAAAAAAAACCTCTTCTCATAATAAATACTAGATAGTAAATCAGAAGATGTATATGAGATCTTTATCCTTATTTGAAAAAAATACGCAAATGCGAAATCTCCTTATGAGGAATGTGAGAAAATCTTTTCACGTGGATTTAATGTGATGTGTTTGGAGAGCCAACTGGTGGACGCTCACGTTGATTTTTGACATCCTGTAGCACCAGGCAATACAAGCTGGTGCTGGGGAAGACCATGACTTTCCCAACGTGGTAATGAGTCACCAGGTCCCTGGTACTGGGCTGATTCACACAGGGCAGCTTACACAAGCTTAGAAAGATTCTAAACAGGTTAGCAAAACCAAGCAGTGCATGACTTATTTATAAAATAATAACCAAAAAAAAGGAAAGGAAGGAGGGTGAGATGGTCTGGGCTTTCTTTCCTTTTTTTCTTTCTTTTGGTTAAACAAAGGCAGCTTTTGTTAATGTCTCACATCTGTTCACTATTGTTCTTTGAATTTTGATATCAAAGTAAAAGACCACGGAGTAAAAGAACCAGGGGGTCTGTGACAGTTAGAGCTGAGTGGGGGCTCCCCAAGCAGCAGGAAAGAGCCGAGTGGGCCAGCAGGTCTGCACACCTGCTAATGCTGTGTAACCGAGCCACTTGGAATCCAGAAGCAGGCGCTTCTTATAAGGACAAGACACCATTTTAGCAGCAGAGGATTCTTTGAGCTCAGCTTACCTTGGAGGGGAGGTCTGGTGACACAGGATGCTGTGTCCCCTCACATCCTGCATTTCAGGCTAGAGAGTTCCTGCAAGCCTCTACCCTGTGGTTTTTTTTGACAGCCTGGCAGGCTACCTATAGTCGTCTTCTGATAGACAACTTCAGAGCCAAGTCATGAGTTACTGCCTTGCCTCGATCAATGGATCAATGATGGAGCTACTTTCTGAGGAATTCATCATTAGGCAAACTTGCCATGATGCAAACATCACAGTGTCCTTATACGCTCCCAGACGGAACAGGACCATCGCTGGATGTGGCCTCTGGATGCAGTCCAGAGGTAATGCAAGGTTTTGTTGTAACCTTGCAGACTGTTTCACAGAAAACTTAACTTGTATAAATCAAAGGGAGAAACTTTAAAATAATGAAATGAAGTGTAGTCAAGACATAATCTAATCATTTGTTACGGTATCAGGTATTATGTACCGAACATAATTGCCTGTGGACACCACTGTCATCATAAACTCGAGAGTTAAAGACACCAGAACTGCTGTAGCATCTGGGACGTTTTGGATCCATTGGGCCCCTGAGTCTTTTTTGTTATATATTATATTCATCATCATGGACCAAAACACAGGCAGGACGTGACCACAATTTGACTTATATTTCCCAAGCCTCATTTGAACCAGAAGACCTACTCTGCAGAAGAGAGTCTCAGAGGAGTGCAAGGCATCTTTATTTTTTGCCAAAACTTTCCATAGGAGAAGCAACACCCTTTCAGACTCCTGGGTCCAGCTCAGGCCCCCGGTGTAGTGTCTTGCATGCCAGGGCTGTACTTGTACCCATTCCCCCACGAGGTGGTTAGCTTCAGAGGCGATGGCTGCAGGACCCATGGGGGGAGCAATGTCATTTAGCAAAGATACTCTTTCTCAGCAAATCGCTGGAAGCCAGAGAGAGGCAGCAGCACAAGAGAGAAGGAGGCTCTTACATTGGGGTATTTTCTTTCATCTTACAACAACCAGCCACTAGTTCACAGGCTAGCCTATACATTACACCATGCATTTTTTTTTCCCTTCCCCCAATCAAGTTTGTGTATCTTTCTTGACTGATTTAGCTCACAAAGCTCTTAATATTTTTCCAGGTGTCTCCCTCCCTTTTGTCCTCTTGACTGCCACAGATGCAAAAAAAAAGATTCTTTGGTAAAAATGTCACATTAGAAAGCTGTCTATTTCCCATGTCAATTTCTGCTTCCCGTGAAACAATTTCAGCTTATTAAATTGTCATACTGATTCTACTATTTTTAATTGGAGCATGAGATTACTCAGTCTTGCAAAGATCTTCTCCAAGTCCACTGGGTTCTCATGTCCAAAACCACAAGAACTTGCTGTTCTTCGATATATTTTATTTTGAGATTGGGGGTGTCACTAGGTAGTTCAGGCTGACCTTGAGCTTGATATCTTTCTGCATTAATCTCCGTCATCTGGCAAGTTTTTAAGATGGATATTAGGATTATTTGTTTAACCTGAAGGATTGGTTCGGTATCTGTTTCTTCTGTGTTGTGGTTGAGAGATGGGATTCTTTTGTAGTCCAGGAAAAGGCCATTGGGGGGGGGCAGCAGCCAGTGTTGTGCTGGTGTTTTCTCTAAATCCTGAGTTAGTTGGATGCAGAGCCTAGATGTTCCATTTACTTATTATTTTTATTTTATGTGTGTGTTTTTGCCTGCATGTAGGTAAGTGCACCATGTGTGTGCAATGCCTGGCAGAGGCCAGCAGAGGGCACCAGATTCCCTGCAACTGGAGTTAGCTGCCATGTGGGAATCAAAGAATCGAGAATCAAACCCAGGTCCTCTGGAAGAACAGCAAACACTCTTTTTATTCTTTCTTTTTTCTTTCTCCTCAGAGTTACTCATCCTCATGGAACTCAGTACATGTCTGTGAAGACGTCTTCATCATAGGGGTGGCAAACATTCCTAACTGCTGAGCCATCCCTCTAGCCTCAAGAGCCTGGGTGTTTTGACAGTTGTTTCTAGGTACTTGACCCAAGCCAACCTGGGAACTACAGGAAGAAGTTGCGGTGTGCTTGGAATTATTAAACCTGGGTTGGATTAAGGAGTAGATGCCAGGAAGGTCTTCTGGGAGCCAAAGCTGATTTCAGACATGAACTTTCCATGTTGCTTTAGTGGCCACATCTGCAGGGGTCCCCTGACTTCACACAGATGCCTCCATTACTGTCCCTCCTTCCAAGATTCTCTATCAATAGTAACCTGTAAAATGCTTCACTGCTCAGTATGCACAACCCTCAGGGAAAAAGGTTTCACATTGCATGGGACAAATATCTGACTAGTCATCTCAAATCATCTCTTCTACTTTACCGTTCTCTTCACCTTGCTTCTGATGGACCACCTTGGGATGTGATTTTAGACCATTTCTCAGGTGACAGCCCTGTAAGATGGAGCAATAAGCTGTGGTTAGAGGCACCTGGCATGCATCCTCTGGGTGGCTTTGCCTTGGTCCCCTTGGCCTGTACTTCTGTGTCCTGGGTTTTCATTTCATGTATAGGAACTTTTGCTCTGAAGTTCAGCTTTCAATTCTCATCACTCATTGTTGGAGTAGCAAGTGACTTTTAGGGGAATAACTGTGATCTGGGGGTGCGTTGGGAGAAGTTGGGGATGGGAGAGAATAGGTACTGGAAATGTGTCACACACACACACACACACACACACACACACATACACATACACACACACTCACGCACTTCTACTTATTTGTAGCAATTCTGCTTTAGCAGACCGAAAACCTGCCTGGATTAGACGCGTGCCTTTGACTCCACACTATGTCAGATGGAGGGCGGGCAGGTCTGAGGGGCCAGGACCCCCCCCTTCCAGCTGTACACATCTGCTCTCCACCTTGGATGCACCATTCTCATGGCTTCAGTCTTTGAACTGTGATGAGGTGTGCGAAACACCCATCGACACATCCTATCAGAGAGCTTTTTGAAATGAAAATCTCTTAGATCAGTTTCAACTCATTCCAAATGTCACACACATCCTCTAGGCTGAAAACCAATCTTCATTCCACCCCTTGACTTGTCTGAAATGTGTTGTGGGACTTTGGGCAGAAAGGCTGGCATGAGTGAAGCTGGGGGGTTTGGGTGACGGATTGGTTCTTCTGGGTGCTGTGCTGCTTGGAAAGCATTTCCTTTTTTTTTTTTTTTTAAATTTTATTTATTTCCGTATGTGTATGAATGTACTGTCTGCATGTAGGTCTGTGCACCCGTGACGTGCAACGCCGCGGAGGTCAGAAGAGGGCGTCGGATTCCCCTGGAACTGGAGTTCTCCTGTCATTGGAGTCTCAGACGGCTCTCCGCCGCCATGTGGGTGCTGGGGATCGAACCCGGGTCCTCTGCAAGAGCAGTCGGCGCTCTTAACCGCTAGGCCATCTCTCCAGCCCCGGAAAGCATTTCCTATGTGCTGTGTGGCACCACTTGAAGCCTAGGGTCCTTTGCCTGGAGTGGCTCCATTTCTTTCTCTCTCTCTCTCTCTCTCTCTCTCTCTCTCTCTCTCTCTCTCTCTCTCTCTCTCGTTTCCCATTGTTCAGAGCCCTCCCAAACCATTTCTTCTTCCATGAGCCCCACACTAGTGACCAGCTTCTTGCTAGACATTGGAGACTTGGCAAATCCTTATGGCTTCCTTGATGGTCTTGAGAAAAGGAAAGGTGGTCTCAATAATTTCTCCTGCTCTTCTGTTCCATGCTGGGTCCTCCCCGCCCCACTCTATTCCAGCATCACATTTCAGTCTGAATTTACGCAGACCCATCCCTTGACCCTCACAAGGGTGATCTCACACTCCTTGTTGGAGGATTTGGTTAATCACTTGGTATTGCTCCAAAGGCACTTAAAAGAAAACTAAGCAAAAGCACAAATCATGTCACATATAAAACAAAAACAAACACCATAAAAAGGGAGCAAAGAATTCAAGCTATAGTGAACATTAGCCTTAATCTATGAATAAGACCAAGACTATTTTCTGATCCTATTTTGAAATGAAGAGCTATTGTAAAATGAAGAAAGGAAATTTAAAATAATAGCAATTTAACGCAAACTGTATGTTATTAAAAGTTCGAGATGTTGAAGAGCCAAACTCCTATTCCACTACCGAGATTTAATATGTACTTCACACAAAAATAAATCATGTAATATTTTCATGGCAGGCATAGAATTTTATAGCTTTTATGACGATCATGGAATTGGGATTCATATTTTATAGACAGCTCTAATAACATCAAGAAAATGCTCTGGGAAAAAATGGGGCTTAGAGGAAGACAAATGATCACTCAGAAGAAGCTAAAATCAAGCATAATTAAAGCCCAGAAGGAAAGATCTTTCTCTAGACCATGGGCTCCATGCAGGGCAACTTGCTCAGCAGGGAGCTCAGGGTGGAGGTAAGAGCACCCAAGAAGGGTCATCTCAATCAAGTAAGACTTCACCACGATGGCTGCGTATTGGTTCTTAGAGATGCCCACTGGAGAACAGGCAGAGCAGCAGGTCCCACCCGGGAATACCTTGGGAAGGAAATTCTCGGCTTTGATGCGCCACATGTCTGTACATCCCCTCCGCAGGGAACCAGTCTCCACTTTTGCAGGGAGCAGATGCAGTTGTGGGAGAAGACCCCCGGGGGACTTTTCCCTCACTCGTCGTCCCAGCAAGCTACTGTTTTCTTCAGTTGGACCATTAGAAGAGTCATGTGACAGCCAGACACAATCTCACAATGCCTATGAGTCGGGACGCTCAGTGTCGAGTTTAACAAACACTTCCTCGTTGCAGCTTCCAGCTACCCCCATGAGTTAGAGAGCTCTGGGTAGGAGACACAAACTCTCCAAGTACTGCATGGGGTCGGGAAGTCTGAATAAGAGCATTTCATCCTTGGTGAGTTGAAAGCTGGGATTGGATTCTCTATTTGATTTCCCACTCTGAGCCACTGATTTCAGTACTCTCTAAAGCTCTCGTTCCTCAGGCAAGCTGACATACAGTCTACCCACCAAATGGCTTTTACCAAAATCACTGGGTGACCACAGCTCTGCATCTCCTTTAGCTCAGCCCGACAAACCCAATCCTGCAGAACCATACAAAGCATTGGAACTCCAAAGACGACCAGCCAAAACCCGTGCCATGACCAGCACTCATGCATCCTTCTACAACTGAGCTTATCTTATCGTTCTAGGGAAACACTCCAAATCCTCACCATATCCATGAATCCTTTTTTTTTTTTTTTTTTTATACAGGGTCTCCCTGTAGCTCCGGTGGTCCTGGAACTCACTCTGTAGACCAGGCTGGCCTTGAACTCACAAAGATCCGCCTGCCTCTAACTCCCAAGTGCTAGGATTAAATGCGTGCACCACCTCGCCCAGCAACCATGAATCCTTTAGGTATGTCCCTGCTGCCTTTGACGCAGCTCCGTTGCCACGTGACCTTAGGCTCCTCCTCCTTAGCTTTATTTACCGTGTTACCTGTGAGTGGAGGATGCTCCTCCTTGACCTTTTCCTCTTGGGTCCCTTGTGAGCACCCAGGTTTCACTTAAGCTCTGTGTAAACGGTAATGTGCTACCTGTTGGAGCCGAGGCACCCAAGCACAAAGTCTGGGCTAACGATTCCTGTCTCTCTCTCTTTTGGTTACAAATACTCAGGCAGCAGTGATCCAAGCAGCCATGAGCCAGGCGGTGGGGCGGAAGCTGGTCTCACCTGGCATTTCAGCCTCTCCACACCATGAAATGTGACCCCCCCGGGAGTGCCACTCCACATCACCGAATGGCATTTTGCACCATTCTTCCCTCTCTGTTCTCCTCCGAAGTGTTTGAGCCCTGCTTCTAACAGCCTAGGTGGAGAGAAACTGAGGAGGGAGACTCCCTATCGGAGCGGCTAGTCCGCATCCATGGCTGAGTGCCCCCAAGCTGAGGAATTTAGCTTGACTCTCCTTGTAGCACTCTGGCGAGACCTGACCTCCCCGTGACCCTGGCAGGAGGCTGTGCTGAATGGGAGGTCACACTCTCCACAGAGGATGGCCTATCTCTGTCAATCAGATCCCCGGCTGGAACTTGGGGACCAGAGTGGTGGCAGACCTTTCTGGAAGCCCCCCCACCCCAACTTTCAGGCCTCTGCCTTATCCAGATCTTCGTTCTTTTGCGGATGGAGCCCAGAGCCTTGCACATGGCGGGCAAGTACTCTGCCACCCAGCTTCAGCCCCAATCCTTGGGTTTTTCTACGTGTTTTAAACAGCCAGGCTTGGTGGCCCACCCTTTAATCTTAGCACTTGGGAGGCAGAGGCAGGTGGGTCTCTGTTGAGTTCAAGTCCAGACTGATTTACAAAGTGACTTCCAGGACAGTTGGGGCTACAGGGAGACCTTGTCTCAAAAAGTCCCCCCCAAAATACAATAAATGCTCAATAAGGGGTGTGGATCTTTCAATCCTCTTTGAGCCTCCCTTTAAAGTCTTATAGTCCTTTCTTTTCCTGTCCAATGGCTTTGATCAAATATTCAGCCACAGCCCCCTACCATTTGATTGTTAACTTGATAAGACATAATTTGCAATTGATTATTGCTTAGACATACCTGGAACTAAATGGTGACCTGCTCACACATCTCACCCTCTCTCTCTCTCTGACAATTCAGAATAGAGGGGGTGGGGGTGGGGGTCTCTTTGACCTTTGACCCCTCTGAGGTGCAACCCTGAGGTCATTAGACCTATTAAGAATCACAGCAGTCCAGTCTGTAGCTAACAGAGACAGAAATAAATGTGCACAGTTCTGAACTGAGCCCCCCCCTCCACTTCTCTTGGTAAGACACAAGTATTTTTCAAAGTTGGAAAATGTCTTGAATAAATGAGCTTCGTATATATATGTTTTTAATGTGATTTGCCTGTATTTATTTGGGTGATCACAATTTATGCCAAGTGAAAAGGTTACGCGTCCTGGAAACTGAATTATTCCATTTATTTGTAGACATGATACAGTGCAGAACAGCTGGGGCTCATCCTCCTCGCTCTGCCCCTGACCTCACCCCTGACCCAGGAGTGGGAATCCCAACCCTGACCACCTCACCTCCTCCGGGGCTGGAGTGACCGCCCCCAAGGGCAGAGTTCTAAAGCCAGGTTGTTAGTCTTCGGGGCTGACACAGGTGTCCCTTTGTAATTAGTTGCTTCTCTTAAAATTTAAATTTTGTTGTTTACTTTTGAGATAGGCTCTCTATATCTAGCCCAGGCTGGGTTCAAACTCATGGTTGTTCCAAGCGTGGGGGTCTCAGGCTTGGACCGCCAGCTCTTCCATGGTGTCGCATCAGCAGTCAGTCTCCTTTCTTTTGTAGTCGTCATTGTCCTGTCCTGGGTTTTTGTGGATTCCTCATGAGTGTTAGTCAGAGAAGGGAGCAGCACCCCTTGTGTGTCCTTTGATCACCCCACTTTAGGTTGCAGACTTATCTTCTTCTGTGCTATTTATTCACAGCCAATAAACATCCCTGACAGGCCTTTTGTATAAAGGAGGAAGCTAGAAGCTAGGGAGCCATTTCAGCTCCCTGAGAGGGGCCTGGTGGCTATGGAGCACCCCCCCCCACACCCCTCCAACCCCCCCACACCACTCCAACCCCACACACCCCTGGCATAGCCTGCACCTCCTGACCTTTGTCAGGTCTGTTTTCCCGGGGCCTCTGGCTGATACTAAGCGATCTTCACGAGCATCAGCCTGGACAACTCATGTTAGAGGATGGGGTTTCTTCATGACCCCTTTCCCGAGTCATGCTCTCCGGTGGCCTATGGGACCACATATCAAGGATGAGCCCAGCCTCCAGCTTCCTCTTTGTACTGATTGTTCCTAGGCTGTCCTCTTTTGGATTCCCTTCCCTCACTTCCATGTTACCTGGGAGTAATCGGATACTGGCTACTAATTATGGAATTTTTCACATCAGCTTCATCAGTGACTCATGGAACCGCACCAGTCAGTCTCTTTTAGATGAAGAGGGAAATTATAGGAATTTGCATTAATATCCTATGAGACATGGAAAGCCCGGGACCTGGTGAGCTATGCAGGAGGAGGAAGGAGACAGCATCATGGCCCTTAGATACAGAGGTGCCCGCCAGTCTCCTCGACTCAACCCCAGCTTACATTCTGACCCCTCATATCCATCTCTACCCTTTGATGTGTTCTTCCATTGTTCCTACTCAAATGGATTAGGGGAGGCTGTGTGCTGTGACCTCCTTAAACACTTGGGTCTCCCTGCATGAAGACCCTCAGCACATAGCTCCGAGGAAGACCTTAATCCTGGCTGCAGAGGACGCTGATGGAAGAACGGTATCAAAGCTGAGGACATAGATGGAGCTGACCCGAAGGTACCTACTGCGTTGTCCCTAAGGCCATTTTGGGAGTCATCTCATGTTCTAGGTATTTTCCTTGTTGCTGTGACAGAATGACCCACAGAGCAACTTAAGGGAAGAGAGCTTTATTTTGGCTTGTGGCTCAATGGGCATATCCCGTCACGCTTGGGGCAGGCATGGCGGTTGGAGCGGCTCCCCCATGGAGGCAGTAGCTTGTAGCCTGGCTTGCTCACATTTTGAAGGACCAGGACACTGAGAATAAGACTGGAAGTGTCACCGGATTATCACCCTCAAAGCCCAACCCAATGGCCTGCCTAGGTCCAGCAGCTAGGTCCCATGACCAGAGTTCTGTTCTATAGCCTCCCAAGACAGCGCCCCCTGCTGGGAACCAAGTGTTCAAAGACAGGCCTGCAAGGGGCATTTCAGGTTCAAACCATACACCGCAAGTCATTCCATATGCTGAAGACTTATTGATTTTCTTTTATGGGGTGTTCTGGGGCCCAACGAAGTGAGATGATATGTGTTCAGGGCAGACTGTCAGCCCAGCAATAAAAGACAGGAGTTACTGAAGAGACATCCTTCTTAGTGGAACAATCCCCATACATTGAACTCCAGCTCCCCACAGTGCTAACCTGCTCCATCTTAATATATGTGAGTGTGTGGGGGGGTGTATAATTTAATGTTTAAGTGTTTTGCCTTCATGTGAGTGTGTGCATGTTGTACAAAGCCTGCAGAGGTTAGAAGAGGGCATCAACTCCCCTGGAGTTATAGATGGTTGTTAGCTGCCATGTGGGTGCTAGGAACCTAACCAGGGTCCTCTGCGAGAGCAGCCAGTGCTTTTAACTACTGAGACATCTCTCCGGCCCCTCGGTTCCATCTTAATTGATCGTTTTCATTTCTTCCCTCTCCTAACTCAATTCTTGACTTGCTCAGACAGTGTCTTCTTGGGGATCCCTCTCAAGTCAACTGCTTGTTCCCATGTGATTTATTTCTGGAGAAACCTACAGTAAAGTAGCCCTGGATGTCCCATACATGGTATTCAAAGATAAGGTAGAAGAGGTCTGTGGGTTGTTATGGAAGCCATTTTTCCTGGGTTTAGGACAACTTCCTTCTGCCATCCAGGCCGAGAGCTCTGTTCTCCTGGAACCCTCTAGCCACCTGTGCCTGGGGGTGGGCAATCTGATTGATCTGCAATGTCTGGGCTGAGGAGAGGAGTTGAACCCTTCTCCCTGGGAAGGATTTTCAGCTCATTTCACAGATAAAATCAATCAGATCTAAGCCGCACTCACTGCGGCCGTGAGAGGGGAACCTGCACAGCAGAGGCCGAGTGGGAGACTTCATCCTCCCTGCCCATCTGGTTCTACAGTGGGCTGCTGGGAAGCAAGCTTACCTTCAAGCTACTGGAGAGGTTTGTTGTTTTCTTGCTCTAGCCTCAGCTCTGACTGACCGGGGGAAGCTCAGACTGGGAAGGCCCAGCTACCTCTAGCAAAAGTGACTCAGGTCTGTAGTCATGCTAAAAATACATTCCCTTTGTCTTCTGGATGGTGCTGGCTGAGCGTTGAGGGCAGGGTGAAGAGACGTGAGTATTGACTATCCTCGTGCAGACTCCCTTTGCTTGCCGAGATGATAGAGAGTGCTATGAGTCTGTACTAGAAACAGTGAGGATGAATGGGGGGTGCCTGGAAGCATTCTGATGAGCAGTCAGAGTCTTAGTCCTTTGAGTGGGGGTTGCTGTGTCTCCTCGCTGTCCTTGGTAAAGAGGAGTTAAGATATCAGTGCTTCTTCAGGATGCTTGGTATCGGTCCCTGACACCATGAATGGCGTGAACCAAAACTTGTGTTCAAACGGCTCCTGGGCCTCCCCGCCTGGGCTCTCAGTACGATCTGCCCTGGAACTCACATATCTGCATCGTTTCACTTTCCCAGCTCTGTGATTCTGCACATAGCTGGACCTCAGACCGAAGATGAGAGGAAGTGAGAGGAATAGGTGTTCTAAACCCATTCTAACTTGAAGATGGTCATCTTCCTGCTCTCACTGTGTTTTCAGAGGTCCCTTACGAATGACTGTGCTATTCAGCTTCTTTATAGTTCCAGGCAGGCTAAGTGGAAAGCCTTCTTCTACCAGGAGATGACATTGTGAAGACTCAGGGTTAGTGATCTTGAGAGAATCAGGCTAACATCTACAGGGAGAGGATCTGGTTGGGCTAGCCCAAGTGGCAGTCACATGACCTAAGCCAAGCCAATCAGAACATACAAATCTGTTGGGAAGAAAAAAAAGAGAGAAGTCATCACTTTTCTCATTGTTGGAAACTTTGGCTAGAAGCCTGGAGAGTTTCTGGCAGCCATGTTAGCACCAAGAGGGAAATGCCTACCTTAGAACAGAGCTGAAGCCAAGGGAAATGGGACTGGGTGACACGGCTCAGCAGGAAAGGTATTTGGTGCAGTCCATGTCAGCAGTTGTGAGGGACAGCTCACATGGCTGGAGACCAGCAAGTGGCAAAAGTCAAAACCCAGGCAGGCTCTAATCTGCAAAGGCCCACCTGTACTGACTCGCTTCTGCCAGTAGACCTTACCTCCTCCTGAGGCGTCACTAGCTATAGATCAAGTGCTGAAATGCCAGGCTGGGTAGGCATGGTAGGCATTTGGACCTGATTTGTGGATAAAGACCAAACGTTCAAATACGTTTGTATTCCATCCACTCAATAAGATTCATTCCCACTGCATTCAATCCAACGAATATGTCTTTCTGCTCCTTTCAAATGCCGTTCTAGATACCAAGGAAACAAATGAGAACCCAATGTTTAAAGAACTTAGAATGAAGAGTGAGAAGCCCATGCTGAGCCCCTCCCATCTAAGGCGCTACATTCTCCAAATGCATTGTTAAAAGAGTACATGCAAATGTGTACATTAATTAATACATGCTAATTAGATGTTGAAAGCAATATGGTGTGGGAACACAGAGAGGAGAGAGATTAATTCTGATGAAAGAAACCTAAGAAGACTCAGAGAAGGAGGAAGTACTGAATGCTGGCTTTGAAGAATGGGTAGGACTTGGGAATGAAGAAATAAACAAATTAACACAGTGTCACACATGCTTATGTCATCCAGTACGTGCTCAGTTCCGTGGAAGATACAAATAATGAGACTGACTTGTATGTGGGGCACTTTCTTCTCCAGACTTCCAATCTAGTAAGGAAGAAAATTCTTGCCTGCAACTTAGAATGCAGAGTAGATCCCAAGAGTCAATGGTTTCCACCTGGGTGCTGAAGGATTTGTGGAAAGGGAGAATCCACAGAGATCTGTTGTTTCGGGGAGAAGGAGGTCGTTCTAGGAATAGCCAACAAGTTTAGATAATGTTCAGAATTGTAGAAATGAAAGAAACAGTTAGATACCTTGACCCAGGAGCTGATTTGGGGAAAAGAGAAGTGGTAGATGAAGTCTTGAAGTCCCTCGGATATTGGGACTATAATGATCTGTGATGTTCTGTGATGGGCGATGGAAAGTCACCAGAGGTTGTGATCTCATGGTGATTCTGCTTTGGGAAGATTAATCTGACCAGAGGAAGAGTGACAAGAAAGACGGAAGGGATATTTCCACCAGGAGGCTAGCCTTGCTTGTGTGCCTCCAAAGGCAGCCAGCTCTCATACAGCCGGTGGAGAATATGCCTCCCACACCCTGTTTTAACCAAATGGAGGAAAGGATCATTCCTCCTATTGACAATAATTCTGGAGAATAAAGCTGTCTGGTCTAACTTGGGTCTATTTGATGTGTTTGCACTAGATACCAGGATGGAGAATTGATCATAAGCCCCATTTATTTAGGTTTTTCTAATTACTCTTAGCTAGAACCAGCCACCAGAGATGAAGGGGATGATTACTGGAATAAAGATCTCTCTTTCTAGAAGAGTCCACACTATGACACTAAGGAGATTCTTCAGCATCTAAATCCCTGCTGGTTTTGGTATTTTCTATCCCTGGGGGTGGCCACACGGGAACAACTGAGCTCAGAAGGAAACTGTGGGGGGGGGGCACAGAGAGATGAGGGTGAGGGAAACTTGTAGGAATGCCCAAGCCACTTAGCCACGGCAGCCTTCACTTCTCTTCCACACAGCTCCCAGGCCACTTTAAAGCCCACAGCAAGGTAGACACCCAGGTCTCACTGTTGACCCTCTTTAGGTACCTTGTTCAAAGCCAAAAAGTATCATTGCTCCTCTCTGTTCCCCAAGAGCCTCCAGAACCCCTCCTATAGCTTTAGGATGGATTGGCACAGTCTTGTCCATCTGTTCAGCATTTTATAATATGGCCTGGATGTTATATATTCAATTTGCAATGTGCATAGGGGAAAATCAAAATTTAATGGGCCACCTCTTCATCCCCCGTGAGGCCAGTCTCCATGGAGAAATCGTGCTGTTCAAAGAATGAGAAATGTTTGCCCACATGGATCTTGGGGCTAAGATCTTACCACAAACTCTCTGGAATTATCCCCTTCGTGTGAGGTAACAGCAATTAGACCCACAGTCCCAGCTCTGGCCCCACAGCCGGGCTGACAGACACGTCAGATTAATACATCACCAGGTATGAAAGCGCAGTTAAATTTGACTGAAGTACTTCCAGCCTGAGAAAGGGAACGATTTATCAATGCAAACTTAATAACATCTATTTGAATCTAACTAAAAATCAATATTTCATTACCAAATTGTTAGTGAGAATGAAGAAAAATTGCGGAAGTCGGGCAGTTTGGTGCTAGGGACGCGTCAGGAGTTCAATGTGAAGACGGGATGATTCATGAGGCCGCACCACAGTAAGGGTGAAGGAGGACGAGTGGAGGAAACTCGGAGGGGCCCCCCTTGCTCATGACCTTGGCCATGAGTGTGTGTGTGGGGGGGGGACACAAGAAAATGAGAGTGACTGTCAGGTCCCTTCAGGGATAGGGCCCTCCATAAATCACAGAAAGCCAGCCTTTCTGTGGAAAGGGAGAGGCAGGGACAGGGCTGGGCTGCAGGAGGAGGTGAGGGCTGGGTAGTCGCAGTGGGGTGGTGGGGTGGGTGGCACTTAACTCTTTGCATTCTGGCCTCTAAATGCTTCTTGACTTTACTCCCCCATGAACTACAACCAGAGCAGACCCTTTCCAAGGCTGGGAGGGGCATGCCTCGTCCACAGCTGGTGCAAAATCAAAATGTGGGTAGAGGGACTGTGGAAGATTCCGCTGAACGCATGCCCAACTCACCTCTGTCCCCATCGGAAACTGGGAAGGGCAGTTTGTGTCTTGTAAGATGGTCACATCAGCTTGGGGGGAGTTTGGTGTGAGGATTTCCATTCTGAGCATGCGATCTAGAAACACTCTGCACTCAAACGATGTTCCAACATCGTGGTAAGAGCCTTGAATTGGTCCCCAAATCTGTAATCTAAATTAAACTGCTTTTATTCGAAGAATATGCATTTGTGCTTTAGCAGGAAATAAAGAAGAATCACGTAAACTGGGTCTCCTGTACATAGGGTCCCCATAAATTAACTTGGGGTCTCAATGCTTTCATTAAACAGCAATGCATGGCAACTTGGCAGCTTTTTTTGTTGTTGTTGTTGTTTCTGTTTTTAATATAAGGTCTCACTATGTAGCCCCAGGAGGCCTGGTACAGCCCTGTAGACCATTTCAAGGTGGCCTCAATCTGACATAGGTTTATCTGTCTTAGTTTCCCAAATGCTGGGATTAAAGACATGTACCGCCACCCCCAGCCTGGCAGCTCTTTGGATAGAGACTACGTTTGGGAAATTATGAGAAAACAAGTGTATTTGGCCTTATAAGCTTAAGTCTCGAGTATGATTTTAGTATCACTCTCTTAAAAAAAGTTAGGGTTAGCTTCTTGGTACCCAAAGAAAATGTAATAGAGCTGGAGAGATGGCTCAGTGGCTAAGAGCACTGGCTGCTCTTGCAGAGGACCTGGGTTTGATTCCCAGCCCTTGCATGCTGGCTAACAACCATCTGTAACTCTAGTTCCAGGGGAGAAGCTCTGCTGTCATCTACGCAGGCATTACATGTGTGTGATATACTTACGTACATGTAGGCAAAATACTCATACACATAAAAATAAATCTTAAAACAAAAGTAGATAAAAGAGATCATGTAATGTTTTGACAGAAAGTAAGAGGAGTGTATTATTATTATTATTTTTTTTTCCGATTGCAGAGTTCACCTAGAACATTGCTGGTCTGAGGATAGGAACCTAGGATTTGAAGATGTGAGCGGAGTTCATAGCCAATAGCAATGAAACAGAACTCATACAAGGGGGGTAGAATTAAATAAGCTCTAGTTCACTGCCATCCTAGAGCTGGCAGCGTAACCCACAGGAGATAAACTCTTGTGGCCCATGTTTGAGACATACTGTTTCTGTACCAGACACTCTTCTGAGATGTTCTATGAATTTCTTCATTTACAGCCCTGTAAGGAATGTGCTATCACTGTGACTGGCGCTAATACAGGAAAGGACTCAGAATCTGGGAGGTCGGATAACTAACTCTTAACTTCCACGGAACAGGATTAGGACACCAGTTGATCCCTGAGTATGTTGCATGCTACCCTCATTTCCAAGGTGCTGTGGGGTCCAGGCCTGCTGAGTTTGCTGTTATGACATCCTCACTGTTTCTGGGACTCTCTAATGGGATACAGTGTTGTCCTGAATTAGCATGCCATTGCTAAGGCAGCCAGCACCCATGCTGGTTCCATGCAACTCACTCAGGCTGACTGTCCACAATTAGCTTGCAAGTCATACCAGATCATGGATGATTCTTGAAAGCCTTTATGTCTAGTTTGTATTTTTGCCCCCCCCCATAGATACTTTGCTAACTAACAAAGTTGACAAAGAAGAACGTTGTCACCACAGATGCTCCAATGCCCTCTTGGGTATATCGGGCTGCTGACCCCTGAACGCCAAAAAGCTTTCCGTTCAAAGTGCTTGCCCAAGATCATTTAGCAGAAATCCATTCCCTTGGCTTTTGTCTCATGACTGACTGGTGGGAACTTCTCATGGAGGTCTTAGGGCTAGTATTTCAGAATTGACAACATTTGTACCTGGACAGGGTCTGGGCATGTGAGTCGGCGGTGCCATGTCCACTAATCAAGAGAAGTGGAACTCTGAGAATATGGTCTCTGGATGCCTTTGGCTACAGGTCAGGGATTTGGTGACATTTAAAAAAATTTTTATTAATTTTATTTATTTCTGTATGTGTATGAATAAACTGCCTGCATGCAAGTCTGTGCACCCGTGTCATGCAACGCCGCGGAGGTCAGAAGAGGGTCTCGGACTCCCCTGGAGCTGGAATTCTCCTGGAATTGGAGTTTCAGACGGTTCTCAGCCGCCATGTGGGTGCTGGGGATCGAACCCGGGTCCTCTGTAAGAGCAGTCGGTGCTCTTAACCGCTAGGCCATCTCTCCAGCCCCGTTTGGTGACATTTTAAAGATGGAGGCAGTTACCTGGTTGGGAATGCACAGTAGGGAACTCGTTCCATTCTCTCCAGGGAGCACGTCTTTCTATGGGGAAAGATTTTGACTGCCCCTCTGCTGAGGAATGCTGCTCAGCCGCTCACAGCTGCTCTTTGGGAAGATCAGATTCAGAACTCCCATTTACAACCGTGTCTCAACTTGGCGTCTGGACACTAATTATTTTAAAGTGGAAAGAAGCAGGCAACGCGCGGAATCAGTCACACAGTTTAGCTTCCAATTTTCTCAGGTATCCAATGGACCACATTAAGAGAAAGGAGCTATAAACAGAGAGTGTGTGGGAGGTCAAGCCCCACACCCTATATAGCTCTGCACCCACGGCTGCAACCCGTCAACTCTGGGCTGGTGTTGAGGGAAGGGGCTTTGGGAAACTTGACCTCATCTAAGTTTATCGGCACCTGTTTGTCAATGATACTCTCTGTCACTCGTCACTCACCAGGGGCCATTTGGGGTTGAGTGCTTTCTATTAGAATTGTTCATGGGCCCTGGGTTTTTCTGAGACTTCACAGAAAATTCCCAGAGAGGTAGCAAATTCTAGTGAAATCTTGGCTTAGAATTCACTAGATAATTGCACAGAAGTGCTTGGGGAAATTGAGTGTGTTGGCTATCAGTGAAGAAAGGGACCCTTGAACTTGGAACTTCTCACCATAGTGGTGATTTGGTGAGAATTCCACATGAAAGAAGACAGGTTTCTGTGGCTCCTCGATGCACTGTGAAAAGTTACCGGAAGTCAAACAGCCAGTGCAAAGTGCTGACCACCCCCACGCCCCCCCCAGTTCCTTCCACAAACTACGTGACCTATACAAAATAGCAGTGACCATTATTATCATAGTTACCACCACATCTATAAGTCCAAATTTCTCATCGAATTTTTACTTCAAGTCCGAATTCCTTTCAACTGTCCTTATCTCTATTCACGGAAGCCGGATACAACCAAAAGTCTGTGCTTAAATATTTCTCTCGGTGACTTGTAATAGTTCATTCCAGATGGCTCTCTCCGTTGAAGAATGAAGAGGTTACATTAGCTTTCTAATACCATGACACATGCCTGAGATAAATCTGTTTGTTAAAGGGAAAGGTTCACTTCAGCTTACTGTGTTGGAGGATGTTCCATCCCTGATTAATTAGCTGCATTGTTTTTAGGACTATGGTAAGGTAGTGTATCATGATGAGGCACATAAGGAACAAAAATCTTCACCCTATGGTGGGGAGTCAATAAGGAGAGAAGGAATAGCCTGGAGTTTCACAATTATATTTGGTATTATGCTCCCAGTGACCTCGATTCATCTCCCCAGAGACCTCATAGGCTCCACTTCTTAAAGGTTCCACTGCCTCCCAACAGTCCCATCTGAGGGACCAAGCCCTTAATAGGGACCTTTGGAGGATATTTCAGATAGAAATTATAACAAGGGGCTGGAGAGATGGCTCAGCAGTTAAGAGCACTGGCTGCTCTTGCAGAAGACCTGGGTTCGATTCCCAGCACCCACATGGTGGCTAAGAACCTTCTTAGGCCGGGCATGGTGGCACATGCCTTCAATCTTAGTGCTCAGAAGGCAGAATCGAGTGAATCTCTGTGAGTTCAAGGCCAGCCTGGTCTACATATCAGTTCCTGGACATCTGGGGATACAGGGAGACCCTGTCTCAAAACAAGCAGACAAACAAAAAGATATGGATGGCTGCAAAATTATGTCATAAATGTGATTGAAACAAGAGGAAAGAACATAGTGAGTGGAGGAACAGGCAGGTAGAAAATAGACCTGTCTAAATATTGGTAGAGGAAAATGGATATTTTACATAATTAATAAAATAATGAATTCAGAAGACATCAGAAGATGGAGAGAACTCCCATGCTCCTGGATTGGAAAAATTAACATAGTAAAAATCTCCATTCTACCCAAATTAATATAGAGATTCAATGCAATCCCAATTAAAATTCCCAAGAGTTTCTTCACAAGCTTTGAAAAGAAAATCCTTAATTTCATAGGGAAAAACAAAAGGCCCCGGATAGCCAAAGCATCCCTGAGCAAAGAGAGCAATGCAGGGGGGAATCTCTGTATCAGACTTCAAACTATACTACAAGGCTTTAGTCATAAAAACAGCTTGGTACTGGCACAAAAACAGACCTGTTGACCAATGGAACAAAACTGAAGATCAAAACTTGGCTCATAAAATTTCAGCTACCACATATTTGACAAAGGGGCCAAGAAGACCCAATGGAGGAAAGACAGCATCTTCAGCAAATGGTGTGGGCAAAACTGGATCACCACTTGTAGAAGAATAAAATTAAACCCCTACCCTCTCTCCCTGTACAAAAATCAACTCCAAATGGATCAAAGACCTCAACGTGAAACCTGAAACTTTGACCATGATAGAAGAAAACATTGGCAGTAACCTACAAGGCATTGGTGTAGGAGAAGACTTTCTAAATCAGACAGCAGCTGGTCAGGAAATTGACAAGTGGGACCTCATTAAACTCAAAAGCTTCTGTACAGCAAAAGAAACAATCAGGAGGCCGGGCGTCCTAGCACTTGGGAGGCAGAGGCAGAGGCAGGCGGATCTTTGTGAGTTCCAGGCCAGCCTGGTCTACAGAGTGAGTTCCAGAACAACTGGGGCTACGGGGAGACCCTGTCTNCAAAAAAAAAAAAAAAAAAAAAAAAAAAAAAGAAAAAAAAAAAGAAAGAAAGAAAGAAACAGTCAGGGAGGTGAAGAGAAAACCCACAGAGTGGGAGGAAACCTTCACAGCTGATACATCTGACAGAGCATTAACTTCTAGAATATATAAACTACTCAAAAAACAAATAAGAAAACAAATGACTCACTCAAAAGATGGAGCAAAGAGCTGAGCAGAGACTTCACAAGTGAGGAAATAGAGATGGCTGAGAAACATCCTAGAAAGTGTTCAACATTGCTAATAATTAAGGAAATGCAAATTAAAACCACTTTAAGATATCATCTCACTCCAATATGACTGGCTAGGATCAAGAAAACAAATGATACCAAGTGCTGGAGATGTTGTGGGGAAAGAGGAACACTCATCCACTGCTGGTGGGAATGTAAACTCATACAACTACTATGGAAAGCAGTGTGGAGAACCTTTAAAAGACTCAAAATGAGGCTTCCACCTGATCTAGTCATACCATTCCTAGGCACGTACCCACAAGACTCATCCTGTTGCAGAGATACATGGACAGCCATGTTTATCGCATGTCTCTTCACAATAGTGAAGAGCTAGAACCAACCCAAGTGCCCCTCAACCAACAAGTGGATAGAGAAAATGTGGTACATCTACACAATGGGGTTCTATGCAGTGTTAAAGAAAGATGACATCATGAAATTTGGAGGTAAATGGATGGAACTAGAAGATATTATGTTAAGTGAAGTAACACATTCCCAGAAAAACAAATAATGAAAGGTATCCCTCATCTGTGGATGCTAGCTAGCACCAAGTACTTAGTTGTAAGGCAAACTGAGCAACATTAATGTTATATTACTCATTATCTGAAAGCAACTCTGCTCTTATAATGTAAATCCCTTAACAGGTTCTAGAATTAACCTACCATTTATTTTCAGACTTTGGAATTTTGGTATATGGGTGGAGAGCATGTATGCATATTTTAGAGTAATATATAATCAAAAGGGAAAATGTGAATCTGAAATATGGATACATTGAAGCAATACAAGTTGGAGGGAACAACAACAAAAGAAATGGGACAAAGAATGGAGTGAAACACTGAAGTTCTCTTGAAAACAATAATCTTCTGCTTTGAAAAAATTTTAGAAAGACTGAGAAAAAGATGCAAGACATGTATGGCAGAATGCATGATCTCGGGTGGGGTGGGGGACATGGAAAGGGAAATGAACCTAAACTGGAGTGAGAAATGATGTATGAAAAAGTTTAATAACAATAAAAATATATATGAAAAAAATCTTCAAAGGAAAAAAAGAAAAAATAATGAATTAAAAATAAAAATAGTTTCCTGAAATCCAAGGTTAAATAAAATAGATATAATAAATCTTATACTCATCAAGCCTCTGAGATTCTTCCCTTTCAAAGACATAGGGGAGAATGCCTCTGTCTTTGGGGATTGGAAAGATGACTCAGCAGGTAAGAGCACTGGCTGCTTTTGCAAAGGACCTGGGATCGATTCCCAGCACCCACATGGTGGCTAACAACCATCTTCAACTTCAGTTCCGGGGGAATCTAATGCCTTCTTCTGTCCTCTGCAGGCATTGCAAGACTTGGGTGCACTTACACACATTCAGTTATACACTTTTACACACATGCACTTATACACATTTAAAAAAAAAAACAAAAGTAGCTGGGCATGGTGGCACATGCCTTTAATCCTAGCACTTGGGAGGCAGAGGCAGGTGGATCTTTGTGAGTTCAAGGCCAGACTGGTCTACAGAGTGAGTTCCAGGACATCTGGGGCTATGGGGAGACCCTGACTCAAAAAAGACACACACAAAAAATAACAAATAAAATATTTAAAAAATTGTCTCTGTAATAGAGAACAGAGGACAGAGGAAACTTTGGGCTCAAGTCATCTACTCTCTTGATACCTCCAGGATAGGACTGGTTAACTTTTCTCACAGCTAAATTTACATATGGTCTAGCCTTGTTTTATTTTTTTTCAATAAATTGTAAGTCATATTAACAACTCACATTTTGCCAAACTAACTAATATATCTATTTTTCTTCTTCCAGTTTCTATTTCTTTATTTGTTCTGGAATATGGGGAAACTAAGGCATCCATTAAGGACCTAGTTATTTATTAATGACATGAGCCTTGTTTCTCAAACTTTGATCGACTACGGAGTTTGTCTGGCTTGGTTCTGTCCTCTAGGAATTGGTCCCAGCCAGGGTGGGAGGGAGAAGACCAGCAGTAGGGAAGGAACTGGGGTGGAGGCACCTGCCCTCCCCCATAGTCACGTGACCCAGAGTAGAGACTGGGGCCCTCCTGACAATTCCACCTCTGGGGATCTTCATGGGTTACTCTTCCACCTTATCTTCCACCTCGGGCTCACTCAAGCCCACGCTCATGAACCTGTTCTGGGGAAATCCTGTTTCCGCCTTCTGAAGTTAGAAGTATTGATGCACTCCCCCCCACACATGGAATTTACGTGAACTCTAGTTATCTAAACTTCAACTCCTGAGCCATCTCCACAGTCCAGAATCTCACTCACTGAGACAATCCTCCTAAGTAGACAAATCTACTGAGTTTGCTGAGATAATCCTGGCCAGGTAAAAATATGTGCCCAGTCACTTCTACAAGGCTAACATAACGACCACACACTCAGTGGAACACAGGATGACTGTGCTTTTCTATAATTAAAAAAAAAATTGTATACTTTTTGTGGTGCTGGGATTCCGACAGAGTTAGGTCTGCAGACAACTGGGCAGATGAGTGGAGAGGCACTTGCTAATGTGATAGAATCCTTTCATGGTTGCTCATGCATGTTCTAGTTCAGGAGAGTGTCTTCAGAATGATGAGGTTGGGGTGCAGCAGCTCACTGGTGTAGTGCCTGGTCAACATGCAAGAGATAGAATCTGGGAACTCACATCTCAACCCCACACATAGGAAGGAGAAGGAGCTAGAAGTGGGGCAGGCTAATATAATATAACTTCTCAAAACTTGCCCCTCTGCGCCCGTGACATACTTCGAAGTATGTCCTAAAAGTTCCATAGCTTCTCAAAAAAAAAAAAGTTCCATAGCTTCTCAAACAGGAATATGAACCTAGGACCATGTGTTCAAATCTGTGAATCTATGGGGGTGGGGAGGGACATTTCCCCTTCAAGCCTCCACAGGGGGATCTCTCCATCAACTGAGGAGGGATCGGGAAGGTCAGCTATCTACACCAGTGATGCTCTTATCCAATGAAGGGCCTTTGTATATCTTTGTCCTAATGCACGGCAATAACTTCACGCTGCTGTGTTTAGGGTGAGCTGTTCTACTCTTAGAGTCTTGCTTTCCTCCCCCACCAGAAGAAGTTCACAGTTTATCTTAACCCAGAGGTCAAATCCATGTACCGTGGATTCCCAGGTGGCTGGTGACCCCAGTGCCCTAGCCTCCACGTGTTGAAGATCGCAGCAGATGTATAGAGCAGGTCAGGTGGTGATTTTGTGAGCCTGGCACTACCTTGTATGGCATCTGTCTGTTCCCAGCCACGGGCACAGCCAAGGACACCTTTCTGTGGCTTAGGGAATTGAAAGAGGCCGTAGTCTCCATTTCCTCTCACTGTGGGTCGTGGTTAAAGCATTTATCAGTGATCAATATAGAGCAGTGTGCCTGTTTGCTCTTTGGTTCTCAAGGGCACACTCTTTTCCTTAAAACTTCACCTGCTTTTCCAGGTGATCCCGTTGGAAAAGGGAAATAAAATACTGTCGCAACAGACAGGCCACCGCAGACACCCAACAACTCGTGTCCTTGTTTACTGTGACTGTGCCCGGCCCCTCTAGTCACTGGTGGCCTCTGCCTGGAACCTAGTCTCCCATGATGAACGGGGCTCTGTTCCCTGTCTATCTTTGGGGACATTCCATCTCCACCAAGGGTTTGGGGCAGGGACAAGTTATCTTAGATCATTTCTTTTGTCATAACAGAATCCCTGGGCTTGAGCCATGTGTGGAGATTTATTTTGGCTTATGTTTCTGGAGACCAGAAACCCAAAGAACAGGGCGGCCTTCGAGGGCCTCCTGCGGCCTCAACACACCATGGAGAGAAACAGGGCTGAATTAGGCAAGCTCAGATTCCCCCAGGAAAGACTTTAATCCCTCCACTTGGGCTCCACCTTCCTGACCAAATGCCTCTCATTAGGCCCCACCTCTCAACTCACCTACACTGAGGACCACCCTCCATGTGAGTTTAGACAGGCACCAAACAGCAGATTAGTGGTGGTTGGAGGAATGGAGCATTCTGTTTTGTCTGGGCCACGGGACCATCTTTGAGGATTCAGGATGCTGAACAGGGAGGGCTTCCACCAGAACTGGTAGTGGTGGATAAGATTGAAGAAGTGGGCAGCTTGAGAGAAGAAGGGGGGACAGAAGTTAGGGGTCAGCTCTCCCAGGAGCCATCTAGAAGTGTGTAGGAGAATGAGTTCACTTGCAGTATTCCTATGTAGACATTTTTTTTTTTTTTTGGTCTTTTTAAGACAGGGTCTCCCTGTAGCCCCAGCTGTCTTGGAACTTACTCTGTAGACCAGGCTGGCCTTGAACTCACAAAAATCCGCCTGCCTCTGCCTCTGCCTCCTGAGTGCGAGGATTAAAGGCATGTGCCACCACACCCAGCTTTTTTTTTTTTTTTTAAACTGCACTGGTTAAAGCCTTCTCCCACTTGGTGCTGGGACCATGGCAGAATGGAAACATGGGCCCGCAGGTGGTCTGAAGGGTGGGATCCTTTTATACACCTCCCAGGTTCTCTCTTTCTAATCTTCCCAGTTCAGCACCAAGGCGACCTTGACTGTGATCTTGTAGAGATGGAACTTCATTCTGCATAATAGAAGCATAATAAGGAAAATCACTGAGGAAGAAAATCGTCAGGATCCGGGGAGACTGGGCTCTCTAGCCTTTGTCTTCTTTATTGTCCTTCTTGAGTGGTTAAAATAGGAAAGGAATTTACTGGAAAATGTGAAAAGAGAGAGCTTTCTTCGAGCGTCGATGAGTCCAGTCTCATTTATTCCCATATTCAGCCCGTCCCTCAGACAAAGGAGTTTCTACATGATATGGCGGGCGGTCCTTCCTGCTATCTTTCTGTCTGTCTCAGTGACTCTTCCAGCTTCTGACTTCTTACAACGTTCATTGTCAAACATGTCCCTGGTTATCATCTGCCATCTTCATGGTACTCTGAGGATGTACACTATTTTGATAAATAGGCCTCACAAACAAACAACAGGGAGCACTGTGTTGAATCTTGTTCATATAAGTGTTGTATAGAGCACATTGGATTACTTCAAGTATAGAAGTGTGTGTGTGTGTGTGTGCGTGTGTGTGTGCACATGCGCATGCATGCATGTTCAGAGTGGACTTATTCTAGTGTCAAAGAAGACCTCAAGATGTGCAGTTTTATGAAGAATTTCAGCACTTTCATGCCTTGCTTTAAAAGCTATATAGTTTGATCATCTGTGTGTATCCGATACTAAATGTAGCCACAACCTTGTGACGAAAAAGCCTCCTAGTGTGGCTGTTTTAATTTGGTTTTATAATACAGAGACATGGGAGCCACTATCATATCAAATCCCAGAATTATTTGCAAATTTCAGAATATGCCTGAATTTTGCCTTCTTAAATATATGCAGTTAGGAAACAATATGAAAAACCCACTTAATCATGATGAGATTAAAGGATTTTTAAAAGCTGGGTTGCGGTCACATTTACATTCCCCGATAATTTCTTAATTTTCTCTTAAATCACCTTTCATCTTTATAAAATGAACTGTAAAAAAAATCCTTCTGAATTCCATAATGTGCCAAGAAAAATGGGGGCGAAATTAAGGAGGCCCCTACCTTTTAATCATTCTGTTCATAAAGTACTTTAACTGCATGCCAGGAAAAAAAAAAAAAAGATGGAGGCTCTGGTGTCTGAGGTATTCTGTGCCATAAACTCCCATAATAGAAACAGATGGTGGAACTGCCTTGGAAGTGGAGAGAGTAGTGTACACGCCGCTCACCCTAACATATGAAGAGATTCAGGGCTGACACATGAAGGAATGCGCTTGGCGTGGGGCCAGCAGAATACTAGCAGCCGCCAGTGCTCAAGCTGGGGATGGGCGATCCACAATTTCAGGATCTGGAACTCCCATGCTCTGGGATTTAGAATTCTGGGGAAGCTTTGGACCTTCTCCCGTCCTGCCATGGAGGACAGCGATCTCCGGGGTGGCGACCCTGGGCTCCAGCACAGAGCTCCTTCTGGCTTTTATAAACCCTTCATACAAACAATAGTGGAAGCAGGCCAGCTTGGCTGGAGGCTCCTTATAAGTAAGTTAGAATTGGCTTTTCACCTAGCTGCCGAACAAAGGGGAAATCTCCAACTCTGAAATGGCATTGGATGGGAGGGACAGGATCCCAGAGGCTAGTCCTGCCTGCCACTTTGGCTTGGCTGGATGATCCGATGATTTCAAAGACACCTCTCTTGTGTACCTCATTTTCCCAAGTAAAATCTGCTATGATTTCCACGTCACACACCAGTAGTATTAATGTACACAGTATCTTTTTCTATTTTAATAGTATTAATGCACACACTGTCTTTTCTATTTTAAAGTATGGAATTCACTTCTTTATTTCTTCATTTTTAGTCTAATAAATATTTCCTGAATGGTGATTTGGAGTCAGGTGCTGTTCACATAAACGTAATTTGAAAATAAATAAAATGTCAAATGTTAAAAGTATGACCGGATTGGTAGATGCCACCTTCAAGAAAGGCAGTTTCAGAAAGCATTAAATTAAGAGGTTCATAGATAGAAGAATAGATAGAAGTTCATCAGGCAGAGAGTTGGGATATGGTTGAATATGGAACTTTTTAGAAAATAGGAAGCACTGTCATGCAAAAGGGGAGGCAGAAGGTGATCTCTATGATGAAGGAGCTTAGAAGGAAAAGGCTGTGTGTATGGGTATTAGAAGTTTGTGGGATGCTTAGAAACTGAATAAAGATAATGAAATTTGAGACAGGGAAATATAGGGGATTAGGGTACCAGATGAGGTGGGAGAAGGAGAAAAAGATCACACCATCCAACCCCATACACAACATATCTGATGACCTTCATATTGGTTCTAAGAAAAATTCAAAGATGCTGTAGGCAACAGTGATGTAACTATTTCAGTCACAGTGTGCGGAACAGCTTCTGTCACAAACACACCCCAAGGTATAATGACAGACACACGGACACTTGTGATGTATACAGAAGAGTCCAGTGTGCTCATGCAGGGGACAGTCACCTTGAGGTACCCATGCCCTGTGAAGGTCCTAGTATTGCTTCTAGTTCCACACTTTGTCCCCAGAAAAGACACAACCTAGATATGGAGAGGATAGTTTGGGGTCCATCTGCACTGTGGCACATGGATGTAAGAGAACTTTTTCTCTTCCAGAGAGATTCACATATATTCCCTGACAGCACCATCATGTTGGACATAGACATTTTCCCTTTTTTCCAGACATGTGGTGTTCTTTCATCGTTCATCTTCGCAGAGAACCATGGTCCTTGCAGATCTGTGAAGTCCAAGAGGTGCTCGGTGGCCTGCTTCACCCATATGCATGTCTCACCAGGCTCTCCCTAACTGCCAGAATGGGGCTGAGGCCCATATCTGCTGGAAATTGCGGTATGTATCATGGGTCCCTCTCTCAGCTCTGACATCAGCTTCCAAATGTTCTCTTCCTGACCTCTTGACCTTGGTGGAAATCATACCACAATTAGAGAGCCTGTTAAAGGAGGGAGAAGACTGAAGCTGGACAGGCCACTTGTTTTAGACACTATCAGGGCTGCCTGTAAGAATTCCTCTTAGTGCTGGCTGATGGATGTTCTTGGTTTGGCAACTACAAGAGACTATGAGAGTTGCGGACAGATCCGCCCAGGTCGAGTGGGGCTTTTGGCTAGGAATGACATAGCTCCTACCATTAGTACTCCTTACTCCAGAAAGAGGCACCAGAGCAGTACCAGCTTCTGCACAGCTTCATGCAAAGGTTCCTGGCTAGGATTTGGGAGAAGAATGAGTTGAACCACTCTAATGTTGCCCCATGCAAACTGGGGAATACTATACACCTAGGGGACAGAGGGCTGTGGGGTCATTGTACCAATTCGTGGGTTAGGCTGGCTGTAGGTTCCTTTGGAAAATATTAATGTTTGGGGAGCTGTAATGCTTAAACAGTGTGAGGAGCCTGTAAAAAAAAACCCACAAAATTACAAATGCAGAATATGTGTTTTCTCCCAGGCCTGTTGCCTAGATGGGGTGGGGAGGGGCTCAGGCTTCCTGGAACGTCATTAGAATCCAGTTTTGTTTGGTATCTCTGTCATGAGCATTGGCCAGTGACTGTACAGGTCATGGACAGAGGGGAGAATACCTCTGGATTTGGATGGAAAAGCAGGGGGCTGGGGAAGGCCCTCTAGAGCAGAGGTCCCTCCAGCTTTATGACAAGGCCAAAAGGCTGACTGTTGGGATGTTGACGCCTGGAGAGCTCACTCAGGATGGAAGAGCAAGGCAGCTGGTATTCTGGCCTCTCCAGCCAGCTTTCTCCAAATAACCATTCCTTACCCTGGTCACTCTTCCCCTGAGCCGCAAGTCTTTGCTTTAGTAGGGTTTACAACTGGCTTCCATTGCCGGGCGTGGGAGGCAGAGGCAGGTGGATCTTTGTGAGTTCAAGGCCAGCCTGGTCTACAGAGTGAGTTCCGGGACAGCTGGGACTACAGGGAGACCCTATCTCAAAAAGACCAAAAAAAAAAAAAAAAACTGGCTTCCATTAGACTATAGTCATCTCAGTGTGGTCTTCCCTAGAGTTTCTCCCAGCTCACCCCATTCCCTGGAATAGTGTCTGGTTTTGCTTGTACACTGTAAACATTGGGCCGTTAGCCGACTGGATGACCAGATGAAAATTCTCAGCAAGCTTCCTAATTAGCAAAATGACCCCACCCACCCAGCGCTCCACCTACAGCTAGCTACCTATACCTTCCCTATCGGTGAGCCCTACCTTCTGGGTGACTGCAAGCCCTTGTAAGCAGTGGCCTTTGTGACAAGTGGCCCGAGTGCCAGGCAGAGGGTGGAACATTCAGAGGGTCTGAGGAAGGCTGGTGCCCCCATTTGCAGACACTTGTCTGCCAGAGGCAAAGTTGAGGCTTTCTTTATACAAGGAAAGGGAGGCTGTTTCTCTCCAAGCACAGAGATGACTTTGGGGGCTCTAAGCACACCCTTGAAGGATTACAGCTATCTCTGTGGGTACCAGGCAGGAGTGGCTGGGAGTCCTTCCTATATGTTAATGCTCTTCTTTACCTCCCCCACAGACCCAACTCCCCCAGAACCCCATTCAAGCGCCAAGAAGCTAATTCTTAAGTCCCTTCCTCTGGTCCTGTCTATTAGGATGAGGTTGGAGGCCTGGGGCCCAAGGGAACTGAGGGTGTAGGGCTCTAGGACTCCTATTTGATGTTTCCTAACTGATTTCTAAGGTCCCTAAACAGATGGGCTCCCCAGGGGCTCACTCTGTGTTGGGGGGTTGGCGGGGGGAGGAAAAGCCTGAGACTGGTAGAATTCCAGGGAGATCGTTGCCCCGTCGTTGACTTGTGGTTTGACAGTCAAAAATAATCCAAGCTTTGCATGTGATTTATACAAGTGTCTTAATTGGCATCTTGATTATATGATTGCATGAAGTGCTGTTTTCAAGAAGGTGTATCTCTAAATAGAAAAAAAAAAAGAGATATTCACCATCTACAGCTGGGAGATCTATGTGGGGCTCCTGAGTGCTGCGGCTTCCATGGGTTTGGTTTTTCTTTTCTTTTTTTTTACCAACACCAGGCTTTTCCAGTTTCTGCCCCTCTGCTGGGCCTTCAGTGGCAAATGTCTCCCCCATCCCCAAATTATAGACTTAGTGCTTGGTTTGCAGTTTCTCTTTAGGATGGGCTGCTCCCTCCCTGCCCCCTTCTCTCTGCTATACATTCAGAGATGTGGTCTCTGCTAGGCTGATTACAGCTAATTATTTCAGAAATACATTTTAAAGGCAAGTTATCTTAACTTTATGGCTAACCCGTTGGAGGAGAGCTAAAGGAAACCTGAAAAAAAATCACAAAACGTTCCAGAACATTCTATTTTATGTAGGCCAGAATGTGACACATGGGGTCTTTAATAATTCACTGCTTGTTAACATTAAACAACTGTTAACATGCTCAAATAATTAGTTATGCTTGCTTGACATGTTTGCATCTTTAATAATTGATGCATTTATCTTAATTACTAACAGTATTATGCTCATAATATGCATCTTTTTTCTATCTTAAAATTTTAACAAAAACTGACTTTTTGCCAAAAATGATTATGCTCTAAGTTTTAATTACTCATTGTAATTAAATTGCAAGCTGCAGTATTTTACTAAAATATCTTTTGCAAAAAAAAAAATATTTAATGGGAAAGAGGTGATTTGCTGTTTATGTAGCCAAATGAGTAAATATTTCATAAGTTTGATATTACCCTCTCAGAGTGGAGATAAAATAACATTGCTTTTAAGACACAAGTCGTCTCGAATGTCTTCCCGAGCTGAGAATGTTTCTCTGATTTCTACACAGAATGTTATCACCTTCGCCATCATCTACAACCGCTAGAGGATAAGAAGGTCTGGTTTGCCAGCTGGGCAACTCTGTTGCAGACAGTGGTCTAGGTTAGAAATCAATGGAAGGGTGATGGCCTCTTTCTCCCCCCCACCCCACCCCGTCTGTCTTTTTCCTGTCCCTGCTGAAGGAACAAGGAAGAATGTCACCAAGGTACCTCCTTACTTAGATCTTTCCTGTAGAATATAGACAAAGGGCTCTCGATCTATGCTTTGCCAAATGCTGAAATGTGATTGAATGCTTAGTTAAGACCATTACCCTAAGGAAAGTACGGAATTGAATGCATGAGAAGCTATTGTTTAGGACTGTCCTCTGTCAGGCAGGCCGCCATCTTATCTAAGATTCTCGCAGCTGGGCTTGTTGATTGTCTATGCCTGATGGTAGGAGAGGCAGGAAAAGTCACAGGACCCTGACCCAAGAAACCAGCCAGACCTCCGAACCTGCAATTATTAATTCAACCCTAATTGCACACAGCCTGGGGAAGGATCTAGGTATTATAGGCTGGGAAGACAGACTAGAGGGTCTCTCTCACCATTTTGTATAGCCTTGGGTGGGACCCACCTCCTGAAAGTAACCCCTCACCCATTGCTCTGTAAATAAACTGGATAAACCCAGTTGTTTACCAGATTAGGGAAATTGTAGCTCAGTTTATAGATGGAACCGAGGGAAGAGAAAGTTTAGTAACAGAAGCAAATGAGTTATTTTTTTTTATTTTATTTTTATTTTTTGTATGTGTATGAATGTACTGTCTGCATGTAGGTTTGTGCACCCGTGTCGTGCAATGCCACGGAGGTCAGAAGAGGGTGTTGGATTCCCCTGGAACTGCAGTTCTCCTGGAATTGGAGTTACAGATGGTTCTTAGCTGCCATGTGGGTGCTGGGGATTGAACCCGGGTCTTCTGCAAGAGCAGTCGGTGCTCTTAACCACTAGGCTATCTCTCCAGCCCGCAAATGAGTTATTTACCAACCAAGAAAATGGGGCAGGTGGAAAGAAGTCCTATGCCCAGATGGCCAGTCCGGAGCCCTGTCTAGCACAGCCAGCCGCATGTGAACCCTTGGAGACTTGCCAGGGTACCAGTCTGGGGCAATGTCAGCCCACCACAGCTGTCCTGGTGCCATGGAAGGCTGTGTTCCAGGCCAGACCCTGACATCCCTGACTGGTTCTTTCTCACGCCTTCCTTTGCCCTCTGTTTCTCCTGCCCTGGAGCTCTTTACTCTGGGAATTCTAAAGAGACACAAGTGCCCGGAAACTGGGAGGAACCGGCCCCGGCTGGTTGATCAGCCATGGCTGTGTATCATTAGAGGGTTTCAAGATGCAAATCAAGCATTTAGGAAATGACTAGCAGAAGAGGAAATCTGAGGACGGGGACTCCTCTGCAGGCCTCTGCATCTTGAAGGGTCTGAAATCCTTTGCTTTGCAGTTTCCTGTCCTTGTGGAGACTCTGGGAGGCAGAGAGGCAGGACCCTGGCCTTAAAGGGCAAGATCTCCTTCTTTCGTTCTCACTGAGCAGCCCTAGGTCAGTTAACATGCATTTATATGCTAGTAGCATAAAACCTTGATGACACTGTGTTTAAAATGCGGAGATTCGGGGCTGGAGAGATGGCCTAGCAGTTAAGAGCGCCGACCGCTCTTACAGAGGACCCGGGTTCGATCCCCAGCACCCACATGGCGGCCGAGAAACGTCTGAAACTCCAATTCCAGGAGAACTCCAGTTCCAGGGGAATCCGACACCCTCTTCTGACCTCCGCAGCATTGCACGACACGGGTGCACAGACTTGCATGCAGACAGCACATTCATACTCATACAGAAATAAAAATAAATAAATTTAAAATGCGGAGGTTCATTCATTCTTCTGGAGCTGTGTGGAGGGGTGGAAGAGGGGAGGCGATCAAGGTCTTAGGTTCTTCCTAGCCCTCTGGCTTTTTTACGCTCTCAGTGAGTTCTCCCTCACAGGCTCTGGCTACTTTTGGATCACAAAATGGCTGCAAGCACTCACTTGCTACATCCAGAAACGGTACCCAGAGGAAGAAAATGGAAACCAGTCGCCTGTTCCAGTCCCATCTTACAGAATCCAGTAGAGAATGGAAATCCCCTGGGAAATGAAATGAAATGACCAGACCTGGCTAAAACCTGCTGGGGGTCAACCTTATGCTATGTAGTATTTGCCTGACCTGTCTCCCCCACCCCCCCACTCCAGCCGTCATCTCTGCGCACACCCCCTCCCCCCATGCTAGAGGCGCCGCCATTGTGAAAGTTCCAGGGAACAAAATGAACAGGCATCAACTCTGACCTCAGAAGTTTCAGATCGTACCAGAGTACAAACCTGTTTAAGGAAGAAAACAGCTACATGCAAACCAACTGCAATTGTTTAAAAGAAGCTAACAAATGCCTGCCTCAGCACCATCCATCAGACATCTCCTAAGCATCTCTGTACATAGACACGTTTAGGTGTTATTTAGGAGTAGAAGAACATAAAAAAATGCATTCCTCCTCTTA
>VZQC01015484.1:3046568-3111009 GCA_009823505.1 Rhizomys pruinosus
TTTTTTTTTTTTTGAGACAGGGTCTCCCTGTAGCCCCAGCTGTCCTGGAACTCACTCTGTAGACCAGGCTGGCCTTGAACTCACAAAGATCTGCCTGCCTCTGCCTCCCAAGTGCTAGGATTAAAGGCGTGCGCCACCATGCCCGGTGAGATAGTCTTTTTTGTTATGAAGAAGAAAAATCTCTGGATGTGAAGTTCATTAGCAAATCTCCATTAAATCTTACTGGTCTGAACTGGATCTCTGGGCCCTCCCATATGTAAGGGTGTCTAGAGAGAGATGGGAGGGGAAGGAAGCTAGGGAAAGTCTTCTGGTTTGGGGCAGTGGTATTGGTTAGGCTTATTCTGGCCTACACTTTCAGAGGTTTCAATCCCTGGCTGGCTGGCGTAAGCCCTTTTGTGGCTGGGGTGAGGCAGAACGTCCTGGTGGACCAGCATGGTAGAGGAAAACTGCTCACCTCATGGTGGCCAGGAAGCAGAGAGAAACAGACAAATGCGGAGGCTGGGAATGAGATTGAAGATGGGCTCCCAGTGACTCCTCGGAGTCAGACCCTGGCTATAGTCAGTTTCTACCACCTCAGTGTCATCAGTGGATTAACTGATGACAGTAGATGGGGACAGAGCCCTTGCTTTCCAATCACTTCCCATAGGCTACTCTTTACACTGCACTGGGGATGGAGCCTTAGCATAGTGCAGGAACATTTCACACTAAACACAGCAACTCAGTTGCAAGTCCTCTTCCTGTGACTGGCAGGAAGGCCTGAGGGGCAGGTTGACAGCAGAGACAGAAACCACAGCAGCTTCAATACATTCAGGGACCTAGGAGCAATTAATTAACTGTGAGACCTTCTGTCCAAACTATGGAGCCCTTGGGCAATTATTTCTTTTTCTCCCTCCTATGGCAGGCAGTACTGTGTTGAGTAGAGGTTGGTTAATTGTGTGACGTGTGCGTGCATGCCTCTGATGTGTGTATGTGCGTGCACAACACAAGGTGTTGTGTATATGCACGCATGCATGTACATGAGTGTTGTATGCGCTTGCATGTGTGTGTAAGTACCTGAGTATATATTTGTGTGCATGCACAAGTATGTGTGTGTATGGTGTGTGTATGCATGTGTGCTTGTGCACATAGGCACACATGCGCGATGAGGATGCATGTGTGCATGCATGTGTGTGTATGATTTAAACCATCGGACAACTAGAATAACCAAAGCAGAGCAACACAATGTAGAGTGGAGAGCCCCCTCTCTCCACTGCTGAGGTTCAGGCTTCCGGAAATTGACAGTAGGGATGTTCACTTTCCCTCTAGGAGGGCATCATGGAGGGGGGTAGCTGTGAAATTGAGCTCACTTGCCCACTTCACAGGAGACAGGAGTGCTGGGCTACAGGCAACAGAAGCAGGGGGGCACATCCTGGCAGACAGTAGCATTCTGGGTGTGGGGCCATCTTCTTGTTCCATTGACCGAATCTTCTGGGGAATCTGGCTTTGGGCAGCTGGGGAGCTGCAAAGAGAGACTTGCTGTGCTTCACAAGGAAATGGGCAGGAGATGGTCTATCTCTGGTTCCCTTATTTATTTATGTATTTATTATGTATGTATGTATTATGTATTATTTATGTATGTATGTATTTATTATGTATTATTTATGTATGTATGTATTTATTTTGATGCTAGAGGTGAAACCCAGAGCCTCACACATGTCAGGCAAGTACGTCACCCCTGAACTACAGCCCTAGGTCTCTTTCCCTGCTTTTGCATTGAGACAGTCTCACTAAGTCACACAGGGTTCCTTTGTACTCACTTTGTAGCCCAGGCCAGCCCCAAATTCAGAATCCTCCTGCCTCAGCCACCAAGCAGCTGGGATTATAGCCCTGTGCCAACCAGATCAAGCCTGGTTCTCCATTAACTCAAAGAATTCAACATGACACAGTACTGCTCTGTGGGGTGGGTACCTGAGTCCCAACATGTACAAACACCCTCAACTCCCATGGTGGAGGGGTGCCCTTGTGTGTGCGACTCCCAGCCCACTCCCCACATTCCTCCTCTGAGCTTCACATGTAGCAGTGAGCATGTGTTACGAACAAAGCAAGGGTGGTTAAGGCTCCCAGCAGTGTTCTTTGGTACACAGAGAGAGTGGGACCTTGTCCTGAGTACAGCTGATGGTCAGACCACAGTAGAAAGAAGAGTCTGACGTTAGACGTGGTGTGACCTCCTACCTCAGCACTGAAACCCTCCTGGCCTCTTTGTCAGCCTCACCTGCCTGGGAAGAACAGACAACCCTATTTCCATATTGCCTTCACATGAAATTTTTGGGCATCTCCATGTCTCCTGCTTTTCTACCCTGGCCCCATCCTGTGTCCATGGTTCTATTCTGTCCTTTGGCCCCAGAAAGCCGGAGCCAGTTCCTCATACTGAGCCTCCTGCCATCTGAACTGTGACTGAACTACATAGATATCTTTTGTGCCCCAGGCAGAAGTGGAGCAGAGTGAGAGCTTGGGAACCTGAGTGTGGCCCGGCCTGCTAAGTTTTGAATATTGGCCCTGATATACTTAGGGCAAGATCTTGAACCTCTCTGAACATACATTTCCTCACTCATAAGTGGGATAATAAAAACACTTATTATATTATTACTGAAAGGATTAAATAAATGAATTGTTGGCCCTCTGTATCCGTGGATTCCATATCTATGGATTCAGCCAACTGCCCATTGGAAATATATATGCATATGTATATGTATATATATATATATATTTTAAAAACTTTTAAACAAATTAAGTTGTGCATGTTATGGTGGCAGGAACTTTTAATCCCAACACTTGGAAGGCATAGGCCGGCAGATCTCTATGAGATTGAGGCGAGCCTGGTAGTCAAAGCAAGTTCCAGGCCAGCTGGGGCTACAAGAAGACTCTATCTCAAAAAAAAAAAAAAAGTGTGTGGATCTGTGTGTGCAGACCTTCCCCCGTTACTCTTCTCTAAACAATACATTGCATCTATTTACATAGTATTTGCATTGCATACATAATCTACAGATGATTGGACATGTATGGGAGGCCATGCAAACACTGCGGCATTTCATACAAGGGATTTGAGCATCCTTAGATTTGAGCATCCACAGGGGTCCTGGGACCAGTCTCCCATAGATACTGAAGTGCCAATGTAAAAACACTTAGTAAAGGGTTTGAAAATTACCCCTCATTATATGGTTATGGCCCTAAGACCATCTCTGCCAGTTTGGAGATGAATTTCATCATATCGTCTGTGTCTTTCTAGAAAGCTACTTGAAGTCCTATTTGATCCAGGAGTCCAGAGTCCCATAGATTACCCAAGGATGCAGGCCAAGAGTGGTTTGGAAGGTCCTATGGTCTCCTGGCCACTTTGGTTTCATCTGTTTCAGATCTGCTTCTGATAAAGTCACTCCGAAAGCTGGCCCAGGCTTGCTTCTGAAGAAAGAAGAGTATTTCCTGCTGGCACACATGTGCTCCTGTCCACCTTATCTTGAACCTGCTTGGCCAAGGTGAAAGGAAGAGACGCATCGCATCAGCTTCTGGAGCCTGTCTTCCTACTGCCCAAATGGACTTTCTTATATGAAGTGTGATAATTAATCTTCATTGTCAATTTGATGGGATTTGGAATCACCCGGGAGACACACCTCTACATATGTCTGGTGAAGTATTTCCAGAGAGATTTAGCTGAAGTGAGAAGACAGACCCTAAATGAGGCTGGGATCGTGGACTGAATGAAAAGGAGAATGTGGGCCACACACCAGTGCCACTCTCTCTCTGCTTCCCGACTATGGACTTGTATGACCAGCTGCTTCAAGGTCCTTCTACCATGCCTTCCCCAGCATGAAGGACTTCACCCTCAAACTGCAGGCCCAGATATATAACTTTTCCTTCCTGCAGTTTGTCAGAGAGTTTGTCACAGCAACAAGAAAAGTAATTCAAGAAGATTGTCCTGAAGTCTATCTGGGATCCTGTGTTATGTGGAGGGATTCCTTAAGGAAGAGCTTTTGGAGAACTGCTAAGAATGTAGAACAGAGGGGCTGGAGAGATGGCTCAGTGGTTAAGAGCACCACTGACTGCTCTTGCAGAGGACTTGGGTTCGATTCCCAGCACCCACATGACAGCTAAGAACTGTCTTTAACTCTAGTTCCAGGGGAATCCGACCACCCTCTTCTGACCTCTGAGGCATCGCACTACACGGGTGCACAGACCTGCATGCAGACAGTACACTCATAGATATAAAAATAATAATATAAAATTTTTTAGCCAGGCGTGGTGGCACATGCCTTTAATCCTAGCACTTGGGGGGCAGAGGCAGGCAGATCTTTATGAGTTCAAAGCCAACCTGGTCTACAGAGTGAGTTCCAGGACAGCTGGGGCTACAGGGAGACCCTGTCTCAAAAAGACCAAAATAATAATAATAATATAAAATTTTTTTTAAAAGAAAGTAGAGCAGAGAATAGGCCCAAGTCAACAGAGTGAGAGTCTAGGCAGTCCAACGAAGGGTAGTTGCCCACCCCCATCCTCTAGGGTGCTTCTGGATAGACGCCATATTTTCACATCTCTTGGTTTTGGATTAAGCAGGAGATTCCCCCAGGCCTGTGTGTGTTGGGGTAGGGGGGGCGTGGGGACAGTTCTTAGACATTTTATACACAAAGGGGGCAGAGTAGAGAGATGCAGTCTTTGAAGGACAGTGCTCCCGAGAGAAGATACGGGTGCTGGCTGGTCAAAGAAAAGGGTCCCCAAGGAGACCTGGGAGAAACAGGTAAACATGATATAGTGTGCAGTGAAGAAGACCGGAGCTGAGGAGAGGACCCAGGGTCAGAGAGATGGCCTGCAGCCAGAGGGCCCTCATCAGGGCCTTTGCTGAGCTCTGCAGAGAAAGGAAAGGAAGCAGTCAGGGAGGAAGAGACGACGGTGGCGGGGAGTGTGTGTGTGTGGGGGAGCAGACCTGTGCCCCTGCAGAGCACTTTTTCCAGGGATGTGTTTTTCTTTCCAACTTTATAGTTAATTTATTTATCTGACCACTTGGGAAGGGAAGAAAAGTACTATTTTATGAGTCGAGGACAAAATCAAAAACAATTGCACATTTAGGTGCCTTAATTTTTCTGTTTGCAGAGATTTATTTCGTTTTATTATATTTGACAGCAGTCAACAAACAACAAATATAGGCGGCTGAGTGCCGTTCTCTCAGCACAAAATGGTTTGTATTCGCTTTGCACAGGGCAGGGAGTTTCCACTGCATATATCACTTGGAAATTGCCACATTGATCTCCAAAATATAATGTTACTTTGTCCTCCTGATGGAGTCCACACAGCATATCCAGTGCGTGGATGGGGATGTTGGGGAGGGGGGACCCCATGAGGGTGTGGGTCCCTTTGGGAGGAGGGAACAGGGGGTGTAAAGTGTATGGGGATTTAGTGACGTATCCGAGCCTGGGCTAGTGAAATAGGTGAACACATGGGGTGAGGGTGTTTTGTGAGTGCTCAGGTGTGTGGTACAACTATGGGATTATGTGTTCATGGGTATCAGAGGGGACAAATTGTAGCATATAATTATCCTTCCCAACAGGTGAGACCCTGCTGTCTTGGGGACTCCTTGTCATTGGGTGGTCTGAGCACTCTGAATCAGGAAACTGTACAGCCCTGATGAATAAAGAAGGATTTGGGCATTAAGGGAGGGGTCATTGGGGGCATAACACACTCTTAGTTTAGCCTGGAAATTCCCGGAGTCTCTGTTCAGATTTGAGATCCTGCCTACTGCACACTTCTGTCGTCTCATGCTGAGATTCTAGCCCTTGCTGTATTTTTAAAGACTTTATTACTTTTATTTTATGTGTATAAGTGTATTGCTTGCATGCATGTAAGTATACCTGTGCCATGCAATGCCTGCAGAGACCAGAAGAGGGTGCCATATTCCCCAGAACTAGAGATATGGATGGTTGTTAGCTGCCATGTGGGTGCTGGGAATCAAACCCAGCTCCTCTCGCCCCTACTTTAAACCTCCTCTCATAATGTCAAGTTTCCAAGGCTTTTTCTCCCGGCTTTGGTATCTTGATGCTGTTGTTTGATGCACGTGGATGATTCTACTCAGTCCACTGATCCCACTGGAAGCTCAGAAACCACTCTTTTAGTAAAGAATATGGTACCACCAGTGGGCTCATCACTTATTATCTACTTAGAGCTTACAGCTGAGGGCAGGCAGGCTATAATCTCCGGCAGCTCTTTACTGAAAGTTTGGGAATGGCACCCGTAAATGTAGTCCTGGGGTGGCTGTCCACAGCCCTTAGGCCAAGCCCCAGCTTTGCATGGTACCCCAAGAACTACGTAGCCCACCACACCTATCGGCATCCTTCTAGATGCCAGGCATGGTATTGTTCCCATAATGGCATGTCTTACATGCGACTCCCTCTTCTAAGTCCAGAGTCAGATGCAAAAAGAAGGGCCAAACTCCCTGTCTTCTATGCCTGGACTCTTTCTTCTTGATGATTGGCAGTTGGATTGGTGAGTCCAATTCTTCCAGAGGAAACTGTCCTTCTCCAGCCACCTCCATGAATTACGGCCACAAGAGAACAGTCCCACGTAGGAGACTGCATTCTTTGCCCTGACTTTTCTCACACTGAGTTATCGATATTCACATGGGGAGGTGTCAATAATCACTCATCCATTCCCTGCTTGGTCAGGGGAGGGTGGCTTCTCCTTCCGTGGGCTCTCTGTAGTTGGAGGGCACTCAGCTGTGACCCACGAGTGACTGTTTATCCTTCCCACTCATCTCTTTGTGGGTATTATCCTGTCTAAATCCAAAAATATAAAAGCTATCTCCTCAGAGCAATAAAAACATTCAAGGTCCACTGCTGAGTCTATCCTGAACACCGATTTATTTCCCCTCAAGAACCCACAGCTCCTGATAAAAGCGATTTCTGCTCTTCCCAAGAACATCGGGGGTGGAGGCGGGGGGGGGGGGGTGGAAGAGGGATAAGTACCTGACATTCACACCCTGCAGGTGGGTTTACCCAGAAGCAGTTTTCTCCAAAGCCATTTTCAAATTTCCTCCTTTGGGGGCGGGGAGGTAATACTGCAAGCAGGATTTTTTCCAGTATTAATTTTTTCCCATTAAAGATAAAGAAGCCTAGGGATAAAGGAATTGTACTGATCTACTCAAGAATTCAATTTCCCAGTGGTATTAGCAGACACAGTGTGCCCAGTACTGGGCCTGACCCTTGAGACTACAAAGATAAACAGGGTCCAGCCCAGCCTACGAGGAGTTCAGTGTGCCAGGGACACAGGCACATCCTAACAGAGCCTCATAGTATGGTAGTAAGTGGCCATAACAGGAGACACCGGAAATGACAAAGATGGGAAGGCAGAGATGAACTCTGGCTGGGAAGGAAGCTTTGTATTCATCATTGGTGCCCTTACCTGTTGTCCCTGACTTACAGGAAAAAGGTGCTGCTCGAACTGGAAAAATTAGATGTTCTAAGGATCCCTGGGTCTCTATGGGAGCAAAAAGGATTTAAAACACTGACTCTACTTTAAAAAAACGTTTTTAATTTATTTTTATTTTATGTGTATGAGTGTTTTGCTTGCATGTATGTAAGTGCACCTGTGTCATGCAAAGACCACAGAGGCCAGATGAGGGCATTGGATTCCCTGAAACTGGAGTTACAGATGGTTGTTAGCTACCATATGGGTGCTGGGAATCAAATCCAGGTCCTGTGGAGCCAACTCGCTAGCTCATGATTCTCCTTTTTTGTTTTAAAGCCAAAACAGAAAAAACAGACAGAACCTGGGACTAGGATTCCTTTATGCTCTGTGTCTGCCTCCTGAAAGTCTGCCATGTCATGTGATGCCCACAGGGTTCAGAAGAGGGCATCATCAGATTCCCTGGACCTCGAATTATGGACGGTTATTAGCCACCTTGTGGGTGCTGGGAACCAAATGGCTGCTTCCAGGAAAGCCTGCTTTTCCTGCAAACCCTCTCAGTCGGTGACAGAGAAAAGAAGGTAGCCACCAGTGCCTACCCGTGGCCGTCGCTGCGTTCATGGTGATGGCCTTGGATCCCCTCTGAAGATTCTCAAACATGCACATTCTGTCTCTTCTCCTAACATGGTCTCAGAAGCTTCCAGAGAGGACCAGCATGCAGCAAGCATCACGCAGTGTGACTGGTCTCCTTAGTGTCACTCATCTTCTCTATCTGTGGATCTTCCCTGTGAGCCAGAAGAGTGTGGTATCCAGACTAGTGGGCAGGTCAGGGCCCGGGCTGTAGATGGTCCTGCAAATAACACAGTTCTGTCTGCGTGGTTGTGAGAATGAGTGGTCCAGGACTGCATGGTTCACAGGGAGCCTATAAACGACTTGGAGAAACACACAGCCCAGGAATGAATCTGTGTGTTTTATTTGCTTAATGGTGAAACTCTAGTGACCAGACTCTTTCCCATCCAGGCTCTCTGCTTTGTTATATTAATTTTTTTTGAAAATTTATTATTATTATTATTATTATTATTTTACATATATGAGTCTTATGCCTGCATACATGTAAGTGCACCCATGTCATGTGATACCCACAGGGTTCAGAAGAGGGCATCATCAGATACCTTGAAACTTGAGTTATGGATGGTTATTAGCCACCTTGTGGGTGCTGGGAACCAAACTCCAGTCTTCTGCAAGAGCAGCCAGTGCTCTTAACCACTGAGACATCTCTCTAGCCCTTATTTTATTTTATTATTTTTTATCAGAGTGTGTGATTCAGAAAGGATGCTGAAGGTTAATCAGATCAAGCTGGATGCCAGGCCCAGGCTCTGTACTGTTACGGTTTGAATGTAAAATGCCATCCAAAGGCCTATGCTTTTAAACATTTGGTCCCCAGATGGTAGAAATGTTGTGGACTCTTTGGAAGGTGGGACCTAACTGGTAGAAACTGATCCTGTGGGTGGACCTTGAGGATCAGAGCCCTCCCCACTTCTGGGGAGCTCAAGTCTCTGTTTCTGGGTCCACAGAGCTGTGAGCGAGCCACTTCATCCTTCTGCTACCACCAGCAGCCACGTCTGATGGACTGTATCCCTTGAAACCGAGAGCCCAGATGAATCTTCCTCCCTTCAATAGCTAATATACCAGCAAATCACAGCCTGGCCTCCTGGGCTTCATTCAGAAGGGTCACAACCATGGCTGGGGGGTTCAGAGCACTCAGAAGTCACACTGCAGATCAACACTGCACCTCCTTAAATAGCCCTGCATTCTAAGAAGGTCAAGAGTAAATGAGACCTTCCTTTTCAGCCATTAGGGACCTGGGACGTGAACAAGCTTTTTCAGTCCCCACTGAGCCAGGAGAGGCCCTGACTAGGACTTGTAGTGGGGTTATTTGGGGCTGGGCGGGAACACAAAGTAATCTCTACCCAGTCAACTTGAGACATCTGGGGTCTTCACGGAAGTCCCAGATCTGAGTGGGTGACGGGACCTGGGTCCCAAGCTTTCCCCTGCAAACAGAAAGCCCGGTACGGAGGAAAAGGCAAGGCTCCTCTCCTCTCAGGAGCGTCCTCACCCTGAGCGTTTAGAGGCCCATCAAATTGGTTTGTCACTAAGACTCCAGGCTTCTGAGTTGTAACCAGGAGGATGCTCTGAGCCCATAAATCTGAGGCTTCAAGGAGGATACATTGCTGATGTTTTTATTATATAATCCTATATATCTCTACTTATATATATATTATAATATATAGTTTTTTTAGCATTTTTTTGGACCAGGGTTCCCTTTGTCCCCAGTGGCCAGGAGTTGCTCTGTAGACAGGCTGGCCTTGTGAACTCAGAGATCCACCGCCTCGCCTCCCAAGTACTGGGATAAAGGCGTGAGCCACCACGCTAGGCCACCTAAAAAGGACTATCTCTTAGCCACCAAAAATTTGGTGTGCTGGGCATTGAAACCTGGGTCATCTGACACGAGCATTCAGGTTCTTCACCGCTGAGCCATCTCTCCAGCTCCACTGATGTTTCTAATAGAGACCTTGAAGTCTCTGTCCTGGGGAGCCTCCAGGGTATAGGTTTATTAGAACCTGGGTCTGAGCCTGGCATTCATGAAGCCTGAGACACTGAAGGTGTAGCTTTAATGGTCTCCACTAATTCATGGTCTTCCTTTATGCACTTAAAAAGAGAACCCTTCTTTCTACTGACACCTCCATTTATTCAGAATTAGCATGTAAAACCTTTAAATTAGGCATTCCGCACTTGAGTTCTGACAGAGCCATTACTTTTTATGCTGAGAGAGTTGAGTTAATTTTAAATTATTGAGGCCCAGCACCTGAGTGAAACGAACGTCTTCAAGCAGACTGGGCATCCGTGGGCTCCACTAATGCAGAAACACAAACTGGATTAAAATCCATTTCTCCTCCGCTGGCCAGATGCATATATATATATATATATGACAGGCCTAGGGAGAGGCCTGCTGTGGCTGTTCATTTTACCAGAGTGGATCTGGGGTGAGAGGAGACCAGGCTCGGCCCTGCAGTAACAGCAAGGCGGACCTGTAGGTGCCACTTGCCTGGTGACCCAGATATGCAGTGGTAGGCTTTGTGCTACTGAGACTGTGTCCTTAGTGCCAGAGACACCCCCCACACCCCCACCAGGGACAAATGAGATTTGCACTGTAGTTAAAAGTGATCCAAACCCCATTGTTTCAGTTGTCAGAGTGGCCCTTCCTCTGTCTGCCTGCCGGGAGCCAGCCTGTGGTCTATTGGCTTCATACCTTGGCTTCCAGATCTGAGCAGACTTCATGAACACTCCTAGAGGCCAGTGTCCTTAGAAGCTATTCACCGAATGGCCTTTCTGATTCTCTAAAACATCCACAACCCTCCTTACCACTGAGCTGTCCCTGTCTCTTTTACTAGATTGCTTTAAGATGTGACACCAGCCAGTGGATGGAAATATCCAAAAACGGGAAGATGGAACGTGGTCGGCTACCTCCCCTCCTACCAGGACTGTTTTATTTTTATTTTTTTTAATTTTTAATTTATTTCTGTATGTGTATGAATGTACTGTCTGCATGCAGGTCTGTGCACCCGTGTCGTGCAATGCCGCGGAGGTCAGAAGAGGGTGTCGGATTCCCCTGGAGCTGGAGTTCTCCTGGAATTGGAGTTTTAAATGGTTCTCAGCCGCCATGTGGGTGCTGGGGATCGAACCCAGGTCCTTTGTAAGAGGACCACTAGGCCATCTTTCCAGCCCCCTCCAGGACTGTTTTAGACACTAAGATAGCTTGAGTTGCCAGCTAGATCACAAAAGCTACTTCCTCAGTGTGGCCCATGTCCCTCATCACCTGTACTCAGTGAGCGCACCCATGTTCTCAGGGGAGCTCCTCTTTTTGCCCAGTGACCCCAAGAAACTATTCTCCTTGACCCTCCCATACAAACTTCCGGGGAAGCCACACTATCCAGTTTGTCTGCACACTCTATTTCCGGTGCTCCCTAAGGTGGCACATGTGACCACTCTGATCAGGCACTAAACAGTTTGGAATTCATGAATTATATCATTGATGTAAACTGATGATCTTATTATTGACTGCAAAATTTTAAGTTGCTCCCTAAGTAAATGGAACAAAGGCATTGATTCTGACAATCCAGCTTAACATCTTCAGCAGGCCCTGTACTCCTCTAAACCAAGGCACCCGGTGCCAGAGCAGAGAAGAGTTCAGGAAGGCAATAGTGGGGGTAAAGGTAGTTCTTAACCTTTGCAGGCTGGGAATACTGGGAGAGGGATTGGGATTATTTCTGTCTTGGAGTCCAGGAGAGTCTAACTCGGGGCCGGTGGGAATAAACAGTGAGCAGACAGCTCGGAGCTGTGTGGAGCTTCCCAGGAGCCTAACTCCACCAGCTCTCATTCCAGTAGAGTGTGGCTTGGAGCAAGAGACAGCAGGCTACCTGGGGACCTCCGGGGCACAGAATCAGAGTAGCAGACTGGCAACCACCAGAAGCATAGCTTTGCCTTGTCCGGGTGCAAACACAAGCCCAGCTGATGCCTATTGGGAAGGCTTCCTACAGGGTCTTTGCTTGTGACTATGACCTTGGTATACCGAGGAGCCCAGGTTTCTATGACACCTATCCCAGGCTGACCACAGAGCAGCTGGGTCCAGCCTCTCCAGGCCTGCTGACCTCCCATGGTGCACAGAACCCACATCCATCTGCTGGGAAACAGGCAGCGTGGCACCAAGGAGTGTCGTGTTCAGTTTTAAAATGCCACAAATAACAGATTTATAGATTTTTCTAAATACATTATTTTAGCTTGACAGCATTAATCATTCATGCTTCCTTCTTTCATTTTTCTACCTGCAATGGATTATTGAAACAGAAAATAACAACGGGTGAGGCTAGCAGTAGTATCAAAATGTCAAGTTTGTACTTACAGTTGTATGGGCCCAGACAGGGTCAAGAGCCCCAATTATTTGTGTATGTACACAGTGGTACGACATGAAAGGTTATGTCACCTGCAGCTATTTTCTTGCAGATTTAAATAGGACTGATATTCAACTGTACGGTGAGCTGCTGACATGGAACAGAGGATTGTAAAGTACTGTAAACTCTAGCGTCGGAACCTAAAATATGAAATGGCCGTAGGCAGCACCACATGTTGGGGTACGAATTCCTTCAGTTACTTTGGATTACTCCTGACCTCTTTTCTTTCTCTCTTTCTTTCTTTCTTTCTTTCTTTCTTTCTTTCTTTCTTTCTTTCTTTCTTTCTTTCTTTCTTTCTTTCTTTCCTTCCTTCCTTCCTTTCTTTCTTTCTTTTCCTTCCTTCCTTCCTTCCTTCCTTCCTTCCTTCCTTCCTTCCTTCCTTCCTTTCTTTCTTTCTTTCTTTCTTTCTTTCTTTCTTTCTTTCTTTCTTTCTTTCTTTTTCTTTCTTTCTTTCTTTTTCTTTCTTTCTCTCTCTCTCTCTTTCTTTCTTCCTTCCTTCCTTTCTTTCTTTCTTTTCCTTCCTTCCTTCCTTCCTTCCTTCCTTCCTTCCTTCCTTCCTTCCTTCCTTTCTTTCTTTCTTTCTTTCTTTCTTTCTTTATTTATTTCTCTTTCTTGTAAACATAGGCCAAAATGAATCTCAGGGCCAGGCTGAGGGCAGAGCATCAAACCTACCTCCTTTCCAACATGCCAGCTAGAGACACCTACCAAGCCTGACCAATTACGTGTGGTCAGATCAATAACATGTGGATCTTCAAGGGTGCAGTGGAGGCCCCCTTGGCTGGTGGGGTGGCATACACTGAATGAGGAGGGCCTACTAGGAATTTATTGACAATTGCTATTCTGTAGAATAAAGCCATTACCCTGAGAGGACCGCAGGAAAAATTTGCCATTTGGTCAATACGTGCAGAGTTGAATTTCTTTATGTTTTGCCAGTGAATCATAGCCCTATGTTTTCCTCATAAGTATTCAAGGGATAGGAGTGTCCGTAATCAACGGACGAATGAAATCGTACATAGGAATAATGGAGATAATTCTGCAACAGGCTTTCCCAGACCAGTCTAGGTTTTATTTGATCTCCATCATCATTTTATTGAGATGTGTTCTGGCCCAAACAAACAAATACAGAAACAGAAACTCAGTTTTCAAAAGGACACCCAGCGATTCATGAACAGGGGGTGCTGAACCCCACCATTGAAACTGCTGCATCTCAAGGGTCTACGGTCCAGGCTGCCAATGCAGAAGAGAAGGTAGGAGGTGGATCTTTCTAGTTCCACTGTGTGCCACAGAAATACCATCTCCAAAGTGGCATAGATGGAAGTTGACCTGTGGTCTCCCAGCCTGCCCCATGAGTTCTTGTCGGGCAGTAGCTCACCTCTCCACACGCACTGCCCCCTATTCTCAAGCTTCCCAAACTTCATCTGAGCCAATTCCCTCCAGTGCTTCAGAACAGGACCCGTATCTTTGCTACTTCTGACTCTGCTGTCTTAAATGGGCTCCCCCCCTCATTCCTTCTGTCCCATTCCCTTTCAGTGGTAAATGCTTTCCCTCTGCCCTTGCAGTGTGCTGGCCTCCCCCCTTCAGGAATCCTTATCAAAAAAGTTCCTGAGGCTGGAGAGATGGCCTAGTGGTTAAGAGTGCCAACTGCTCTTGCAGAGGACCCGGTTCGATCCCCAGCACCCACATGGCAGCTGAGAACCGGTCTGTAACTCCAATTCCAGGAGAACTCCAGTTCCAGGGGAATCCGATGCCCTCTTCTGACCTCCATCCGCGGCATTGCAGGACACGGGTGCACAGACCTACAAGCAGACAGTACATTCATACACATACAAGAATAAATAAAATAAAATAAAATTTTTAAGTTCCTTATAAATTAGTGAAGACGAGTAGAAGAAACCAACGTGGATCCCTGTGAATCTAGACTTAAAGAAGATCTTTTACCAGGAGGAGAAGCAAGCACGGAATCTCAGAGCAGGAAGGCAGAAAAAGGATTCTTCTAGGTCTCAAACTTTGATAGGATGGAGAGTCATTGCCTGTTACAGCACTGAAAGTAACACAAAAGGAGTGAGGCCACTCACAAAAGAACATATTGAGATATTTCCTTTATAAGCCACGTATAGTCAGGCTTGCTGTATAGACGGAGATACAGCCGGACAGAGAGCTATGTCTCCACGGTTATGCCATTACACTTTTGGACTTGACACTTCCCGGGTCTGCCTTTCCATAATTTTTGTCTGCAAGTGTCACCTCAATTATATTAAAATTTTATGACATTTAAGGGCTGTTTTCTTTCCTCTGTCATTTACAGTTCTGTAGCATCTGATAGAGCTCCAGAGCCTTATATTAGAGTTCAGTTGGAGGAGTAGAGTTCCAATAGGAGACGGACCCAGATTTTTACAATGTCGCATGTGATTTGGAAGGGTATCTTTAAATATGTGCATTCAGAATTTGGATGGGAGAGATGTATTTACTTAGAATGAGGAAAGAAATTATCAAAAAGATACAACGAAAAAGGTCTGACAAATGTTGCACTTATCTCAAAAGAAAGCTGATTTCCTTAATCAGTTTTTTATTAATTAGCATTCTGACTTATAACTATACTACATTTTTAAGCAATCCCTTTTTTTTTTGTCTGCGTTCTCTTTGATCAACAATTTTATAATGCCATTTTCTACAGTGGGAATAGACAGATCCTTCTTCTAGCATGCATAAAACATGCAAATTCACACCCTGATGAATTTGCTGGGTGACATACCACTACAGCTTTGTACCATACAAGCATATGAATTCTCATGCATTCTGTTTTCCTTGCTCTTCGTCAAAAAGGGGAAAAGCATCATTGGAATGTTTATAACTGCACATATGACTTTCATATGGACTGGGCTTCTGTAATAACATACCCTGTGTTAGTTAAGTCATACATTGCTAATGACTGAAAGACCAGTATCTGACTTCACATGCTTTCAGCCTTTTTAATCCTCCCCAGTCCTGGGGAAGTGTCACTGGACATGCGCATATTTTGCTGGAAACTGTACTTGTGTGAATTTCTGCCTCTGTTGCACGCGTGGGCTAGGATGGAACAAAGGCCAAGAAGAGCCTTGCTCGAGTCATCCCTGGCAGCCAGCAGGATGGCAGACAGGGAGATGCACACAGAAGTAACTGTACCTGCTGAACGGCAACCTTCCTGACCCCCCATTGGTACATCCGCATGTGCCTTCCCCTTAGCCAGAACCTCAAAATGCCATGGTCAGTCTGAGTCCAACCTACTCAAGGAGGCATGGGAAGGAAAGGGAGAGGGGGGAAAGGCCCAAACCAGTAATGATTTAAACATCAACAGTCTGCCGGGCGTGGTGGTGCACGCCTTTAATCCTAGCACTCGGGAGGCAGAGGCAGGCAGATATTTGTGAGTTCAAGGCCAGTCTGGTCTACAGAGTGAGTTCCAGGACAGCTGGGGCTACAGGGACACCCTGTCTCGAAAAGACCAAAAACAAAAAAACAAAACAAAACAAAAAACATTAACAGTCTTCAGAAATACATCACCATTCACATTCTTTGGGCCTTTCTGAAGGACTTGAAAGGATCCATACAAGCAAGGGGGCCTGAGGGCCAAGCTGCAGTGTACTGGCTTCAAGGGAAAAAATCAACCATCTATAGTCAAGACATGCAGGGGACATTATAGAAGGGCGAGTGCTTGTTGGGTAGACTCTAGTTGCTGTCTTCTCAAGCGAAGTTGAGAGCTGAGGTGGGAACAGTCCAGTTGTTGATCTTTAGCCCGAATATCCTAAAGAACCTAAGAAGAGATCCATATCTCTTAAGCCACAACCCAACTCTGTCTGACCCGGACTTCGCTGTGAAGACTGAGAAGATAATGCATTTATAAAACGTCTTCTGCAAATAGAAAATTCTCATACCCCAAAGAGGTCTGCCTCGTTTTGCTTTCTATTGCTGTGATAAAACACTCTGACCAAAATCAACTTAGAGAGGAAAGGGTTGATTAGGCTCACATGTCCTTTTTCACAGTTCATCCTTGCAGAAAGGGAAGCAGGACCTTAAGCAGGGTAGGAGCCTGGAGGCAGTAACTGAAGCAGAGAATCTGGGGGGCCTGCTTACTGGCTTGCTCCATTGGTCTGTGCTCAGCCCACTTTCTTCTACGACCCAGGACTACCTGGCCAGGGGTGGCACTGCCTTCCCATGTTACTCAACAGTGAAGAAAAACGCCTCACAGACCTTCCCACAGCTAATTCAATAGAGGAAATTCCCCAGCCGAGGTTCCTTCTTCTCAGGTGTATTGACTTGACAGGCTAAGCGAACCATGGAATGGTCTAAGGAAAGGGTTCATGTTATTGAAGATGCTTCCCACACTACTGCCTGAGGACCATTGCTTGCATCTTTGGGAGACATCCTCCACCTATAAAATACAACGAGGAAGCATTATGTCCTTTACAAGACAGTGTAAAGACTCTGGTTGATCCATCTTGAAGTTTGTAAAGAAATTATACCCCAGACTTTACATGATGACATTATTGTCAGAGGGCTATCTGTCAAGAAGAAAAAAAAAATGTATTGGAGAATTCTCCAATAAAAACAGATATTAATTAACACGCAGGTTCTATGTTCAGCTCTTTCCCTGTCCCTTCACTCATTTCTGCTGCTACAAATCCCTTATTCTGGCCAAGATTTTAATTTGTTTAAGGATGACTTAGTAAAATGACCATACCGAAGTAATGAGGGAGTCCAGTGTGAGATTGTTTCATGAGATGTTGCACAAGTGGCCTTCACAGAGAGGCTTGTGTCAGAAAGAGAATAAACAGCCGGGTGTGGTGGCGCACACCTTTAATCCTAGCACTTGGGAGGCAGAGGCAGGCGGATCTTTGTGAGTTCAAGGCCAGCCTGGTCTACAGAGTGAGTTCCAGGACAGCTGGGGCTACAGGGAGACCCTGTCTCGAAAAGACCAAAAAAAAAAAAAAAAAGAATAAACATCTTGCTGATCGTGTGAGACTTTGAGAGTCTGAATGGCGTGATGGCTTGCATATGAAACATCCTACACGAGGTTATGCTTCTGTCTTGAATGCTAGGACACCACAAGGTTATGGTGGTATTTTGGGAGGGTACTGGTTGAAGGAAGTAGGTTACATGGGAAAGTGCGTGTAGCCCTCTCTTGCCCTGGTTTCTTCCTGGGTCTTCTTTGCTTCCTGGACAGCATGAGGTGAGCTGCTTTATTTCATCAAATGCTCCCTGCCATGTTGTTCACTCTGAGGCCCATGGCAGTGGAAGCGGCCAATGGCGGGCCAGAAGGAACCTTTCCTCTTTTTTTGTGTTTTTCAGGTATCTTTCAGAGCAACCAAAATCTGACTTACAGATGGCTTTGGCAGCAGGAATGACATCACCAGGCTTGATCTCTTTCCCAGGTTCTGGTCTTTGTGGTAGAGGTGTGGTGCTGGCTGACTCTAGACCTCCATCAACTGTCTATAACTTGGACTCCCCCAAGGAGGGAGCCTCAGTTGTCTACATCAGGTTGGCCTTGGGGCATGTCTGTGGGACAGTCTCTTGGTTGCCTTGATGGGGGGAGGGTCATTGCCAAATGCAGGTGGCATTTTCTGGTAGCAGTCAGAATAAGAAGGGACACGAGAGAAGGAAGATTTGTCTGTTGATCAGGTGACACTCCCTCTGACCAGAGTCAGTTTTTCCTATCGCTGCTGATGATTCATTCTTTCACTAATATTAGAAGTAGCATTTCCAGGGTCTGGATGTGGATTGAAGTAGGTCATTCCAGGACTGCTGATGCACCCTACCTCCTGGACTGAGTAACTACCCTGCCTCTACCAGCTTCTCTGCTTCTCAGTTGTGGTGAGCTATTAGACCTGGATTGTATAAGCTGATTTAATAAATCTTTAATATATGTGTCTGTGTGTATTCTGTCCATTCCCTTCTTCTAGAGAAGCTTGACTAATACCGTTCTCAAAAGCCACAGCCAAGTTACCTTTGTGACTCTCGACCTCTGATAAGGTCATAGAACATCACCGAAACAAGTTTGTGACTAGCAAGTTGTTAGACTCACAGAGTCAGTCATAACTGAGGCATGAATTTGCTGCCCCAAATCTTTGGTGTCTATGTGGTAGCATGAAGTATATTTACTCATAGACATCTGTGCATTGTGATTCTTCACAAAGGTGGTATAAACAGATCACTGCCAGTTGAAAGTTTTAATTAGATTTATTAATTCCAGAATGCAGTTGAAACTGTGGTGAATATTGATTGTAATGGCCTCTGTTTTAAATATAATTAATTCATGATCTACATAATTGCTCATTACCTGTACCTTAATTATGGGTCATAAAGCATTGTTTATCACTAACATAGTATTAATGGGAAGACGGGCTTTCTCTGATAACTTAGGATTCTTGAAATTTTTTTTGTTAAAGAGAGCAACAAGACATTTTATTTTCCTTAGAGGGAGAGAGAGAAAATAGGAGCCCATATCTCCAGCGACAACCGGGCTGCACAGACAACCCGATAAACACCGGGCATTTATGAGTCTTTTATGACTGCGTTTTCTGACAAGATAAAGTAAATACTCTTTTGTAGGACTTTACAACTGCACAAGGCTAAAGCTACTGTCCACGGAAACTGAAAAATTTGAGGATAAATACGCCATGTTTGAGGCTGCTCATGGGCAAGGAGAGTTTCCTAGCAGTGTGACAATTTTCATACAATAACATGAAGAATTTCAGGTTTTTCTTCAGCTTACTGCTTGTGCCAGCACAATACGTCTTTTCTAGGAAAAAAAAATTTAGACAAATCTATGGTACTTTGTGTTTTTTTCCCATACCCTATAAATCCTAAAGATAGTTCACGTGCTTATTACTGTTGGCATTTTCTTGAAGTCCAAGCAACAAAACATGAGGTGTACTACGTAGAGAGAGTGATAGAGATATATAGACATATACAGATATATACATATAAATATAGATATAGATCATGTTGCAAGCAAATGTGAGACAGGTGAGATTTTAGTGACTTTCGATTCTGTGGGAATTTTTGGACTCCACACCCAAAGACCAGAAAAGATAAAGGTGAAGAGGTAGCCTGTGAATGTCATCTATAGTGACTGACTTCATCTGGTCAGAGGAGCAAAGAGAGATTGTGGTGTGTGTGTGTGTGTGTGTGTGTGTGTGTGTGTGTACCTATGTAGGTCAAAGGTGACTTCCAGTATCTTCCTCTATTTTCTTTTTATAGCCTTTTTTTTTTTTTGGGTCTTTTTGAGACAAGGGTCTTTCTATTGTAGTCCCAGCTGGCCTGGAACTCACTATGTAGACCAGGCTGGCCTTGAACTCACAGAGGTCCACCTACCTCTGCCTCCTGAGTGCTGGGATAAAAGGTGTGCTCCACCATGCCCTGCCTTTTTTTTTGTTTTTATGGTTTTTGGTTTTGATACAGTGTCTCCCTGTAGCCCTGGCTGGACTGGAACTTTCTATGTAGTCCAGGCTGACCCAGATCTCACAGAGATCTCCCTGCTTCTGTCCCCTGAGTTCTGGAATTAAAGGTACAAGCTGACACTAGCACGCCAGCTTCTTCCTGTTTTCCCATTAACAGCTAGCTAGTGCTCTTAGCCACTGAACCATCTCCCCAGCCCCCTCATGTTCCTACTGTCGGGCCCTCCCATACCCTCCAGCTGTGACTCAAAGTAAACTCTTCCTTCCTAGGTTGCTTTTTGTCCAGTGTTTTATCACAGCAACAAGAAGAGTAACCAGTGCAGCCACGTAACTCTGTTGGTGCCTCTGGACAAAGCTATTTCCCTCCTTTGAAAACGGTCTGTGGATCTTGCTGAGTTGCTGGGACACAGATCAGGGGCTCCCATAACATGAACCCCAGGTGGTGGTATTGCTATAATTCTTTCTGAATGTGGGGCAGGTGTAAACAACAATCACCCCCCCCCCCCCCACCTCCGCCTTGGTCCTAACCTATAAAATGAAGCTATGAGTGCCTGGAAGTGTGCTCCCAGGGGCCAATTAGTTTGTTGGACTTACAGAGGACTAGGTGAGGGATTGCTTAGAGGAGTGTGGGTGCTCCCTTGTCAAGGCTATATGGGACAGTCTTCACCCCAGCACGGTTGACAGCTTCCACCACATAAATAGCAAGCACCACTGTCCAAGCCTTCCTCAGACTGCTTAGTTCCCCCCCCCCGCCCCGCCCCAGGCCATGTGCAGTTAGAGCCAAATTGCTCTTCACAGTTTGGAAGGTGTGAAGGTGTGGCTAAATACTTAGGTGAGGGTCCCGTGATGCTCCCTGGCCCTTCTATGGGGAGCACCAGTCGTCAATAAGCCCATCTGTGATAAACTTTGGCAAGTGAACTCAGGCAGATGGCATCTGCCTGACTTGGAGGATGGATGGCAGTCCTGTTCAAGAAGAGTCAAACACAGACGTTTAATTTCTTATTATTCTGGAGGTAAGAAGTACAATGTCAAGGTTTTAGATCTTGGCACACAGTGGTGTCCTAGAAGACCTGTGGACTGGGCTTGCAGCTGGCTACCTTTGACCTCCATCTTCATTTTTTTGCAACTATCTGGATCCTAATTGTCTTTTTCTATAAGGACATTGGCTGTATTAGATCAGGTCCAAAATATAGGGACCGAAACCTTAAATGTACCCTATGGGTGGTGACACATGTTCGTCCTGCACAGACAGTAATGTGAAAAAGTGTTCATAGAGGACAGGGTTTTGTGGATTATTAAGGACATCTAAAAGAACATGTCTAGGGCTGGCGAGATGGCTGGAGCAGAGATAGTGGGTGCATGTGGCAGAGCCTGACGACCTGAGTTGGGTTCCTGGGGACCCACGTGGTGTAAGGGGAGAATCAACTTCCCCAAATTGTCCTTTGACCTCCACATGAGTGGAGGTCACCCATGTGGTAGCAAACAACCATCCTAACTCTAGTTTCAGGGGATCTGATGCCCTCTTCTGGCCTCTATGGGCACTGCATGCAAATGGTACACTTACATGCAGGCAGGCAAAACACTCATAAAATCAAAATTACATTTTTTTTTTTTGGTCTTTTTTGAGACAGGGTCTCCCTGTAGCTCTGGCTGTCCTGGAACTCACTCTGTAGACCAGGCTAGCCTCAAATTCACAGAGATCCGAGTGCCTCTGCCTCCCAAGTGCTAGGATTAAAAGCGTGGGCCACCATGCCCGGCATTTATTTATTTCTGTATGTCTATCAATGTACTGTCTGCATGCAAGTTTGTGCACCTGTGTCGTGCAATGCCGCGGAGGTCAGAAGAGGGTGTCGGATTCCCCTGGAACTGGAGTTCTCCTGGAATTGGAGTTTCAGACGGTTCTCTGCTGCCATGTGGGTGCTGGGGATTGAACCCGGTTCCTCTGTAAGAGCGGTTGGTGCTCTTAACTGCTAGGCCATCTCTCCAGCCCCCAAAATTACATTTTTAAAGCCCTGCCCTGGAAGTGTCTGTCCTTACCCTTGCTTCCTATTTCACCCGTATATTTGGAGAAAGGAGAGGAAAGTGGAAAGAAGGAGACTGAGAAATCTTTATGAAGGATTTGTGAAGTATCCACTTTGCCTAGGCATCTGTAGAGAGTGAAGCTCTGTCTGCCACCAGGATTTGCTAAGACCATTTGTTTCATGCTTCATTTTTTTTTTCTAGAAAGTTCTTCATTGTGTCCGAAAAGCTAATAACAAAACAGATGAGTTCAGGCAGGGACAGCATGGGTCTACACAGGCATCAGACAGCCAGGAAATAATTCTGTCCTCAGCCAGCAACATTCACATCAGGACTACCTCATATTTCTCCTTCCCTTTCCCGCTAGCTCCACCCCCTACTTCTAAAGTTTGCACTCTTCCCATGACCCAGGAAAAGATCAAAGAGCTCTTGACTTTCCTGAGATTTGGCAGGGAGGGTGGTAGGGGTCTATTCTGAGAGTAAGCGAGGTGAAGGAAGGAGAAGCAGGCAAGCACACAGGGGTCTCCAGTGAGTAGGGCCTGGGGCAGGTCCTTCTACCCCGTGCTGCTTCGTCTTTTTGGTCCTTTTGTAACTGTAAGCTCAGCATGGGCTGGAGTCTCCATCGCAGTGCTAGTGCTGAAGTGAAAAGCACTTTGTGCTCTGTAGAGCACTATCACTGGAGCAGAAGTATGCTGGCTGAGAGAGCCTCACACAGGGGGGCATCCTGGCCAGCTCAGGGTCTGAACTGTGAGCAGAAGGGGTGCTGGGGAAGCTATCAGTTGGGAAGTGAGAACAAGACAGGGACAGGAGCAGGCATGGGGAGAAGCCCTCTTGGTGCCTCCACAGTGATCATGAGGGTGTGCCAGGCTTTGAGGGGCCTTCTGAGATGTGTCAGGTTGAAACAAGTTGGGGAACTCTATTCTTTTTTTTAAAAGTTATTTATTTTAGCCAGGTGTGGTGGCACGCGCCTTTAATCCTAGCACTTGGGAGGCAGAGGCAGGTGGATCTTTGTGAGTTCAAGGCCAGCCTGGTCTACAGAGCGAGTTCCAGGCCAGCTGGGGCTACAGGGAGACCCTGTCTCGAAAAGACAAAAACAAAAAGTTATTTATTTTATGTGTATGACTATTTTGCCTGCATGTATCTAAGTACACTTGTGTTACGGAATGCCACAGAGGTCAGAAGCATGTGTTGGATCCCCTGAAACTGAAGTTACGGATAGTTGTTATTAGCCACCATGTGGGTTCTGGGAACTGAACTTGGGTCCTATCCAAGAGCAGCCAGTGGTCTTAACCACTGAGCCACTGTGCTAGCACAGCAGCTCTGTGTCTCCAAAATGGGTATAACCAGCTCGGAGCTGATCTCGCTTCAGCCGCGTACCTACTATGAGCTGGGACATGTGACCCCACTGTTGAGTACAAGCTCTTTTATGAGAATAATGCTGGCACATGTGGTCTCCCAGGCCCCCTTCCTAGAGCTGAATCGCCAGGTTATTCTTAACTTTTCACTGACAGTTACTTTATCTTCCTAGCGTCATCGATAAGCAAAAGTCATAAGAGAGAGGAATTTTTTTTTTTCTATTGGGAAGTGGCCGGGGATTAGTGGAACTGATAAGGGCTGGAGGCTTATGAAGACGTGCCCTGGCCATGTAGAGGGGACACCTGTGATTCTGCCGGGCGGATTGTGGAACTCTGGAAGGAGCAAGGTTCCTTCAAGAGAATGAAAATGTAACTATTGCAGTGTTACTGGAACTTCCTCCAAGTCCCTATTTCCTGAATTCCTTGGATCGAATGGGTGTTTTCACAGAAACCATCCTGATGAACAATACAGAGAGCAATCTCCATAGCCGAAGTGCAGTGTACTTAGGACATTGTACAGCTCACTTTGGGTACTTACTTGTGCATTCCAATCATTCACACTTACCGTACTCCACCGAGTTAATAACAACTTCAGACTTTTCCAACTTCTCCACCTATAAAATGGGCCCAGTAACTTGTCCAGTGACTTTATTAGCAAGAGGCTAAGCTGGGTTGTAGTGACAACAGTGGCCTGGACTCTTGGGAGACTGTAAGAGGAAGATGAAGAGTTTGAGGCTAGCTGAGCTACAAAGCAAGACACTGTCTCATGATCAATCAGTCAATCATCAATAAATCAATGAATGATCTGTCAGTGGAGAGTAATGTTGAGAAATCACAAGAGGGTTCACACTCCTCATAGATACATTCCTGGGATTCTGGTTACAATATCTATAATATAAGCTGGAAGTCTCCGTCCCCTTTTACAAATCAGGAAACAAGCTCAGGACTGTAGCAGGTAAGAGGCCAGTTCCCAGGGTTGTCATGGAGATCTGGCTTGGTCACATTGGCTGCTAACATTCAGACATGGGTTGTTGAATGGCCCACTGGGCAGGCTCCACTTGTCGTGAAAGTATTACCCAGAAATAGTGTCTTTCATTCATAGCAAAGAATTGCAGTGTGTGTGTGGTGTGTGTGTGTGTGTGTGTGTGTGTGTGTGTGTGTGTAAGGGGGGGTGCTTTGGGAACTATTACAGGGGAGAAACTGAGGCACAGAGTAGGGTAGCCACATGCCTAAGGCCACAAGGTCTGATATGAGTTGAACTAATATTGGGTCTTAGCTCTTCTTCCACCCAGGATCCACTCAGGAGGCAACGCGGTTCAGAGGATGGGAAAGGAGGAGGGCCTTGCTGGATTATCAGTGAAATCGATCAACAGAGTCACCATTTAATTAAAAAATATATCAAAACCTTTCTTGATAATGATCGACCTGTTACACTGGAGCAATTAAAGCGGTGATTTTATTTACTGAGTTACTGCCAACTCTGATATTTTTTTTTTTTGTAATACCCTTGTGATAACTCAATCGGAAATATGTGGGAAGGCACAGTCATATGAGTCTTTTCTTAAGATAACTTGTGTCACAGCCAACCAGGGAGCTTATGTGATGGGCCCCTTGCATCACTAAGGTCCCCTCTGTGCCATTCAATATCCAATGGCTCTAGCGGGGCCCGTCAGGAGTCTTAGATGGGGCTCATATTTGGACTGTTGAAGTGCGCCCCACGTGTTCAACAGCTCTGAAGCCATCGCGCATTAGAGGTAATTAGGAAGGGATGCTTTTTAAGGCTTAATATGAACTTTTTCAAAATTAAATTTTCATTTGAAGTTTCCTGCAGCTGAAAGGACATGACTTTGAGCTTCAATGGTTTCACCCCTCAAAATCCACATGTACAAATTTGAACTTTCCCAGGGGACTAGGTCACGAGGGTGAACCCTATTGTATAGGATTAGGACTATGGCAATAGGCTCCAGAGAGTGTCCTTGCCTCTTCTCCCTTATGGTGACGTCAAGAGAAGTCACCATTTAGAATCAGGAACCAGCCCGCACCAGACACCGAACCAGGTGGTGCCTTGACCTTTGACTTTCCAGCCTCCAGAACTGTGAGCAATAAATTTCTGCTGTTTATAAACCACACAGTTTGTGATATTTTGTCATAGCACCCCAGATGGACTAAGACGGCGACATACCTCCAACTCCCACGTGCCACTCTGTGGACAATATGGAAGAGCCTAGAATTCTCCAAGCAGACAAGCTCTTATGCCTCGTGGTGATGGTGGAGTGTTTGTTTCCCAGCATGCAAAATCCAAAAGCCACATGCGTGTCAGACTTCAAAAAGGGAAACCATGGACTGCATTTGTTGAAAACTTGGACTAGTTCACATTTCTCTAGTTATGCACCTCGATATGCTAATATCTAAGGAAGAACTCCATGATTAATTAAAATATAGAAAGGGTACACATGCTACTGCCTTTGCAGATTAACATTTTAGAAGCTGTGGAATGTCACAATCAATCAATTACTGTAATCCTTGGTTTATCATTTTTCTAATTTACTTGACCACAAAGTGCTGTTATTATGTCATATGTATAAAAAAAAAACTTGAAGAACCCTTTTGGAATAACCCTTAACAGGGCAGAACCAGGTGGAAATTGATTATTAATTGAAAGGGGCACAAGCAGTAGAATGAACCATCTTGTCAGGGGTAGGGAGACTTGGATTTTGGTCTAGACTCTTCCATTAATTAGCTATGTGACTTTGGGGAAAATTAACACCTCTCTGGGCCTTGGTTACTTGCCTGTAAATAAGGGGCTCTAATTAGGTCATTCCTAAGGACTCTTCCAGTCCTAATATGTGATGTCTTCTGATTTGTGGGCTGTCTCTCTGCCCACTAGATATCGTAGCTCAGATGGGCAGTTGCAGAGTCTGTAAATCTCTCCCATATCAGTCAAAGTGAGTCATGGTACCCCCCAAAGCCTTTGAGATATGATTACCATCCATGTGTTCCTGGTCTGTCATAGGATGATGGCTGCATTGCCCTCCAGCCCCAGAGGTCCTTTGTCCACTGTGTTCTAGGCTCTCAGTCTTTTGCTTTGTTTGTGTGTTTGAGATTCATTCTCATTATGTATCCCAGGCTGGCCTCAGGGTACAACCCTCCATCCTCGTTCTCCTAATAGCTGGCATCAAAAGGGCACACCACCACTCCTGCCTCAGGAGAGTGAGTCTTGATTGACAAAGAGGCCATATCTATGGATGGAAACGAGGACCTCCATATAGCAGTGTGTTGATAGACCAGGCTCAGAAAGATCCCATTGGGAACTTTCTTAAAGGCTGAGTGGGTGTGCTGGATGGCTTCAGTTATCAACTAGACATGCCTGAGAAGACAGAGAACTTCACTTGGGAATTTCCTCTATCCAATTGGCTTGTGGGCATGTCTGTAGGGCTTTGCCTTGACTGTTGAGTGATATGGGAGGGCACAGCCCACTATTAGTGCTGCCACCCCTGGGCAGGTGGTCCTAGACTGTATAATACCGCAGGCTGAGCACAGGTCAGAGGAGTGAGCCAATAAACATCGTTCCTTCGTGTTCTACGCTTCGGCTCCTGATTCCAGATTCCCACCCTGCTTAAGCTCCTGTCCTAGCTTCTCTCATCCATGGACTGCCAGTCAGAAGAGTAAGATGCAGTAAACCCTTTCTTCTCTGACTTCCTTTCGATCAGTTTTATTCTAGCAATGGAATGCAAACACCAGTGGTCATGGGACCCCCACAGGGATGGGACACTGTAGAATGCAGATTCCTCTGTGTAGAAATGAGGGTTGTCCCTAAGTGAGGTAGGGGTAGCACCACATGAGGTCTACTGAGGGCCGGTGAGTCTCTATGTTGGGTGGGAACTGAAGAGCCTGGTGGTACCAAGGGCTGCAGGTGACAGCAGAAGTTTTTGACTGCTAGTGTGTCAAGATTTCTTCATGAGCTCCAGCCTCTGCTGCCCATCCTGTGGGGCTGCTCAGATAGAACCATCTTAAACCAGAGTACATTAGAACAAAGCACTCAGAGTCAGAGATAAGGGCCCTTTAATAAAAGTGAGTGGATAAAGGAGGCCCAACTTCTTCAGGCTCAGATGCAGGGAAACAGAGGAAGGAACATTCTAGAAGCAGATGATATGGAAGAACAAGAACAGCTATGTAGATTCTGCCTTACAAGAAACAAGCTCATCCTGCTAGTTCTAGGGAACCAACCCATGACGCCAGTTCAGGCAGAGATGGTGCATTGTCACTGAAGACATCCAATGTCAAATGTCGGTGCTGATAAATAGTGGCGAGGTTTCCTGCTGTAATGCATAGGACAGAGAAGAAGGAATGAGAGGCATAGATAAGGGAAGTGGGTAGAACCTCCGGCCTAGGAGCGAGCATAGGAGGCACCTGGCCATTTTATTTTATTGTTGTGAAACGGAAGATGGAGAGGAACCATTGATTATGGTGGCAAATATTTAAGTCATGATTAAAAGCTTATCTTAACTGAGATACCATTGCAGGCAAAGTCCCAGCATCAGAAGGTCCAGACGACTCTAGAGGCAAGTGAATTATACTTCATAGGACTCAAGAATCTAGCTAGCCATATATATTTGCCTGGGAGTAGAGGCGGTTCCATAGGTACTGTCTATATGCTTCACTGGGTTGAGCAAGGACCCTCCAGATTTGGAAAGACTTTATTCGATATCCTACTTTTCATCTTCTTCATCGCTGTGTTCTAGGTTCAAAAGTCAAGTCTTTAACATATATCACCCAGGGTACTAAAGACCCTCATGCATGTCTGGTGGCTTCTGATCGGAAATACTAGAGCAGGGTATAGAAGAGCCATCAGAATCACTATTTTAAGGGGCTGTGGGTGTGTGCACGCGTGTATGTGTGTGTGGTACTGTTCTTCTTTCCCAGGAACTCAAACTCAACCTGAAAGAATGCTGGCTCATGTGACTGGGAATCCCAAAACAAGTTCTGCTAGTGTGGATTCTTTTATTCCTTTCCATTTTGTTCTCATTGTTTCAACTTTATCCAACACCTACCAACATTTTATGGCTGCTTACAAATCCCAAGGAGTGGGTTTCCTTCTCCAGACTCAGGGAGGAGAAAGAGAGAGAAGAGGAAGTTCAAAAAAAAAAAAAAAAAAAAAAAAAAAAAAAAAAAGGGGAGACGAGAGGGGGGAAGACAAAGAAGAGGAGCGGAAAAAGAGAGAGAACACGAGAGAAGTTTTTAGCCAAGAATAGTGAAAAAGTTCTCTTTACAGGAACTAAGAAAAGCTTTCTATATCATGTCAGCCCCAGGTGGGGGAGTTAAAGCCATTTCTTAAGCCAATTCCTGTTGCTACAGGGCGTGGCCTCCTGGCTTGTCTTAGCAAGTGAGAGATGGGGGATTTGTCAAGTCTCCAAAAGTATCTGGTACAGAATAAGGGAGAAGAGATCTTACAGAGGAAAAGGAAGGGAATTCCATCACACACACACACACACACAACACACACCACACACAACACACCATGCACGCGCACATGCATGCACCCCAAATATTAAATGTGGTTTGTAGTGAGCCCACAAGGCTTCCCAGCCAGTGTTGGACCTTGGGCTGACTCTTGCCAAATCATCCACTATTTCTGAAGCTCATACACTGTGAGTGGACCCTTGTGTGTGTGTTCGTGCACTATGAGTGGACCCTTGTGTGTGTGTCCATGTACTATGAGTGGACCCTTGTGTGTGTGTCCATGCACTATGACTGGACCCTTGTGTGTGTGTAGCATGCACTAGACTAGACCCTTGTGGTGTGTGTGAGTCCATGACTTGACTGGACCCCTTGTGTGCTGTGTCCATTGCACATGACTGGACCTTGTGTGTGTGTGTCCATGCACTATGACGTAGGACCCTTGTGTGTGTGTGTTCCATATCACTATGACTGGACCTTGTGGTGTGTGTCATGACATATGAGTGGATCATTGTGTGGGTGTGTGTCTTTCCCATCAACTATGGAACTGGACCCTTGTGTTGTGTGTGTGTGTCACCTATGCGCTGTGTGTGTGCCATCACTATTGACTGGACCCTTGTGTGTGTGTTCCCATTGCACTTATGATGGACCTTGTGTGTGTTGTCCATGCATATGAGGGACCCTTGTGTGTGTTTCCATGCACTATGAGTGGACCCTTGTGTGTGTGTCCATGCCATATGAGTGGACCTTGTGTGTGTGGTGTCCATGCATTATGACTGGACCTTGTGTGTGTGTGTGTAAATTTTCAGCATCACTAATGTGCAATGGACTCACTGTGTGTGTGTGTCCATGCACTATGACTAACCCTTGTGTGTGTGTGTCCATGCAGCTATGATGGACCCTTGTGTTGTCCCATGACTTTGACTCTGGGCCCTTGTGGTGTGGTTCCATGCACTTTGACCTGGCCCTTGTGTGTGTGTCCCTGCACTTTGATGGACTTGTGTGGTGGTGTCAATGCATCTTTGACTGGACCATGTGTGTGTGTCCATGCACTTTGACTGGAGCCTTGTGTGTGTGTATGCCATCGCGCTTTGACTGGACCCTTTGTGTGTGTGTCCAGTGCACTTTGACTGGACCCTTGTGTGTGTGTCCAATGCACTATGACTGGACCCTTGTTGTGTGTGTGTCATTTGTGCACCATGAACTGGACTCTGTGGTGTGTGTCATGCATCTTTTGACTGGACCCTTGTGTGTGTGTCCATGCCACTATGACTGGACCTGTGTGTGTGTGTGTCCATGCACCCATTGACTGGACTCTTGTGTGTGTGTCCATGCATTTTGACTGGACCCCTGTGTGTTTGTCATTGCTTCGCTGGACCTTGTGGTGTGGGTTCCATGCAATTGATGCCTGGGCGTGATGCCTTGATGACTTGTGTGTGTGTGTGTGTGTTGTCACTTGACTGGACACTTGTTGGCGTGGCACTGGGAACCTTGTGTGTGTATGTCCATTGACTGGACTTTGGTGTTGCCGTATGACTGGACCCTTCTGTGTGTTGTGTTGTCTGTCACTGCGGACCTTGTTGTGTGATCCGCTATGCACCACTTGTGTGTGTTTCCATGCACTATGACGGCTTGGTTTCCACAGCGCCTTGTGTGTGTGTTCATGACACCATTTGAACTGGACAATTGTTGTGTGTTGTGTCATGCCATTGAGACCTGGTTGTAAGACACTAATTGTGTGTGTTGAAATTGTATTGAATGTGTTAATGCCATTGACTGGCATTTTGTGTCATGCATAGAAACGACCTGTCGTGTGTTGTGTAGCTATTGATAACCTGTTGGTCATGACTTCTATGACCTAGCACCTTGTGTGTGTGTGTCCATTGACTCTGATTGTAGGTAATGCAATTGTGAACTCTTGTGTGCTGTGTACCATGCATCTATGACCTGGAACCTTGTGCGTGTGGTGTACAATCTAATGCAATTGTTGTGTGACTGTGAAACTGTGAATGAATAATGTGGTGTGTCCCATGCATTTGACTGGGACCCTCTGTGTGTTGTGTGCCATTGCGATTCTGAAACTGGACCTTTGTGTGTTGTCCCCTGCACTATGACTGGACCCTTGTGTGTGTGTGTCATGATGTCACTATGCGACTTGTGGGTATGCCTGTGCACCCTTGTGTGTTGTGTCCTGCACTATGACGGACCCCATCTGTGTGGTGTGTGTTCAATTGCACTATGACTGGACCTTGTGGTGTGGTCCATGCACATTGCTGGTACTCTTGTGTGTGTGTGTCCATGCACTTTGACTGGCCTCGTTTTGTGTGTGTGTCCATGCACTTTGACTGGACCCTTGTGTGTGTGTCCATGCACATTTGACTGGACCCTTGTGTTTGTGTGTCCTTTTTTGTGTTGTGAGGTGTCCATAACATATGGGAACTGGCTTGTGTGTTGTGTGTACCATGCATTGCACTGGACACTCTGTGTGTGTTTGCCATGCGCTATTTGCTACTGGACTCCTTGTGTTGTGTGTCCATGCCCCCATTGACTGGACCCTGTGTGTGTGTTGTCCATGCATATTGACTGGACCTTGTGTGTGTCGTCTCATGCACATGGGAGTGCCTGGCCCCTTGTGTGGTTGTGTCCATGCTTTTGACTGGACCCTTGTGTGTGTGTCCATGCACCATGACTGGACCCTTGTGTGCTGTCCATGCACTACTGTACTTGTGTTACAATTCACTTGCCTGTGTGTGTTGTGCCATGCCCAAATTGATTGCCCTTCTGTGTTGAAGCATAGGCACCTGTGCTGTGTGTGTGTCTGTGTGTGTTCCCATGCCTTTGACTGGACCTTTGTGTGTGTGTGCCATGCATCCATGACTGGACCCTTGTGTGTGTGTTGTTGTGTCCATGACCAATTGACCTGGACCCTCTGTGTGTGTGTGCTCCACCGTCCATGCACTCATGATCTGGACCCTTGTTGTGTTGTGTGTCCATGCTGTTGGATACTGGACCCTTTCGTGCCTGGTGTCCATTGCACCCATGACTGGACCCTTGTGTGCGTGTGTGTGTGTCCATGCACTTTGACTGGACCCTTGTGTGTGTGTCCATGCACTATGACTGGACCCTTGTGTGTGTGTGTGTGTGTCCATGCACTTTGACTGGACCCTTGTGTGTGTGTGTCCATGCACCATGACTGGACCCTTGTGTGTGTGTCCATGCGCTTTGACTGGACCCTTGTGTGTGTGTCCATGCACCATGACTGGACCCTTGTGTGTGTGTCCATGCACCATGACTGGACCCTTGTGTGTGTGTGTGTGTCCATGTATCAGCAATGAAGCTTCTTGCTACATCTCCATCTAGTGCAACGAACAGGAGAGACCATGATCTCACAAACAGAGAGGCTGGTGTCTCCTGGAGAACCGGGCAGGGTGTCCAGCGGCCACCAATTACCAGATTGCCCCTGTGTGTCCTTTTCCCCTCTCCTCAGCTTCCAGTTCACTCTGAGGGTGCCTCCCCCCCTCCACTTTTCCAGGGGCTAGATGGTGCCAGTTGGACCAGGGGAACAGGGCCACAGCTCCTTTTTCAGTTCTGTTTTAGAGAGAGGGTGTTTGACACAAAGCACCCCCAGGCCCAGATCCCAAGTCTTCCAGCCAGTCGCAGGGAGACTGAGTCTGAGTTGTACCCTCTGTAAGCAAAGGGATCAAGGTTCTAGATTCATGAGAGTGGTAGATGGCACTAGGGTGACCCACCCAAAGCACTTGGCACCGTTGCTGAACATTGGATTTCTCCAAAATTATTTGTTTGGCTTTCTTGGCAGGCCGGGCAGGTTTCTGGTATCTGTGTGCCTGGACGTGGACAGCTTCCTCCTCCACGTGATCCTCTCCAGTATTTGCAGCCAAAATGAAGTGATAAGAATGGGGAAACTGGGAGTGCTGCCCTTCCTTTCATTGAGCTTTTTGGTTAACCTCACCCTCAACACCTCCTTGTCTGTTTGTCCTAGGATGGTCAACCATGTTCTATACACAGTCTTTGAGGAAAGACCCCAATATCCATTCCCTTGCTTGCAAAAAGAAAAAAAACCCTGCTGATAGCACATATCAGGACCTATTTTTAGTGCTTTGCAAGTCAGATATTCCCTCCACGCCTTGTCTGGTCCCTTGGGACTTTTAGATTTACTATTTAAATATTTATAAACTATTATAATTATTTATTAAAGGTTTATGTTGTTATTATATTTAGTGTGGAATATTCATTTCTTCCTCCAAAAATAACAGGACATTCCATTAAACGACATGCGTTAATGATGCAGTAAATTGTCTTTTAGAGCAATAGAGAAAGTTTTCCTCTCCTTTGACAACTCTAAGTACCCTTATTTAAAAGTAGGGGGTCCTACTTCACTGGAAAATGTATTGCTCCCGATTCTCTGAATGCTACTCTATGCAGATTTAGGAAAATTTTTAGCGATTATACAGAGAAATGTTCACCTCAGAAATCATTGTCCAATTGAAAGCAATAGATGCCTTTGTGGCTGGAAATTTTATTTCCTCCAAAATTACTGTGTGTGTCAGTATCTTTGATAGTAGGTCTCGGTTTAGATCCATCCATCTGTCCATCCTTCCCTCTGTCCACTTGTCCTACCCATTCTTCCCTCCCTCGGTCTCTCCCTTCTTTCATTCTTTCCTTCCATTCAATTTAACCTGCTCTGTGCTAACTTTGTGTTTGATGCCAAAGACAAAAGAGTAGCTAAGAAATTCTACCCTGAGGGGCTGGAGAGATGGTTCAGTGGTTAAGAGTCCTTGTTCTTCAGGAAGACCCAGGGTCAGTTCCCAGTACTGATAGTGGGCAGCTCACAACCACCTGTAACTCCAGCCCCAGCTCCTGTGGATTCTTCTAGCTTCTACAGGCACCTTCATTCATACACACACACACACACACACACACACACACACACACACACGCACACACTTAAATGCAAAATAAACCTTTAGGAAAGCAGAAGAACAAATACTATATCACAGGAACAACTAACCAAGGCTGATTTTGTAGACAGCTAGGTCCTTGTCATATACGTAGCCTAGGCTTGCTGTCAAACACTTTATAGTAGTGGGAACAACCCACAGCAAACACTGATTGGCCCTTGATATGCACAGCGTCTTCCTTGGTGCTGAGAACCGGACCAGCTTCAGAGCTCAGAGCTGCTCTGAGTGAGATTGGAGAGATTTGCTTGAGATCCTCAGGGAAGCGTTGCCAGTAGCCAAACTCCAGAGTTCAGGGGCTTAGAGGTAGTGTGGAGGTCGTGTTTTCTGAAAGTTTGTGTCAAATTTTCTGTGTTCAAGTCCTCAAAAAAAAAAGGCATTAATAGACATTTTTGCCTTGTTTGTTTTCAAGGTTATTTTAATGTTGATTTTTTTTTCAAAGACAGCAGGATTCCAGGAGTCAAGGGACCAGGATTCTAAGCTGGACACATCCGTCGACAGGTGCTGTGACTTGGGGAAACCTCCGTTCTTGTTTTGTGGTCTCAGCTCCATTCCCGGTTCCTGGGGACCCCGGTCACTGGGACCTTCCCTTGTTTTAGGGAAGTGGCTATGGTGAGTGGATGGAACACTATATAGGGAAATGAAAAGCTCAAGAAATTAAACACTTCAAGGTCATCGTTCTGGAAGAAGAATTCAATAAACACTTAATGAACCACACTGTCTTGACCACTCCCTTGTTCCTGGCACCCGAGAGGCAACATGGAAGGTTGCACTCAGTAGACGCCTGGCCCCCACCTTGCAGGCGGGAGCAAGATGCCCCCTGGTTCCTCAGTCCCTGGGGATTGAAGGCATCCAGTGGCCTCTACAGTCGCCCTTTGTAGGGGGGAGCCGAGGGCTACATTTCCTCATCACTAGTTAGAGCACAGGAGCGCCCCCCCCCCCAGAAGAGACAGTAGAATTGCCAACGACTGAGTGTCTTCGCCTTCTCTCTACCCTCTGGGGTTGGGGGTGGGGGATTTCAAGCCCTTGTTTGGAATCTAATTCTTTCTGCTTACAGCTCTGGGTCCCAGCACCCACTGCTGTGGACACATATTCACATTCTAGAGGCCGAGGGTGCTTGCTTGACGATCCAAAGGAAAGCAGCTTTGGAAACCAGAGGCCTCCTTCCCTCCCTCCCATTTTTTTTTTTTAATTTTTTTTTATTATTTATTTTTGTATGTGTATGAATGTACTGTCTGCATGCAGGTCTGTGCACCCGTGTCGTGCAATGCCGCGGAGGTCAGAAGAGGGTCTCGGATTCCCCTGGAACTGGAGTTCTCCTGGAATTGGAGTTACAGACGGTTCTTAGCCGCCATGTGGGTGCTGGGGATCGAACCCGGGTCCTCTGCAAGAGCGTCGGTGCTCCCAACCGCTAGGCTATCTCTCCAGCCCCCCTCCCTCCCATTTTAACGTGTGGGCATCTACCTGCTTTCTTCTAAAGGGCTAGCCTGTAGAAAGGCTATCTGGAGCTCACATAAATTCAGAAATTTCCAGAGTTTGACTTCAACTCCGGAAAGCACAAACCCATTTCAGACCTGCTTACGGTGCCCTCGGGAGTCCCATGACTACAGCTGCCAGTCCATTTTTCCCACTCAGAGAGTTGGGGCACCTACTGCGTAATTGAAGTATTAGTAACAGTTTCTTTCCCCTTCTGCAGGCATTCCCAGAGGTCTGCCGTTTGCTTTGCAGGAACAGTTGGCATTAAATACGCTGGGTGTCGGTACAGCAGTGAGGTGGTTAATTTTGACTGAATATTATGCTATATAACCACTTGGCATTTAACTTGAAAAATGGCTTTCTGCTTCACCTGTCAGCGTACCCAGTTCTCATCAAATAAGTGAGTGAGAAAAATTTTTAAATTTCAATTTCCTGATACCATTAGACATTACTTCTTCCATACTTAAATAGTTTAGCAGGGCATGGGCGGGCTTTGGTATTCAGGCCATGTCTCCCTGTACGGGCTATCACAATAGCTTTTTTGTTTAAAGGGTAAGGAGATGCATGGATCTTTATCTTGAGGTTAGGGAAATGTATTGTAGGAACATGGCCAATCAGGTTCTGGATAACTTTGAAACATGATTCCGTCACCCCAGTGTGGTACAAGAAATTGTAGAGCTCACTGCAGAGGATATGAGGTGTCAGAGAAAGGTTTAGAAACAAAGTAACTGCATGGAGTATTCCTGCTCAGTTCTTCAGGGAGAAAATTGATCACTCATGTTAGCATTAATCTATTTTTACTGTTCCTTTTGTCAATTATAATTCGGTAAACCATGCCAGAGACTTGCATTCATGAACTCTCTATGTTTAAGATTAAAACCCCAGGCTCATCTACTTGTGTGAATTAGAGATCGCCCACGCTTTGTAGTTCAAACAGCTTCGTTAACGTCACCTTATTTTGTTTAGACATCCCTAAAATGAAAAGCCTGTGGAAGAGAGATGACAGAATTTGATTTCTACATCTCAGAACCACTCTCTAATCTTTCCTTATTTTTATGCTTTGACCCAGAGCACAAGTGTGCATGGCTGATGAAGTGGGAGGGGAAGGGAGGTCGGTCAGCTAAAGCTTGGGGCTGTAGTGCTCTTACCCGTCTGCTAATGCAGCTGCTTATTTTTCTCTTTTGGTCTGTCTGTCTGCCTATTTATTTCATTTTGGAGACAGGGTCTTACTGTATAACCTTGGCTGGTCTGGAACTCACTATGTAGATCAGGTTGGCCTTGAGCTCACAGAGATTCACCTGCCTCTGCCTCCTGAGTGCTGCGATTAAAGGTGTGTGCCACCATGCCTAGCCCTATCTATTTGTGTCAGGGACAGGTCTATCTATATAGCCCAGGCTAGACCTCATCATCCTCCGACCTCAGCTTCCAGAATGCTGGGGAATTCCAGCAGCATTGTCTGTCGTCATCGTCGTCGTCGTCGTCGTCGTGTCGCCCCCCCACCCCCGAATGAAGTGCTGCTGAGTGGAGCCTCACACAGTTCTGGTTGCAGTCCGCACTGTAAAGAGGTTGAATCACTGTCCCAGAAACTCTGAATTACCACTTGACCTGTAGCAGAGATAGTGAGGCCACTGGTGTAATTTATTATGTCAAAATTTCACCTCTTTGTTCCTGACTTTAACTGTTCTCTATCCTTAAGGAGATACCTCTGGAAGAATGACTGTTTTGCCGTGTTAGGCACTTGAGAAGAGATTTTATTCCTTTACTTTTTCTTTTTTTTAAATTTTATTTATTTTCATATGTGTATGAATGTACTGTCTGCATGTAGGTCTGTGCACATGCCTCAGAGGTCAGAAGAGGGCGTCGGATTCCCCTGGAACTGGAGTTAAAGACGGTTCTCAGCTGCCATGTGGGTGCTGGGGATCGAACCCAGGTCCTCTGCAAGAGCAGTTGGCGCTCTTAACCACTAGGCCATCTCTCCAGCCCCCTCCTTTACTTTTTCTAACTGGTGTGCATGTGCCTGTGTGTTCCTGTGTGTGTGTGTGTGTGTGTGTGTGTGTGTGTATCAATTCATTCCTATTTTACAGATGAAAACACTGAGTCACCTTAAATGACCTATGGCAGGCCATCCACCTGGGGAAAAGTAGCACAACTTTCATTTTGCACAGGAGCTTCAGGGACTAACTAAGCTAGCAGAGGCCAGCAGAACTGTCCCCAGCACCAATCCTGAGTCCTGGTTAGCTACGAATGCTCTTGATCTTCCTTGTTTTTGTCTCTCCATGACCCTCCCACGAGAGCACCAGGCGGCTAGTGACACGGGATGCCTACTGCTATTGGCTGGCACCGACGACCCAGAGACCTGGGCCATCAGCCTGAGGGAGGTTATTTGTCTCCATCGGAAACATGAACCAGATTTCCCTGTAATGGGCTCCATATTTTGGCCAAGCCGCCTCAGATGCCTGGCCAATAGGAGAGCTGTGTCCTTCCTGCACAATTTCAGCCCTAAGAATCTGTGACTCTCTCTCCCTGGAGGCCAGGGGAACAGGAGGAGGGAGGGCTTGAAATCAATAAATGGATTGCACACCTTCAGGCCTCTGCCATTTGTCATTTCTGACCTACACGAGTGTTCTGGGCTCACACCAACCCATGCTACGTGTGTTCCCGCCGTCTCTCTTATCCTCCATTCTGACCCTTCAAAATATTGTTTCAAGTTCCAGGAGGCTGGGTGGGGAGGGATGGAGAGAAAGGAAAGTGGGGATCTAGCAGAAGATGGGGAGACAGGATGCGTGCAGAATGCTTTCCAGCTGAGTAGTGTGCGAGGCACCAAATATCAGTGTCACCCGAGTCCCTCTGAGCTCAGTCAGGGACCTGGGATCTTTCTTTCACTGAAAAGCCAGTGAGGAGGGAAGGGACTGGGTGATCAAGACATTCAACGTATGGTCTCCAATGTCAGGGGAAAATTCACCAGCACATTCTATAAGGCCATTCATTTACCCATTGGAAGCAGATTTTGGGGGTGGGCATAGTCTGCCTGAGGGAAAGGAAGGTGGAAATGGACAGCTCCACATCCTCCCTCCATCCTCCCACAGTCCTCCCACCGTCCTCCCGCCATTCCCCCACCATCCCCCCACCGTCCTCCCACCGTCCTCCCACCGTCCTCCCACCGTCCTCCCGCCATCCTCCCACCGTCCCCCCACCGTTCCCCCAGCGTCCTCCCGCCGTCCTCCCACCGTCCTCCATATGCTAAGAACTGCTAGTGGAGTTGGAAGGATAACTAGAGGCAGCAAGGGAGCCTGGGTACTGGGACTCCAGGAGACCTACACCAGGTGACTGGGAGGGGGTGCACTGGGAAGAGGCAACATTTCACTGGTCTGGGATCTGGGGAGATGGTGGAGAAAGGGGCTACCTAGGATCCGGGGAGTTGTGAGTTATTCATCCCCCTTAAAGTCCGCTTCTTCAGGGTACTGCTCTCTAAAATCTCTTCTTGCCAAGAGAAAAATTAGAGGCTCTGGATGGGAAGGATGGAAGGCAGGAGGCAAAGCTCTAGTTTGGAAGGGAATCCCCAGATTGCAGGGGACTCTCAAAGTAGTAAAAAGTCCTTGAAAAGGGAGACAAGGTATCCAGCCAGCACGTTCTCCTTCCAGAACTGTGGATAAGGATAACTCACTTGACAGACAGAAGCCATCTCCCAGCACCCATATGCACCACTCCTAACTCAGGACAACTGGGTTAGCTGGAAGGGCTGGCTATACCTTTAGACACCACCAACAGAGAATCATTCCCGAGCTCACCACCTCAAACACAGAGCTTGAGCTAAAATGCTTTGCGGCAGTGGCTCAGAAGAGTTGTGCACAGGGTAATAATAGGGCCATCGTAGCTGAGAGACCCGGACCCAGGGACCGAGGACAGAGACTGGGTGGCACAGAGTCGGTGTATAAGTGATGGCCCCTTCAGGTGTACACACGTACACACGTACACACACACACACACACACACACACACACACACACACACACACGGCAGCATCCAAGGCTGTTTCTACAGGCAGCAAAATGCCTACTCCGGGCACAGAAACCCTACCTCGGGAAGGGGAGTGGGCCACTTGGTGCTGGATGTTTCCACAGCAGCTTCCGTTCCTTAGGTCTTCACCCCAAACCACTTACTCGCTGGTTTGAGAACGGGCCTCAAGGTCCATCTGTGACACAGGCCTTGTGATTTATTCTTCTTTACCACACCTCGTGTTGGCTGTTGGGCGCTAGCTAATGTCCTGTCCTTCAAATCTTTCTTTAATCACGAGAGAGTAATTGCAGATATTTAAACACTCGAGTTTCCTGCAGGAATTTCTATAGTGGGTTTTATAGGCCTTTTATAACAGAACAAATCACAGTTTGGATGAAATTCTGGGAATTCTTCTGCAGGATAATCGTGCCTAGATTGCCTCCCTACTGCTTGCTTAATGCGCCTGTCCAAGTCTGGGATTTACTATGGAGCCAATTTGTTTTAAGAAATTAACAAAACCACTACCCGAGTACCACACTGAACATAAAGTTTTTATTCATTTTGGTGAAAGGAGAAAAAAAATATACCCAACATTGTACTGCTTACAAAACAGCTCTTGAAAATCATTTTTATGAAATTGAATTTCTTTCCCCAAATGAGTCCCTCAAGCTCGGGGGCTGCAGAGGGGCTTTGCGATAATCACTCCTGTAACTTCTTCAGCAATTTGGGTTCAAACTTTGCAGATTTTGGTTGGCCCAAAGGGCTCATCGCGCCATTCTTATACTTTTAAAAAAATTGTATTTATTTATGTTTTTGCAGAAACACAGACAGCCACTCTGATGAGAGAATACTCAAACGGGGAAAAGCTATATGAAGATCGTGAGATTTCAACACAAAAGACGAAGAGGGCATCTTCCCACAGCTTACACCCCATCCATACATAAATGAGAGGTTTCTTTCCTTCAAAATGTAGCCTAGAAATGAGGGAGGGAAGGAGAGATACAAAGAAAGAATGGATTTCCCAATGCCAGATTCATGCAAACCTTTTTGAAAAGTAACATTTTCCCTCCCTTGAGTTCCTCCACCCCGCAGAAGAGGTGGCTTCTCCCTTCCTTGTCTCACTCATTTGGGAAGGAAACCTCATTTAACGCACGTCCTTTCAGCCTGACTGCATTGGCAAAGCCGCAAATAGCCACAAATTGGATCTCCACTCATCTCCCTCAGCGGAGGCCTCTTTGCCTCGGGACCTGCCTTAGCTCTAGCTGTTGGGTATTAGCAGAGTGTGCACTCCGGCCGGAAGTCAGGTGCCTGTGGGCGGAAAGGCTGAGGGGGGGCAGTTCTAGATGGCATTTCTCCCAAAGGGTTTCGCTACTCCTAGGCATGGTGGCAATCTGATCGTTAGAATACGGTGCCACAGCCACGGTGGGCGACCAAGACTCCGGAGGGCATAATAGGAAACTCTCTGCTGGGGCTGATCCAGGATGGCTACCAGGCTGTGGAAGGAACCGGAAGCCAGTGGTTTCCCTGAGAGAGAGAGAGAGAGAGAGAGAGAGAGAGAGAGAGAGAGAGAGAGAAACCAGTGTGTTCAGAGAGCAGTGCTCATGTGTCTTGCAGTGCGGTGTTGGGCTCTGCAGAGGGCAGCTCAGTTGGATATTCACACTGGAATCTGAGAGCGTCCCAGTGACTGGGGAACTACGTGGGTTCCTTGCGTCTTCTGGAGGCAAACACCCTTCCCAAGATGAGTGTCCCTGCCCAGCACAGCCTCCTGAGAGTGAAAGACAAGTGCCGCAGCAGGGACAGTGCTGCCCTGCCTCTGGTGCTGCCCAGTGCCAGGCCAGGCCAGGCATCTCCCAAGCCAACTGGGGTCCTGCGGGCTTCTCCAGTGTTCACACCACTTCTCACTGGATCCCAGTCCCCACGCGCACGTCCAGCTTCACCATCATCTGATTTGTAACCCTAGCAATGTCTACCGGGAAGGGAGCCTCCCGAGGGTGTCCTAGCGGAGCTTAATGAGCCCTGTACACCTTGAGAAAGATCCTACGTGGTCCAGACCTGTAGGGAGTGTCAGTATGTGGCATCATCCAGCTGGTACCAGGAGAGTTACTCTCAGCCTTGAAGTCTGGGTCAGAAGTTCCCCATGCCCCCTGGTTCTGTGGTAGCTAGTTGGCTCTAGATGCACCTAACCCTCTCTGGTCCTTTAGGCCTCAACTTCCCCAGGTGGTTAAGGTTCACTGGTTGTCTGACAGCCTTTCTAGGAGTTCTGGTGTTCCAGGCAGAAAGTGGTGAAACAGGATGCTGTACTCTCCCTTTGGGCTTATGACCAGCTCTGGCCTGCCCTTCTCATTATAGCTGTCAATCATTCCAGCCCACCTCGTGAGTGCCCCCTGCTGGCCCATTTGTACACTTCATGTTGCTTTGGATTACAGAGATCTCCACTAACAGGACCTGTTACAGGGCAAGGCGGGCACTGTTAACTAGCTCTGCCGGCATTCGCAACCTCACAGCAAGGATGAACTGAGCACCTACTGTGTACCTTCCCCAGGCAAACGGGGACACAGGCAGAAACAAATAAGATCTTTGCCCTCTTGTTGAGTGGAGGCTGGTGGAGGCAAAGTAGCCTCAGAAAAAAGCAATCACTGCCGGGCGTGGTGGCGCACGCCTTTAATCCTAGCACTTAGGACGCAGAGGCAGGCAGGTCTTTGTGAGTTCAAGGCCAGCCTGGTCTACAGAGTGAGTTCCAGGACAGCTGGGGCTACAGGGAGACCCTGTCTCAAAAAGACCAAAAAAAAAAAGAAAAAAGCAATCACTGTAGTGAAAAGGTTCAAGAAGAGAACAAAGCTCGAAGACAGGAATCACTAAGGAAGGTGTGAGGATGTCCAGATGTGGCTGGAGAGTTTCTCTGAAGAGGTAGCATTGTGGGGGGGGGGCATCTAAAATAGGAACTGGGGCAGGCACAAGGGCCCAGAGGTGGGATTCTATGACTACAGTTCTAAGAACAAAGAACAGAGAGAAGAGCCTCTCCTCGGCCTCTGAGAGGAGGATGAGAGCCAGGCCACACCCTGAGCTGGAGGTCTGTATCTCGCTGGACCAGCCTGGGGAAACTGCACAGGCTAAGCGATCCTGTTTGCTCTCTGCTGACCCGAACTATACCATAGTGCACAAAACACACATTTGGCACATGCACTTGGACCAGCAGGGAACCGACCCGCATTGTTTTCCCCAAAGAATACGTTTTTAATTAACAGGTTTTATTTACCACAGCCAAGTTCACTGTCTTTCACACAGCCATGGTTAAGAACATTTTAAATTATCAGCTTTTATTTATCACAAGAGAGTCTCCCTGGTAGGGGTGGTTTCCCAGTGTTTGTTTGCCATGCAGGGCTGGATGGAACAGGGAAGAGGGAGGCGTGGGGGAGGAGTTCCTGGGCCTGCTGTGCCCTTGGGCGTGACTGATGGTGTCAGAAGGACACACAGCCTGCCCTAGGACAGTCCTCTGATGCCCCACAGACCCATGCTTCCAACTCCTTTTGTCCTCTCTGTCTATTCTACTTTGCCAAAGCAGGGTCTGAATTCCATCTTGCCAGTTTGGTGGTACCAGGGTGCCTTTGGCTTTGTGCAGGAAGTGTCCTGGGCTCTAGTTAAATCCCATCCAGAAAGCCTTGGAGGATGGCTGGTTTCCTCTGTCATCGGTCTAGCCATTCATTTGGTAAGCCACCCTAACCTTGGCCTGGGCAGGAAGCCACCAGGCTCAGAAAGTGGATGCCTACCCCAAGTAGGAGAACAGGCCTACTTTGCCTCTCCGTGGCATCTGCACATATTAAAAAATTTATCAGGTCCGTTTTAATATCGTTCTACTAATGGGAGGATTTTAAAGACCTCACTGTAGGAATATTAAACCCTGCTTCAGATGTCACCCAGATGCACAAAATAAAAATACATTTGGCTGAGCCTTGAGAATGGCCCGTGCAACCCATACCTGCAGTTCTGGTAGCTGGGTTCTTCCCAGCAATGGCGACTGCAAACCGCATTGTAGCAATCAGTGCTCTAATGAGCCTCTAACTCGGTTTCTACCTTTATCCCCAAAGGTATAGAGAATAGCACTGCTTTTTAAAGAAATATCAAGAAAACATCATTTGCTCTAAAATGTCCCTAAAAGCAGGTCTAAATTGCCAATAAAGGCTGGGTAATTGTATCAGCATGGATCAGAAAGCATTTCCTAGGACCCATGGAAGACTTTGCAGAACTGAAGCTCTCTAGTCTGCCGAACCCAGGTCCTTGGGAAACCTCCCACCCCAGAGGGGAAAGGGGAACACTTTTCAACACAATGTAATTTCCCTGTGAAAGCCAAGAGCCCCCTCTCCCCTTCTCTTTTCGTTCTAATTTGTTCAACATAATTTCCTCTGAGAAGTTGTCTGAAAACTCAGGTTGAATCAGAACAACTTGGTGGCTGTTTGTTTCTGAACGCTAGACTTTTCTCCGAGCCTGTCCTCAGCCCTTGGGTCCTAGTTAATTATTCTTTCCTCCTGTCGGACTTGGAGAAGCTAAATGCTTAGGTGATTTTACTTCTTCCTAAGAGAACCAGCCTCTCCTTCCACCTCAGAACTCTATAATCACTTGACTAACAAACACATAGACAGTATAAATATTTAAGAAAAAGTAAATTCCATTAAGCTACTGTGTGATAGATGCGGTGGTAGGTACTTATTTTTGAAATATTAAACTCTAGACATTTATATCCGTACAAAAAAGAGGTTCCTGCCATTTGATGAGAATTATGTGCCTGGCACTAATAAAATATTAAACTCCAATTTAAAAGATAAGTATCTTATCAACTTTTTTCATAATAAAACATTTTACTATGCTCAGGAAGACCAATATGCATGGGAATTTCCATACAATACTGTATTTACAAACTTTCATAAAAGTTTTGTATCTGCATTTGTCAAGGGTGGTTTTGCACCGGCATCCTGATTATTCTTCCTAATGACCTGGTCCATTTCAATAATGCATGACGGGAGGTGTACAAACAGCCTTTGTTTGGTGCAGGGTGATGCTGTATGTTTGGTTAGTGGCCCTTGTTGTCAGTTAATGAAATGGAGGTGGTCACTGCGATTGCATTATCCTTTTCGGTCCCCATTATATAAATTAATGTCAAACTGATGCAATGTTTCATGTTTAAAATAACAGATACAAGTGTTAGAAATTACAGCCTGCAGTTTTCCTGTTTGACAATGCATTATTTTCAGCTGCAAATGTCAGTGTCTAACCCCTGCCAAGAATATTGTGGAGAGGGCAATCAGTAGTAAGTGTTAGTTATCAAATTTAGTGTCTTTTGAAACCCGCCCGGGGGTTGCCAGGGTGAGGGTGGGGAAACGGCCTATTCAAATGTGGGAGAACGGATGGAAACTATGATTTCAGGGTCTCATGGACAAGAACAGGCAGCCCCTAGCATATTATGGTTTGTAGGTCCTGGGTGAAGCTGGGGAGGGTCAGCTGTGTCTGCAACTCCAAGGGTCTCTTGGATTGGCTCCGGAGAGTCTGAACACCAATCTTCATTACCATGTAGGGTCCAAGGCTACATGCAGCTTTGAAATCCCAGTATGTCTTGGAAGTTGCTGAGCTGGTCTTTGGTCACATCTGGACTATTCCTGACATCTTAAGACCCATTTGGACCTCTAGGAGGGGAAGGCCCACTGCCTCATAGGAGTCAGCTTTGAAAAAGGATCTCTATTAGTACCTCTTTCCTCTTCCCTCTTTGTTTTGATAAATGCCGAAAGACAGGGTGTCTTAAGAAATGTAATTACTCCAGAGAGTGACTAGAGGGATAAAGCCCAGGGTATTCTAAAATAACAACTGCAATGGACAGAATCTCCCGTACTTTCACCCCCAGGGTGGGACTAGGAAGGAAACTTACATCCCAAGGCTGTGTCAATCAATTCATAACCAAAGACAATATTTAGCTTGGGGGACAAGTGCATGGTAAGACAAGCTAAATGCTTCTCAGATCTGGAGACATCTGCCGTTCTTGAAGTGACATGGGAGCCCCAAGCAGTATTCTTGCAGAGAAGACCTCCACTCAGCACAAGCCAGGCAGTCTCACCCATCAGAAGAGCATGACAAGACATGTCCGCATCTCCTGTAGAGCGACCAGTGTTGGTCAACGGTAACTGGGTTGTCTTGTGAATGTCACCGATTCAACACTTCAGGGAAGTACTGACAGAGTGTCACGGAGAGAGCAGAGGTGGCGATCCGCAGAGATCTTAAAATAATAAACACCTTACAGAGTGAAAGACAGCAGGCTTGCAAGAGTACAACAATTTGGGCCCATGTCCTGAGGGAGTAGGTGGAAATATGTTTCCTTTTTCCTGAAGAAGTTAGCACATGGGGACATCCATACTGGTCAGAGTCCCTGCTACCTGGCAGGAAGGTAACTCTTGTGTCCTTTTGGTTGGCTGGAGACCGACCTGAACAAGGGCACTCCCCTTGTAGTCTAAGCCACGAGTACTATAGAATTCCTTATTTCTGTAAGTTACTTTAGGAAACAGTGAGACACAATTATCAACATGGATCAAAAGCATGTAGTAATTGCACTCAGGATAAACCACACTTTACACCCACAAAGTCTATAACAAATCATTGCACTGCTCTAGGAGACACACACCCCTTTATCTGCCAAAGCTTGTCTTTTGGGGGTTCTCTTCAGCAGCTCCTTAACAGGCTGTGGTCTGAGTGAGTAGTTCAGCTTGGGCTCTGGCCCAGTTCTACTTAGTGACTGTCATAAAAAAACACTCTGACCTAAAGCAACTCAGAGGAAAAAAGGTTCGTTTCATCTTCTACTTCCGTCATGGATGGAGTCAGGGTAGGAAGTCAAAACAGGAACTTGAAGACAGGGGTGTTTATTATTCCATGAAACATTCCTCCATCAAATGAGCACATTCATAGCCAAAGAAGCAGGCAGGAGCCATGGAGGATGCTGCTTGCTAGCTGCCTGGCTCCAAGGCTCCCACTTTGGCGACCTTTATTATACAGCCCAGGGACGATTGCCTAGGGATGGTGCTGCCCGCAGTGGCCTGGGCCTTTTTACATCAGTTAACAATTAGTACAAGTCCTCACAGATATGCTCATATGCCATTCTGATCTGGGAAGTCCTTCAGTGGATACTGCCTCCTCAGGTGACTCTAGACTGTGTCCAATGGACAATAAAAGCTCATTAAGATGGTCTCCTTTGTTTCTGGTGGGAAGAGAGACTATATATAGCATAGTGGACACCTGCTTCAGTCACCCACTAACTAGCTGTGGTGAATGTCCTAATGTCTCTGAGCCACTGTTGCAGTTTCTATAATGCGGACACTCATCGTGTTAGGTGATAGAAGCCAGAACTCAGCAAGGCAAATCTCTCATGTTTTCTCTCCTATGATGAAGCCAGCCTTAGAAAAGGGGGATCAGGGGCTGGAGAGATGGCTCAGCGGTTAAGAGCACCGACTGCTCTTGCAGAGGACCTGGGTTCAATTCCCAGCACCCACATGGCGGGTAAGAACCATCTTTAACTCCAGTTCCAGGGGATTCCAATGCCCTATTCTAACCTCCGTGGCATTGCATGATACGGGCACACCAAACTACATGCAGACAGTACACTCACACACATAAAAAATAATAAATACATTTATAAAAAAGGGAGATCAACAGGAGAATGTAGGGGGGACGACCAACAGTAATAGGCCATAAATATGATCAAAGTATGTGATAGTCTTATAGGAAAATGTCATAATCAAAACTGTTATTCCGTACAATGGATATTTGCTAATGAAAATACAGAACCAGGTATGGTAGTGAATGCCTGTGAAAAGTGGCCAGGGGGCTGAAGTAGGAGTATCAGGAACTCAAGGTCAGCCTGGGCTATGTAGAGAGTTCAAGGCCAGCATGGGTTATAAGAAACCCTGCTTTGAAAACAAAAACACAAATACAAACACGGGGGGAGAGAAGAGTACTTAGCTCTGGAGTTGTCCAAGGGATGGGGTGTCAGGAGATGCTACAGTGTGAGTCAGGGGGTTTCTAAGGCTAGGGTCTAGCAAGTTTCCTCACATCACATTCCTGTGGAGTGACAGTGTCAGGCTATAGGGGTGGGGATAGAGGTCCTCCATAGCAGAAGATGGTCCACTTTGGGACTCCTATGGAGCATTCTGGAAATGTTCAGTTGTTTTTTTTAAATTTTTTTTATTGAAGCTGAATTTGAATTTGTAGCTGAGGGGAAATGAGTTCGATGGTTAACTGCTGTGGCCCAGGAAGAGACTGGAGTCTGGACGACACCACTCCCCAGCACCTGTGGAAACAAAGCACTAGGAAAGAGTCTTTGGAAAGTGATCAGGATGAAGAGGAGCCATCTAAAGCAAGAACATCAAGGAGCCAGAAAGCAGGTCAGTGCTGAGCTGCTTAGCGTTACAGTGCTGCCTAGCATTTGGGAGCTATGTTCAGCTTTGGAGGGGAGAAGGAGGAGGAGGAAGGGGAGGAGGAAGAGAGGAGAAGGGGGAGGAAGGAGAGTGGAATAGGGAGGAGGGAGAGAGGAAGGGGAGGAGAAGGGGAAGGAGGAGGGCAAGGAGGAAGGCAGAGGGGAATATTGGAAGAAGAAGAAGAAGAAGAAGAAGAAGAAGAAGGAGGAGGAGGAGGAGGAGGAGGAGGAGGAGGAGGAAGAGGAGGAAGAGGAGGAGGAGGAGGAGGAAAGAGGAACAAGTTCTCTAATGCCTATCTCTCCAGCTTCACTCTGTGAGCTTCTTTCTCTTCACATTCCAGCCAGACCGAAGCTTTTGTGGTTTCCAGAACATCTCATGGTCTCTTCCACTCCTACACAGCAAAGCGTTACATGATTACAGGGAAAGACTCAAGCCTGACTCCTTAGTTTGAAGCCCTGACTATCCTTGAAAACACTGTGTGACTCTGGGAAAGCCACTTAACTTCTCTGAGCCTTCCTCGTCTCATTAATAATGTGGTATAGCTAACTTTTGAATGAGAAATGTCCTTCATGGGCTCATGTATTTAAACCCTTGGTCCTGAATTGGAGGTGCTGTTTTAGAAGGGTTGGGAGGTGCAGCCTTGCTGGAGGGACTAGGTCACTGGGAGATGACCTTTAAGACTCCGTAGCCTAGTCTCACTTCCTGTTGTGACATTTCTGCCTCCTGCTCCAGCCGCACCCCACTGCGCCTCTTTGTCATGATGGGTTCTCCCTCTGGACTGTAAGCCCAAGTAAACTCTTTCTTCTATAAATTGCCTTGGGTCGTGGTGTCTTATCACAGCAGCAGAACAGTTACTAATACACTCACAGAACTGTAATGAGGAATAGTTAGTTAAAATCTATATAGAAGTTTTGTGTAGCTTTGTTCCTGTATGTCCTAGGAAGGTGTGGGTACATTGTTAAGGTAATTCTTCAGGGACAAGACAGGCCTGCTTCTCTCTCTTGTGCCCTTGAACCTTGGTAGGCTTAGGCTTTCCCTCCACCCTTTCCCTGGAAGGCAGGTCGATCCATTTCTCCTCAAACACCCACTTCTACCATGTGTTTTTTATTTATTTATTTTTTATGTGTATGAGTGTACTGTCTGCATGTAGGTTGGTGCACCCATGTTGTGCAATGCCGTGGAGGTCAGAAGAGGGCGTCGGATTCTCCTGGAACTGGAGTTAAAGACGGTTCTCAGCTGCCATGTGGGTGCTGGGGACTGAACCCCGGTCCTCTGCAAGAGCGGTGGGTGCTCTTAACCGCTGAGCCATCTTCCCCCCCCCACCATGTGTTTTACTCACTATTTACACTTGATCCAGGGACTCCAGTCCTTCCTTGGCAGGAAGAAGATCCAACCCCCATGCCTCCCCATCCCCAGAGGTGAACATCTGCTGCATTCGTCACTTGCACGCACAATGACAGAGTCTCCTTGCACTTTCTAGACTTTCACGCATCTCTGTTCCCTCTGACAGAGCCAGGCAGATGCTTGGTGAGCTGAGGGGCAAGAGGTGGTGGGAAAAGCTGCATGGGGCCTCACTGCACAGCTTGCCCTCCAGGAGTCTGCCTGGAGCTTCCCACATGAGCATCTCCCATGATCTTAGCTGACGTGTACATCCGAAGCCCGTTGAGTCATGACTATGCCATCATTGTCATTCACGTGACCTGCTGTGTAGTGGTGGGGTTGTTTTGAACACTCTCTGGTCTTGCCCTGAGTTGCTTCTGTCTGGAAAAAATTAAAAAGATACAAGAATAAGAATCTAGTCCTGTCCAACAAGATTTATTTTATTTATTTTTTATGTGTATGAATGTACTGTCTGCATGGAGGTCTATGCACCCATGTCATGCAATGCAGCGGAGGTCAGAAGAGGGCATCAGATTCCCCTGGGACTGAAGTCAAAGACAGTTCTCAGCCGCCATGTGTGTACTGGGAATCGAACCTGGGTCCTCTGCAAGAGCAGTCAGTGCTCTTAACTGCTAGGCCATCTCTCCAGCCCAACAAGATTTTTAATTCAGAAACATTACCTGGAGGAAGAGGGTCCAGGCAGGACATATGGTGTCCGTAGTCTCAGCTACTTGGGGAAGCTCAGGGCTAGGTTGGACTGCTGAACAAATTCAAGTCTGGACAAGTTAATGTGAACCTGTTTCAAAATAAAAAGTCAAAAGAGAGCTAGGACTGTTGCTTTGTGGTATTTTCCAGTATGTGGTAGGCTCTGGGTTTTATATTAGAGCAGAAAGAGACAGAATGGAGAGAGATAAAGACAGAGGGGGGAGAGAGAGAGAGAGAGAGAGAGAGAGAGAGAGAGAGAGAGAGAGAAAGAGAGAGAGAGAGAGTCCTGGGCCCTCTTTTCTGTGTGACAGGGGTAGGGTGGGTGGCTTCTGCCTGTGATTTAAGGTAAAATTAACGCATATGCTTTGTCGGTATTTTCACAGTGTGGGACATCCAGCCTACATGAGTGTTTCCACACATTGCCTGCTTGAGAAGAAGAGTTGCATATGTATTAATGCTTTATCAGAATGCGCACACAGAGGAATGACACATCTCACTGACAGTGCACTGGTGAAGGATAACTCCATAGAAAACATACCTTTGAAAGGAAAGGAGGAGGAGGAGGAGGAGGAGGAGGAGGAGGAGGAAGAGGAGGAGGAGGAGGAAGAGGAGGAGGAGATAGAGTTAAGGACTGAAGCAGTAACATCATGCTCTGCTCTGTGAGAGAGGCACAGATTGGGCTGTTGGAGTCACTTCCTAGTGCTGTGTGAGTCAGGTGGGAACAGGTGTGCATTCAGTTAGCTATGACTATGTGTGCCTGTTTGGGGGCAGTGTTTGCTGTGACACCAGGACTGCCTCGATGCTAGGATGACTCATTGCTCCTACACATGCAGCCTGCAGTCTTGTGTGGTACCCAAGGCCTGGTCCTGAATATGTCACTGTCTCACCTCCTCATCTGTCACCTGGCTCAGGTGCTTTCCTATCATGAAGATCTCTCTGCCCAGAATGCTCTCCCTGGAGACTGTCCCAGGCTGTGTCCACAGGAAAACTCACTGGATGATCGTACCAAGGCAATGCCTGGTTCTCCTGTCAGGCCTTGTGAGTGTGAGGACAGGGAGAGGCCACAGGTGGGCGTGAATGCCAGTGTGTCATTGCAAGTATTCCCAGGCCAGCTTGTCACGTGAGTATCTAAATGATGCTCAAAGGACCTGAATCCTCAAGGTTCTAGTCATATACTGGAATCTTTTCAATAGGAACAAACATTCACTTTCATAGGAATATTTTTTTAAGAAGGACCCCACAAGCTGTAACTATCTCAGGATCCATTATGCTTCAATCTGCCTTTCCAAGACTCCTTTCCATCTATTCAGTTCTCAATAGGAAGTAATCATCCCAGGGAGGTGTTTGTGATCATGCCCCTACTTAGAGACGTGCTTCACTACAGTCTGGTTTGTAGAACTTAACTGCTCTGAAATAACTCCATCCATCCATCCATCCATCCATCCATCCATCCATCCATCCATCCATCCAACTCATCTACCCATCCATCTATCCATCCACTCATCTACTCATCCATCCATCCATCCATCCATCCATCTCATCTATCCATCCATCCATCCATCTCATCCATCCATCCATCCATCCAACTCATCTACCCATCCATCTATCCATCCACTCATCTACTCATCCATCCATCCATCCATCCATCCAACTCATCTACCCATCCATCCATCATCCATCCATCTTATCTATCTATCCATCCATCCATCCATCCATCCATCTCATCCATCCATCCATCCATCCAACTCATCCATCCATCCATCCATCCACCCATCCATCCATCCATCTATCCATCCATCCGTCCATCTCATCCATCCATCCATCCATCCATCCACCCATCCATCCATCCATCTATCCATCCATCCGTCCATCTCATCTATCCATCCATCCACCCATCCATCCATCCATCCACCCATCCATCTATCCATCCATCTATCCATCCATCTATCCATCCATCTATCCATCCATCTACCCATCCATCCACCATCCATCCATCCATCTCATCTATCTCCATCTACCCATCCACCCATCCATCCATCCATCAATCCATCCATCCATCCACCCATCCACCCACCTGTTCATCCATTCATTCATCCATCCATCCTTCCATCCTCCTTTTGCTTCCTGATCTGTTCCTTGTCTAGACTGTCCAGTAACACAAAGGTCTGGTCTTCTCACTACCACGCTCTCCTGCCAATCTAGAGTAGCAGGCGTGTGGGTGATGCCCAGAGAAGCCTCCTGAGTATCAAGGGCTTTGGTAGGTGTGTGATGTGCAACAGTTTCTTTCAAATTAAAACTCTCAGGGGCTGGAGAGATGGCTCAGTGGTTAAGAGCACTGGCTGCTCTTGTAGAGGACCAGGGCTCAATTCCCAGCACCCACATGGCAGCCAACAGCCATCCATAACTCCAGAGAATCTGATGCCCTCTTTTGTTTTTTATATTTTTTATTTTATTTTATTTATTTATGTATATGAATGTACTGTCTGCATGCAGGTCTGTGCACCCGTGTCATGCAATGCCGTGGACGTCAGAAGAGGGTCTCGGATTCCCCTGGAACTGGAGTTTTCCTGGAATTGGAGTTACAGACTGTTCTCAGCCGCCATGTGGGTGCTGGGGATCGAACCCGGGTCCTCTGCAAGAGAGTTGGCGCTCTTAACCACTAGGCCATCTCTCCAGCCCCCTAATGCCCTCTTTTAACTTCCAAGGATATTTGCACAACAGAGGTGCACTTATATACATGCAGGCAATACACTCATACACATAAAATAAAATAAACAATAAACCTTTCAGCTGGGTGTGGTAGCACATGCCTTTATTCCCAGCACTCAGGAGACAGAGGCAGGTCATTCTCTGTGAGTTCAAGGCCAGCCTGGTCTACATAGTGAGTTCCAGGCCAGCTGGGGTTACAGAGAAATCCTGTCTCAAAAAGACAAAACAACAACAACAACAACAAACCACCTTTTCAACTTTCGGGTGTTCTAAGGGGTGAGGAGGCATTCCATCCTGCAAGGGAAGCTTGTTAAAACTCACATAGAAAACAACTTAATAGCTTTAGGAAGTCCCTGAAACTGACCACATTCACTAGGATCCTCACTCTTCAAGCATGTGTAAGCCTTAAGGACTGCAGAGAGACACAGACAGTCTCTGACTAGGGTAGCTGCCTGGAAGAGGCTCAAAACCAGCCAAACCACATAGAAGCAAACAGAGACCAACTGAGCTGCCTGGAAGAGTCTCCGACAACTGATCTACCTGGAAAGAACACTCTCCAGCGTCTTGAGCTGCAGTGCACCCCAGGTTTCCTGCTTTCCCCTCTGGGGTGGGCTTTGGTGATGCAGCTGTCTGGGAGTCATTTCTGTTCCTGTAAGGGACCCCTAGAGTACCTATAGTCCCTGTGAATGCCATGCCAGAGCTTCTTACTGCTATCCACTGTGGCCCAGCTCCCTGAAGCAGCACCACCCCGTCCCTCTGCCACCCAGTGTACCCAGCTTCTGATGACCCAGTGGGCTTCCAACGTCTGAGGTCAGCACTCTGTACTTCCCATCCAATCGAGGTCACATGGAGCTCATCTTTCTGTCCAGGATTATCTCATTGAACAGGATGACCCATTCATGTGGTCCCATATGACAGAGCGTCAGCCCTTTAATCAATAATAGATTATTATTATCAGATATATTAGAACATATAAATAGCAAACATCTAATTTGTTTTATCAAGAAGGCTGAGTGAATCATCTGGCTGGCTTCTTTATGAAGCTTCTTTAGGGACTCTTATGTTCATGTCCCCATCTTTTCTCCCTCAAAGCTGCATTGCTAGAGGGTGGCAGTCCAGTCCGGTCACCTGGCCTGATCCCTGTGTTAACAAAAGTGCCGGCCGGAAGTGTGTCCCTGTGACCGAGCCTCAGCTGTGCGCTTTATGGGACTTTTCACTGCCAGGCCCCTGCACGCCCTGTCCCCAAGTCCTCCTCTGTGGGAGCAGACAATGCAATGTGTTGTTGAGGTGGGGAGCTTAGGAAATTATATGCAATTAACTGAATTAGTCTTGCAATTAATCACGTTAGTCTGCCTTGCCCATTCCTCTGACCCAAACTTGCCAGCTCTTTTCCCGTTGCGCTCTGCAGCGGATACGGCCAGCCCGCGGGTGTAAGGATCCAGGTCCCATACTGTCTTACCCTCCCCGCTTCTTTCAGCTGAGGGCTGTAGCTACTGGTTGGAGGACACACAGCATGGCAGATAACAACAATAATGTGACAGAGGCAAATAACAGAATGCAGTTAACCCCACTGGTCGCTCTTAAGGTACTTGGGAGGACAGATAACATGCAAATTTCAGGGTGACAGAATTCTGTGCCAAAGGGCCAACCTAGAAATCCATTGCTTGGCTAAGAAATTGCCACAGACTCCATTTTGCCCCATCAAGGGGCCTTCCTGGGTTCCAAATCTACTACTGTTCCCCCGCCCCCTTTTATTTTGCTGCAGCAGACCCTCTGGAGGAGGGTGAGTCTTCACTTCCTCTAACCTGCAAGAACTCCGCTGTCTTAGGAGGGAGTCTGTAATTGTTGGAGGGCTCTTGGCCACCTTTCACTTGGAATTTATGTGGCAATTTCAGCAAAAGCGAGACCTTGTACAGCAGTTTTCATCTTTCTCAAGGCTGCTTCTCTTTCTTGATACTGGAGAACTTCCAATTATTCCTTCTGGTTTCTTTGGATGTGAATTGTAACAGATCAGCTGAGAGTCGCAGTTCAACATTGTTAAGCTTATCAATATAAATATAATGTTAAACCCCTTTTAGATAATTGGAGCCATGTGTGAAAATGTGACCAATTTGTACATAAATTGGTCCTACACTTCTTCCTGGCAGGAGAGAGAGAGAGAGAGAGAGAGAGAGAGAGAGAGAGAGAGAGAGAAAAGACTAGGCATATGTGAGACTGGATCATTTCTGCTCAAGGACTCTTTCTACGCCTTTGATTCTCGATCTGATTTTGCCAACCCACAGGGTCTTTTGCCCCTTTGAACTAAATTTTTCCATGCTAGAGGCTGTGAAGGAGTCCCAACCAGGCCCTTGTGTATCACACCAATGGAAAGCGTGCAGACAGTCTTGAGACTCAGACATCTCAACTTGGACACCTACCAAATTCAACCAACTGGAAAGGCCGACGCCCATGGGGAAGGGAGAAGAGGGTGCATAGGGAAATCCTGGAACCAGCTTATTGGGCTTAGAAACCTTGCTGCTACTTTGGGATCCTGGAAAAGCTCATCCTCCTGGCTTCTTGCTGTGTGATGTGAGCATACGTGTGTGTGTGTGGGGGGTGTGTGTGTGCCCATGCTTGTGTCCCTGGAGTGGGGAGGGCAAGAAGGGCAGGGGGTAAAAAGCAGCTCATTTCTACAGGGGTGAATCCTCTCAAAGCAAGGTAGGGGACCTGAGATTATTATAAATCAGCCCCAGCATTTTACAACTTAAGAAATACGTTTAGAAAAAAACGGGGGTTGGAGAGATGGCTCAGTGGTTAGGACTGCTGACTGCTCTTGGAGAAGACCCAGGTTCGCTTCCCAGTACCCACATGGCAGCTAACAACCATCCATACGTACAGTTCCAGGTGATCCAATGGTCTTTTCTGACCTCAGCTGGCATTAAACAACACAGGTGCACTTATGTACACGCAGGCAATACACTTGGACACATAAAATAAAAAATAATAAATAAAATATTAAAAAATAAGCATGTTTAGCAAAAATAAACAATGCTTCCAACCATGCCACACTAAACATTATTACCTACGTTCAAAAAGCTCAGGCTCTCAGAAGATTACAACTCAACACAAAAGCACTGCGGTAGTAGAAAGGCTTCTTTGAGCCATGTTGGAAGATCACCGTACAGTGTTTGTTGATTTTTCAAGCAGCTTCCTTGCCTTTAACAAGTCTGCCATGAGAGTTCATGTAGGGGAAACCAGGAGGCCCGTGGTGCCCTTGGAGTCTGTGAGCAGCTTTCTAGACAGCCTGGGTGGAGAGGAAGCATGGCAACTCTGAGTTGCCATCTCAGGGACAGGAAAACTTCAGGCAGGCCATGGTTCTACATCTCTGGTCTTGAAATGCACACACTACCCTTTTATAACAAACTGGCAGGCCTGGTGGGACTGGCTGCCAGTTGGAGTTCAATTTTGCCAGTAAATGGACCTGTGACTCTGTCTGTTCCATCTGACTCTGAGAACACAGGAGCTACCTATGAACCACCCACCCATGTTTGACCTCAGACTTCTAGGGTGCTCAGTGTGAGCCTTTCGGGAACTTTCTGAAACCAAAAACAAGTATCAGAGATCTTCCGCCTAGTAGCGGAATTGTTTCTGAGAACTCCAAGATGGCTGGTTAAACGCCTATATGTTCTTACCTGAACCCCATTTCAGCGCCTCGGGAGTCCTCAGCACCCATCTCTTCCTTTTACTTGAGGGAAGGGAGAGAGCAAAACAGAATTTTGGACATCAAATGCTCTGTTACAGCATGGAGATGAGTTAAACAGACATGAATCAGAAAACATATGGATCCAATTTTGGTTTAAAAATTAATGGGAAAACACATTCTCATCAAACTCAAAACAATGAAAAATATTTTTTAAGCAGGCAAAAAATCCAAAATACAGCTGGGTTTTCCCAGCTCTGCCCAGATTCCTGACGACGCCCAAGATCTCTTTCCTAGGTTTTCAAGAATAGCTTCTAAGGCTGAAAGACAGGTGGAATAAATTAGGACAACACTGGGTAGCTGTGGGCTTCCAACAGGGCAGACCACCCAGGGCAGTGCTCCTTAAAAGGTTATGGTTGAGCCAGGCAGGATGGTAAACACCTGTAATCCGGGCATTTCAGGAGGCTGAGGTGGGAAAACCAGGAGTTCAAGGCCAGCCTAGAGAGACCCTATCTAAGAAGAAACACTAGCTGGGGCTGATGAGATGGCTCAGTGATAAAGAAGACTTGCTGTTCCATCAGGGGACTAGCATTCTGTTCCCTTGGGCAGCTCACAAGTGCCACTAATTCCAGCTCCAAGGGATCTTCTGGTCTCCACGGGCACCCCCACACATGTGACATGCAGTATACAGATAACATACATACACACAACTAAGAATAAAAATACCCCAAGAAGCAATAATCAAGACAAGTAAAAATGAGGTGATATGCAGGTTGCTGACTCTTTGCTACCATAGCACACAGGTCCTTAGGAAAGAAGAGGTGCCCGGAAGATGCTGGTGAAGAGGTCACAGACATGTCTGTGACAGGTAAAGCAGGGTCTATTCACTAACCAAAAATCTCATAAAATGAAAAAAGACAGTCTCTGCCATCAACATCCGGCTACGTCTCTGCTGTGTTGGAGGAGAAGGGCTCATCCACCCGCCCCTCCCAACCTGCCTTGCCTCGGTAAAATCCTCCTTTCTCTTCCCACAGTCCTCCAGCCATGGATCTTTGCAATCTCAGTCACTTTCAGCTGCCTCCTGGGATGGCTCCAGTGAACTGAAACCGTTGCCTGGCGCCCCAGCGGGCCCTGCTTAGGGATCAGGGATGAGACCATCTGTTGACAGGAGAGATGGCAATAGGGGGTAGAGCCCGCAGCCCCAACTCAGTGGTCTTCAGCCAGCCAGTCTGGAGCCTCTAAATTGCTGTGTGTCTCCCTAGGTTTTCCTGGTGAACGGCCTTTCCTAGACTGTGTCCCCCTGAGCCGCTGAACTCCCCCTCACCTCACCCTTTCTCCGCAGATAATCGTGCTTCCGGGAGGGCACACTTGAAGGAAGAAAGCTACGAGCTGAAACCATTGTAAACGAACCTACCATTTTCCTCTTTGGGAACTCAGGGACATGAACAACTTCTTTCTTTGCTCATTTTTTTTTTCCTTTTCTTTTTCTTTTAAAGATAGGGTTTTGCTATGTAGCTCAGGCTGAATGGTATTGAACATGGGTTCAAAGGGGACATCAAGGTAAATTGCTGAGGCAGTAAGACCTTTATTTAACACCATGGGCAGTCAGACAGACAGACAGACAGACAGATCACGGACAGCATTGAAGGGGCTCTGAAGAGAAGACATCAGAGCCCACGTGGCAGAGATGGAAGGTCTCTTCTTACCCCTTTCTGAGGAAGGCAGTGGAGTCGCAGAACAGGTCTGCAGCTAGGATCTCTGATTCCTAGGCAGGAGGAAGGGAAGGGGGTGGGAAACAGGGTGTGTGTGTGTGTGTGTGTGTGTGTGTGTGTGCCAACATCCCCAAAGGAGAAACCCTGGCACCCGAGGATCTGTTAGCCAGGGACCCACAGATAGTGTCTGAGCAGGTGTCTCGAGATCTGTGAGAGGGAGGGGCGGCTGCAGGGATCGTGGCCTGAGCAGCAGCTAGATTCTAACACTACATCTTTTTTTTTTAATTTATTTATTTCTGTATGTGTAAGAATGTACTTTCTGCATGCAAGTTTGTGCACCCATGTCGTGCAATGCCGCGGAGGTCAGAAGAGGGTGTCGGATTCCCCTGGAACTGGAGTTCTCCTGGAATTGGAGCTTCAGACGGTTCTCGGCTGCCATGTGGGTGCTGGGGATCGAACCCGGGTCCTCTGCAAGAGTGGCCGGCGCTCTTACCTGCTAGGCCATCTCTCCAGTCCCTAACATCTTACAGAAGCTTGAACTTGAGCTTCTCCTGCCTCAGCCTACATGTGCCGAGGTTTCAGTTAATGCAACTCTATTCTCTGTCTTAAAACACTCATTGCCACGCACGTGGGTGCCTGGATGGTGTTTGTTTATTTATTTATGTGTATGTGTGTATTGCCTGCATGTATGTGTTGTGCTATGCTTACCAAGGACAGAAGAGAGAGTCATAGCCTCTATGTGGGTACTGGCATTCGAACCCAGGTCCTCTGCAAGAGCAGCCAGTGCTTTTAACCGCTGAACCAGCCCCCTAGGTGGTGTTGAAATGTACTAGCTTTGGATAAGACTCTCTGGCCTTGTCACTTTGATGTTCCTCCCCGGTGCCTATGTCTGGCATCTGGGCAATAAAATGTTGACGGTCCCTAACCAGTGGACTTGTTTTAAAGATAAAGGAGTTGATACTCAGAAAATGTGGAGCAGAGCCACTAACACATCCTAAGTGTGAAGTAAAAGTAGGTTACCTTCTTACTCTTGCTTCCTTCCTGGTGGTGCTTAGATGTGCCCAAGTCTCTCCAGTATAAGAAAGAATTCTTTATCAACTCCACTGTCCTGGTGCACTAAATGTTGCTATAAAAGAATACTGGAGACAAGGTAATTTGCAAAGGCCAGAGCTTTAGTGCTGGGAGTCTATGATCAGATGGCAGGTGCCTTCTGCTGCTGCACTTCATGCTGGAAGAGAGAGAGAGAGAGAATTCAGGGGCCTGGCACTTGCTCTCTGTCCCATGAGAGCAAGGACTCACATTCCTGAAAGAAAGCATTGATCTGTTCTCGTAGGCTTTACCCATGACCCAAACATCTCCACGAGTTCCCACTTCCCAGCATGGCAACCCATGTGGGTTTTGGAGAGAACTACACATCCATCCATCCTCAGCTACCATCTTCCTTCTCTATTCATATTTGCTACCAAAATTCTCAGATGGGGAGCTATGGATATTTCTTTCTCCTCGCTAAATTCTCCCTCCTAAATCTGTACTATTCCAACTCCACCAACTTCAGTCCTAGTTCCCTTTGTTAAACCTTTTTGGGGGAGGGTTGGAGAGATGGCCTAGCAGTTAAGAGCACCGACTGCTCTTGCAGAGGACCCGGGTTCGATCCCCAGCACCCACATGGTGGCTGAGAACCGTCTCAAACTCCAATTCCAGGAGAACTCCAGTTCCAGGGGAATCTGACACCCTCTTCTGAACCCCGCGGCATTGCACAACACGGGTGCACAAACTTGCATGCAGACAGTACATTCATACACATACAGAAATAAATAAAAAAATTTAAAAAAAAACCTTCTTGGGGCCGCTTCCTTCCAGCCACTAATTTGCAAGCACAAGTTTCATTTATGTAACTTCACCTTTACGTCCCCATAGTCCAGGTGGTACTTTTGCCCTCCTATAATACCACCCTGCCAAGGAGACCCCTTTCCGAGTCTTCTTCGTCTGTAGATGATGAAGATGTGGATATCTCGTGCCTGACTGCTGACCTGGCCTCACCCTCTCCAGCCCACCTCTTGACCTCCATACCTCCGAGGTTCCCAAATAAAGTGGCTCATCTTCGTCTTCCAGGCAGTCACTTTCCTGGATCCCCTGTATCCACAGAATGCAGCCTTATGGCATAGAACAATGGCCTGGGTTTATTTCTAACCCTTTCCACTCCATCACATTGATTCTGTTTCCATCAAATGTCTCTCAGACTCCCCAGCACCACTCTAGTTCTACAGCCATTACTCTAGATCTTACCACTTTTCCCTCTGGAGTCACAAAGTTCTGTAGCAGGTACTTCCCAAGCTGTGGCCATCCTCACCAACAATCCATCGGCCATTTTTTTTTCCAATGGCGAGACCTCTCCCCATTGTAAGCCTCCTGCTCCTGTCCCATTACCTGAAGATCAAGTCTAAACCCTACCATCCACTTTCCAAAGACCTTGACTTCAGCGTCTTCTAAGTTACCAGCAGGCTTTGCCATTTCTTTGGTATTCTGTGATACAGCGGAACAGTGTTTCATGGACTAGCAACTCCAATACTTTATTTTGACTTGGGGAAATCCCATGAGTCTACACTCAATGGAACATAGATATGTCATGTCCAGTCTATGTGAACTGGCACCTACCACCAGATGATGGGACTGAGACTTGGCCAGGCAGGCACACAGCAATGGCTCTCCCTTCACCAGTGTCCTCATGATTCTTGACTAGGGCATAGCCTCGCCTGAGTTCTGCATGTTCCAGCTTCTACTGGTTCCCTTCTGATTCTTAGACTTTCCTGTTCTCTGACAAGCTTTTCCCCTAAAGTTAACCAGAGTCTATCAAATGAATGAAGAATTCCGACACTTACATGGAATTTCTTACAGCCCAATGCTCAAGACCCTGTGTATGTTCTTCAGTGAGCTAATCTCTCTACAAATTCCTTACATCTAGATTTAATGAGCTCTTTGTCTAGAGCCTGACCCAACTCTTCTAATATAGATAGATCTGAGCGGGGCATGGTGGTGCACGCCTTTGATCCTAGCACTTGGGAGGCAGAGGCAGGCGGATCTTTGTGAGTTCAAGGCCTGTCTGGTCTACAGAGTGAGTTCCAGGACAGCTGGGGCTACAGGGAGACCCTGTCTCAAAAAAACCAAAAAAAAAAAAAAACATATATAGACAGATCTGATGATCTTGGGGAAGGTTATTGAAGCTCTGTGCTTTTGGTTTATTATAGCATTCATCTTTATTTTTTTGATATTGTATTTACTGTTTTTATTTTATGTTTATGAATGTAAGGAGGTGCGCCCATGTTGTGCAATGCCCGTGGAGGTCAGAAGAGAGCATCAGATTCCCCAGGAATTAGAGTTATGGATGGTTGTTAGCCGCCATTTGGGTTCTGAGAACTGAACCTAGGTCCTCTGCAAGAGCATCCAGTGCTCTTAATCAACCCCAGAACTCATCCTTCTTAAATGTCACTGCCTAGCCGGGCGTGGTGGCGCATGCCTTTAATCCTAGCACTTGGGAGGCAGAGGAAGGTGGATCTTTGTGAGTTCAAGGCCAGCCTGGTCTACAGAGTGAGTTCCAGGACAGCTGGGGCTACAGGGAGACCCTGTCTCGAAAAGACAAAAAAAAAAAAAAAGTCACTGCCTGCTACGTTCTATCTACCACCGGGTGCAGAGGATATTAGAGAGGCATGTTCACTATCAGAAATACCAGGGGACTTAGGAGAGGAAATAATTATTCAGTTATTTATCTGTTCGCATTATTTTTCATTTTTATTATATTTCATCTTAGCATCTGAAGTTGCACCTGGATTCCTCTTTCAACTCAGAAGCCCTGGGAGGTCCTAGGCATCCATTCGTTTGAATGGCTTGCCCAACTTAAGTCTGAGCCTGGCTCTACCTGTTCTCTTTAGTCGCTGCTGCTCAGAGCTGCAGCCACCCACAGACCTGGATTCTGTCCTGGAAGGAACGAATCTGTGATGTGCCATTTTGTGGAATGTTCCGGAAAGATATCACAGAAGTACTCGATGGAGAATCAGCTCCCATGAAGCACCTTGCCTGAGATATTAGAACAAAATACTGTGTGAAGACGGTAGAAACTCAAAAGCTCAAAGGGAAGAAGGTGTTGGTTCTCCCCAGTGGATTGTCGGTTCCATATAAACAGGGCCTCTTTAACATTGAAGACTCCCCTGGGCTCAAGCACTCAATACTTATTGAGTACTTAATACTTACTTACTGATTGATTGGTTGGCTGATTGGATATTACTTGCAAATTCCTTACAACAAAGACAACATAAAATGAATAAGCCAACATCTCTGTACTTCAAAACTATGAGATTCAGCAAAAACATTAGAGAATAAGTGTGGGTGACACAAGGACAAGCCAACTATGCTATAGGTGACTGAAGATGGGCAATGTGTGACTACCATTTATTTAGATAAAGGAAATATGTAGTAGAAGGATTTCATATGTTCTTGAAATAGCCTTCTATTCCTGGTCCATCATGGTAGCTTAANACAGCTGGGTATTAACAAGTCCAAAATGTAGAAGGTAGAAGGCTTGGCTCAGGCAAGGAATTACCGAGGGAAAGAAAAGCCTGTCCTCAGTAACCAGAAGCAGGTTTTTCTCCAATGAATATTTTTATTGAATTTTTTGTGAATTTCATACAATATATCTTTTTTTTCATTTTTTAATTAATTTATTATTATTATTATTTTTTTAACATTTTTTATTGATTCTTTGTGCATTTCATACATCATTTTCCAATTCAGTTCAGGCATATTTCCCTTTCCCTTCCCCCCGACCCCCACCCCAACCGAGATCATGCATTCTGCCATGACTGTCCTGCATATTTCTCTCAGTTTTTTTTTCCATTTTTTAGCTATAAGTGATAATCCATGAGTACAAGCATCCTTCATGTAAAACCAATTTGCAGGCTGTTGTGCCTAAACCCCCACAGCCCCACCTTCCAACGGGGAGTGAGGGGTTGTATGTTCAATCAGGTTAATCAAATGAGGGTCCAGACTACATTGCTGTAGTTTCACCATTCACCCCAATCGCAGCCCTTACATTCTACCATGCCCCCTCTTCCGCTTCTTTTATGGAGCTGGGAGGAGCCTTGGAGAATCTTCTCCTAGGGACGTGTGACCTTCTGTTTGCCTCTCCTGCCCCACGGGCCTCTTCCTCTCGGAAGAAATGTTTCAACTCAGATAAAACTGCTATGGAACGCTCATCCATCCACCTTCTGCTATTGCTTCCTGCTTGTCCCTGTCCCTCCCCTTCTCTGCCACTCTGCCCAACTCCTTCATCTCCTTCATGAAACTGACTTCGTTCCAGCTCCTCTTCTCCCACCCTTCTCCTTGTAAGATATAGACTTGTAAGACCTGATTACAAGTCTACACTGACTGCTACTGCTCTGTGTTGTGTCATTTGTGGGTTAAGTCCAAGCTAAGACTAAATCCAAGAAAAATGTAACATTCTGTATATTCTTAAATATGCAGCAAGATAACTCATTTGTTGTCACTTTTTAAAGACAGGGGTCCAAAGGTATTAGAAAAAAGAATATATTTTATTGCTTATATTAGTTACTTTTCCTGTAGGTATGTCCCATACTGGACATAATCAACGTACAGGGAGCAATTATTTATTCTTTTTTTATTTGTTTATTATATTTTAAGAGATTCACAATATAAGAGCACAGTTGCTTTCAGATCACATTGACGTTGCTCAGTTTGCCATACAATTAGGTAATTGGTGCTAGCATCCACAGATGAGGGATACCATTTGTCATTTGTTTTTCTGGGATGGAATTATTTATTCTAATTCATAGTTTCAGAAGGTCAGTTCACAGACACCTGGCCCCATGCACTTGGGTGGGACATCACCGTGGCAGGGATGTGTTGCAAAGGGCTTTCTTCATTGAAGACAGAAGTAGAGGAAAAGGTATGGAGGAAGAGGCCAGGATAAGATCTAGCCTCAAGGACAAGGCTCCAATGGTCCATTTCCTCCGAGGAGGGCCTGTGTTTTATGTTCCACTACATCCTAATACTATCAGTATATTATGAACCCATAAAATGATTAATCCATTCATTAGATCAGAACCCTGATGGTCTTGAAAGGCCAACATCAACATATCCAGAGGGGGTTGCTTCACTAATCCCTAAGGCATTCTTTAGTCCAATAAGGTTGACAAAATGAACCATCCTCATGGAGTCAAAAGAGAAAATACAGAGGTAGATTATTACAGCAGATTTCTAGCACGGCGACAGTAAAGTTCCTAATTGGTCGTCAGGTACAGAAGGCAAGCCCTGGGCAGCTACGGTTGGAGGACATTTCAAGGGAAGGATCATTGCATGCCAGGGTGAAAGGTGTACAGTGGCTAGTTACTTCCCAGAACTCATGTGGATGTAGATGGGGTGGGGCGGGGCTGGCTGCCTCAACCCAGCAGTCTCTCAAGTCTGGGAGAGAACTCAAGGGCTGCCAGGAGGCAGAAATCATGTCTCACACGTCCCTTGTATGTGCTCCATGCCTTGGCCCACAGCCAACTTTCAGTTCTGCTTCCAGATTTAACACGATGACTTGTTGAATTGGCACCAGGCACAGGAAGGTAACTATACCAATATATATATATATATATATATATATATATATATATATAT
>VZQC01015484.1:3112823-3311040 GCA_009823505.1 Rhizomys pruinosus
CCCCCCCCCCCCGTAGTATTTGTAGACCAAGGTCCAGCCATGTTGGAGATCAACGAGAGGAGGGATGCGGTGATGATGTCAAGACACTGATTCCCCCCAGCCCAGATCTTTCTTTGTGTCTTGAAATGTGTTCCCCATTCCTCCTGTGACCAGGTGCACCCAGCCCAGAAGTAGCTTTCTCTGTGTCCTGATAACGTGGAACTTTTTTTTTTTTAATTGTATGAATGTACTGTCTGCATGTAGGTCTGTGCACCCGTGTCGTGCAATGCCGCGGAGGTCAGAAGAGGGCGTCGGATTCCCCTGGAACTGGAGTTAAAGACGGTTCTTAGCCGCCATGTGGGTGCTGGGGATCGAACCCAGGTCTTCTGTAAGAGCAGTCGGCGCTCTTAACCGCAAGGCTCTCTCTCCAGCCCCCAACGTGGTACTTCTGAAGCTAGATCTGATCTTCTGTGGCTCTGCCTCTTCCGGAGACTATTGTAACCAACACTAGTCCTTCTGTACTGGCAGCTCTTAAGCTAGTCTCCTTGAATTTGGCTCCTATCCCTCCTGCTCTCTCCCCCCAACAGTAGATCAGACAGCAGAACCCCATTAGACCATCAGGGAGGGCCATTTCTCACCGAAAAGATCAGCAAACACACTTCCTTTGTTACCTTGCAAGGACTTGCTCTCATCTGGTGTCCTAAGTCAGTTTCCCACCATCCTTTGCAGAGCCACGCCCCTCAAATGCATGGAAGAAGGGGGCTGGCAAGCACAGATAATGGTGGTGTGCCCGGTCAGTAAGTCACATGTTTTGTGACATACAGTGTCACAAAAACAGATTTTCTAAGATATGCCATTTCCACATTTAACCAAAATGCCCACTTTCTTGGGTTAGTTCAATTATAGTGATAGCCTAGAGATAGTGTGAGATGGATCTATGCACCAGCAAGAAGCAGGTGAATGGGCAGCAGAGATGGCGATGGGGTTCTGTGGTGATGGCAGTGGGAAGGGGTAGGAAGTGAGGGATTGGGTGTGAACTGAGCTGGCTTCATACTCACGGCCACCATGGGCCTCTGTTGTTACCTTTTGAAATTCTTCATCATCTTTGAATAAGCTCTGCATTTTCATTTTGAATTGGACTTCGCAAAAGAGGCGGCTGGCCCTACCTGATCCAGAAATGTCTGTGGCCTCCTCACACCAGGACTGAGGGGTCTTACTCATTGTCCTGTCTTTTCTCATTGCTGGAAGCATGGCTCTCCTTTGACTCTGGGCATGTGTTAGAGAGGACATCTAACTTTTCACAAAGACTCTTACCCTCACCCAGGGCCTGGTGCCAAAGGAGTGTGGCCTGACTGAATTTACCCCCAACTTGCAAGAAAGGGCCTGGAGAGCTGGCTCAGCTACTCTTGTAGAGGATCAAGATTCAGTTCCCAGCAACTGCATGACTACTAAAAACAGTTCTGGTAGATCCAGTTCTAGGGGATCCAGTGCCCTCTCCTGGAATTCATGGGCACTGAATGGCACACTTACATACATACAGACAAAACATCCATATAACTAAAATAAAAATAAATCTTAAAAACTTTTTATTTTATTTTAGCTTTTTGAGACAGGGTCTCCCTGTAGCCCCAGCTGTCCTGGAGCTCACTCTGTAGACCAAGCTGGCCTTGAACTCACAGAGATCCGCCTGCCTCTGCCTCCCGAGTGCTAGGATTAAAGATGGTTCTTAGCCGCCATGTGAGTGCTGGGAATCAAACCCGGGTCCTCTGCCAGTGCAGTCAGCGCTCTTGACTGCTGAGCCTTCTCTCCAGCCTATCTCTCTCTCTCTCTCTCTCTCTCTCTCTCTCTCTCTCTCTCTCTCTCTCGTATTTTTGAGATAAGGTCTCCCTGTAGCCCCAGCTGTCCTGGAACTTGGTAGGTAGGCCCAGATGGCCTCAATCTCATGGAGATCTGCCTGCCTCTGCCTCCTGAATACAGGGATTAAAGACGTGCTGCCACCACACACAGTTTATAATTCTTGAAATACTCTTTGTGTGTCTTGGTTCCCCAACTCTTCTCTCCAGTAGTAACTGCTCTGTGATGCACTCTGAGCTCCCTACAACATTAACAGAGAGATTCAGAGATCAGGAGACGCACAGACCAGTAGGATTCCATTGTGAGAGCTTCCCCAGGCAAGATGGAAACAAAGTCAAGGTCAGCTCTTTCACGTAGGTGAGAAGGCTGCAGCCTGGAGGTGCAGTAAGAAGCACGTGTCACGGACTGAAACAGTGAACTTCTGCTCAAAACAGTCAACTTCCCCATGGAGAATATTGAGAAAGACTGAGAAAGAGATGAATAGCATGTTTGGCAGAATGCATGAGCTCTGGAGGGGTGGGGGGATCAGGGGGACACAGGTCTAGATTTGATAAAAAATAAATGTATAAATAAAAAATAGGTTTGGGGATTTTCATTATTGAATATTAATACTTAAAAATTCTGATGGCAATTTGTTTTTAATGAGATATCTGATGTGCACATATTTTCTTCAAGTCTATATCTTATCCACAAATGTCTTTTAGACATTTCTAAAGGCATGTAATTAAGACAGTTTCATTTATTATCTTTTATTTTATACAGTATTAACTTATTTTGTATTTTTGTGTTGGCTAGGATTTCCACCAGGACACTGAATAAAAATAGTAAGACCTATAAAAAAATAAATAAATACAACTTCCTGATTCTACTTTGTGAGAGACTATATTGTCAAAATGAAGGTCTGGCCCTGTGGTGAGGGGGGTTTATAATCCCTGTTACTTTCCACTTTCTCAGCTAACACACTGCCCAGCAGGATCCATGAGGACACTTCTATTTACTTCCCTTGGTTGAGCACCTCCCCTTAGCTGATGTGGAAACAGTTGATGGTTTTGATTGAACAATAAAGCTCTTAAGTTTTATACATGTAAACAGGTGTTTGTGGGGCCCTGCTTTGGGCAAGCTTGTACTGGTTCCTGTGGCTGCCTGAGCAGTGTTTAGTAACCTGGCAAGCTGCTGGTGGTCCAGAACCCACACTGAAGAGATAGGTAAATGTAAGACTCAATAATAATATTCAACTTGAATTAAGTCAAGACCTCTTATGTTTATAGATAAAGGATAAATTACAGGAGAGGCTGTACAAGCTAGAAATAGAGATTTCTGACACATGTGGAAGATTTATGCTGTGAAATGTTTGTAAAATAATAAAGCATTGTTTGGCTCTATTTATAGCATTGTCCCTAAAGGAAATTATATATATAATATATATATATATATATATATAGATATATATAATATATTTCCAAATTTGTGGATGAGCTGTAGGTCAATTCCTAATTGAAAGTGAATACAACAGTCCGCTCAGGAACAGCAGCGGAGACTGTAATATTATCGGAGCTCTGGAATTTTGCAGTCCTCTCTCCCTATGTTCAATTTGAGGATATGTTCCAAAAACCACCTAAATTGTATGTTTTATTAAATTAGCACATGAAGAACTTACAAATAGTCAAATTGCTACTACCTTGAAACTGTTGTTTGAAATTTATATGAATNAAGGGTCCCACCATCCAGCTGGGGGGGGCTTGTATGTTCAATCAAGTTGATCAAATAAGTGTCCAGACTATATTGCTGTAGTTTCACCATTCACCCCAATCGCGGCCCTTACATTCTACCACGCCCCCTCTTCCACAGATTGTTCCCTAGGTTTAGACAAGGGGCACAGGTGGACAAGAAGCAAAACAGTCTACTTTCTCTGGAGCTGTTGTTTTGGACTCTGGTCAATTCTGGCTGTTTTCTTTCATGGGCTGACAGTTTGTCCAGGAATAACCTTTCAATCCTACTAATGAAGCAATAACAAACAATTAGATATATAGGTATTTAAACAGTACTAATTGTTATGGTAGATTACTTTGGTATAGACACAGACGTTTGGATGGTATGTTAATCCATGAATTATGTTTTTTCACATCATAGGATATTAAAGCAAAGCCCATCAGCAGACAGAATGGAGGACTGGGAAGGAAGAGAACCTTGTGTTAGCCTTCATCGATGACCAAAGGCATCTGACCAGCAAACGAATGGAGGAATTACACACTGCCTGCATATGCGCTATGTTCATAGTCTCAGATAGTACCGTCTATGGTGGCTCGGGACCTTGTGCTCAGGGAGAGTCTCATGGTAGTGAGGAGAGGAGATTTTTTTTTAACCTCATACCAGACAGGAAGTAGAGAGTGACAGGAAGGGTCCAGGGATAATACGTCTCCAGTGATGCAGCCCTTAGCTGTGTAGTAACTGCTAACATTTCTTGAATCTCCCCAGGTAGCCTCACCTGAACCTCACATTGAGACCCCTGAGCCTGAGGAGGATGTTTCAACCTTGCTAGCGTCAGAGAGGCAGGCGGTGTGCTGGTCCTCAGGGCCCCTTCTGCTGTATGGGTCTCCCTCCCTCTGTAGGGTAATTTCAATTGCAGGATCTCCTCTAGGCTGTCCCTGTGCGTTGTGCAGCCTTGGGTATGAAAAGTGGAAAACCGCAGTGAATTGCCCCCCCCAGCCCCCCGGGGCATGGGAAGCCTCACCTGGCACCCCTCTGTTTTTAAGTACTCTAACCCAAATACGGAATCAACACCGTTTTTCTGACTTTCACAAGAAATGGTTCGGTTCTGGGGCTGGAGAGATGGCTCAGCAGTTAAGAGCACTGACTGCTCTTGCAGAAGACCCGGGTTTGATTCCCGGCACCCACAGGGCAGCTAAGAACCTTCTTTAACTCCAGTTCTAGGGCAACCCGACGCCATCTTCTGACTTCCACGGCATTGCACGACACGGGTGCACCAACCTACATGCAGACAGTACACTCACACACATAAAAATAATAAATTAAAAAAAAGAAATGGTTCCATCTCACGAATTTAGAGTATTCTGTGCACAGATTCTTTGAAAATGATGTTTGTTTTCTTTTATCTAGTAGCAGATATTGAACCCGGAGCCTTGCATATGGTACACCAACATTTCTCCATTAAGGCGCATGCCCAGCCTCCATTTATTTATTTATTTATTTATTTATTTATTTTTAATTTTATTTATTTCTGTATGTGTATGAATGTACTGTCTGCATGCAGGTCTGTGCACCCGTGTTGTGCAATGCCGCGGAGGTCAGAAGAGGGTGTCGGATTCCCCTGGAACTGGAGTTCTCCTGGAATTGGAGTTTCAGACGTCTCAGCCGCCATGTGGGTGCTGGAGATCGAACCCGGGTCCTCTGTAAGAGCAGTCGGTGCTCTTAACCGCTAGGCCATCTCTCCAGATTAGAGATGGTGTCTTGCTAATTTGCCCAGGCTGGCCTCAAATTCACCAAGTGGCAGCTCAGGCTGGCCTCAAACTTGGGACCTTTCTGTCTCATCCAGATTAGCAGAGATTACAGGGGTGTGGGAAGCCCGGCTTTCTGAAATGTTTTTGAATACGGGTCCGATCCTCAGCACCCACAGGGCGGCCGAGAACCGTCTGAAACTCCAATTCCAGGAGAACTCCAGTTCCAGGGGAATCCAACACCCTCTTCTGACCTCTGTGGCACTGCACGACACGGGTGCACAAACCTGCATGCAGACAGTACATTCATACACATATAGAAATAAATAAAAAATAAATAAATAAAAGAAAAGTTAATGTGATTCTATCTCATGACACATGAAGGACAAAACATTCCATGTTGACACTAAGTTGCTAAGTAGGACCTTTTTGGATATGACTCCCGTAAGGGAATGTCATCACCTCCTTCCTTTCTCAACCCTCTGGGCCCAGACTCACCCTACAGACTGGATTTTTGAGAGGATTTCAAATACAATGGCAGGAGGTCTTGGGAAGAGCTCTCAAGTGAGGGTGGCTCAGGCTGTCTTTAGTAGAACCTTTACAGCCAAATCACAGTCAGACTTGTCTCTGGGGTGCTCTGCCTCTGAAGGATGTTGTGAAGTATCTCCAGTCATCTCAACAGCCTGCATGGCAGACCCAGCGCCTGATATCAGTAAGGTTTCCTGTTTGAATTATACAACGTCATGAGTTTTTAGTCATAGCTTTAATCATTCAACTGACATAATAATCAAAGTTTTACCATGCCTCAAATGTCCTGAGATACTTTTGGCTGTCAATACCACCCTCCCCAGCTCCAGCCCTATAAGATCACCAATCTAGTTCTAGTCCTACAGAATTTTATATAAGTGAAATATGGGGCTAGAGAGGTGGTTCTGTGGTTAGTAGCACTTGCTGCTCAACCAGGAGGACTCAAGTTCAAAACCCAGTACCCACATTAGTCAGGTCACAACTGCCTACAACTCTAGCCACAGGAGATCAGAACCCTTCTCCTGCATTCTGCAGGCATCTGAACATATGTAACAAACTATCTCTCTCATAAAAATAAATCTTAAAATTATAAATGAAATCTGACAGTATCTATTGTTTATTTTCTGGTTTTCTCCACATTATCATAAGGCTTTTGGCTTCTGTGTTGTAGCATGCATCAGGATTTCCTCTCAACTTATTGTTGAGCATTATCCAATTATTTAGACATATTATAATTTGTCTATCTGCTTCAAGACAATGAAGGTTCAGGTCATTTCTAGAATTTGGTCATTATGAGTTAAGGCACTTTGACAATTCCTCTTGCTTGCCACATTGCCCGGATGGAGAAATGTCTAGAGTGTTAAAGCACACCTCAGGGTTTGCCTGTGAGTTTCCAGAGATGACCATATCATCAGGGCTCTGACCTAGCGAATGGCTTGATCCCCTGGTGGATTCATAGCACAGAACTATTGGGAAGTAGAATGGGGTGGGTAGGGTCTGGCCAGGGGGTGTCTCCTTGAAGCTATTATCTTGCCCTGGCTCCATTCTAGCTAGATTCCCTTTATTTGCTTCCTGGCTGTCATGAGATGAGTCAACTGTCTTTCCCCAGCTGCCATTACCACATGAGCTGTCTGCTGGGCCATACTCTCCTTACTACAATGGACAGAAGCCTCTGAAACTGAACCTAAATAAACCTTCTGCTTTGTTTTTCACAGATTTTTTTTTTTTACAATGAAAGCAAAGCTAATTAAGGTACTAAGAACACATGAATGAGCATGTTTTCATTTTTCTTGAATACACGGACACCTAGGGGTGGGGTGGCTGATTCATAGGCACATGGAAGACCTGCCCAAATATTTCCCAAATGACTTGAGTAACTATATATTTCTTTTTTTTTCAAAGCCAATTTTTATTGAAGCTTTGTGCATTTCATGCAAAATTTTGAATCAACTCTAGACCCGTGCCCCCTCCTTGCCCTCCCCACCCCACCAGAGCTCATGGATTCTGCCAAACATGTTTTTCATCTTTTTCTCACTCTCAAAATTATTGATGTAGATGAGTTAAAGCACTTTGACACTTTTACTGTTTCGAGCAGTTCACCGTTCCTGTCAGTTCTTTGACTCAGTCTTTGTGTGTTTATGTGTGTGCGTGTGTGTGTGTGTGTGTGTGTGTGTAACTATATATTTCTTACACCAATGAGTGAGAGTTAGTGTTCCTACATCTTTGTTAACACTTAGTAATATCTGCTTTTCTCATTCATTCATTTTACCCATTCATTCATTCATTCATTTGCTTACTCATTTGTTTATTTTTGTGATACAGGATCTTTCCATGCAGCACTGGTTGGGCTGGAGCTCCCTATGTAACCTAGCTTGAGTTCAAACATTCAACGCCCCTCCTCCTGCCTCCCAAGTACTCACTGTCGGCTCTTCTAGGGAGGGGACTGCAACATTGTATTGTGGTTTCATTGGTACTTTTTAAATGGCCACTGATATTTAAAACTCCTTTTCCTACATTTATTTCTTAAATGACCTTGGTTGAAGTGTACACAGAAATTTCTGCCCATCCCGTTGAAGGGTTAAGTTCAGGTTGGTGAGTTGTAAGAGTATATATTACAAATTCTTCTCATTTTTATTTTCTTTCTTTTAAAAGATTTACCTTCATCTTATGTGTATGTGTTTCTCTGCATGTATGTATGTGTGTCAAGTGGGTGTATTGAAGAGGGTGTTGAAGACCCTGAACGGGAATTAAATAGGCTGTTTAGCTGCATGGACGATTCTGGAAGCTGAACTCAAATCTCTGCAAGGACAGCCAGTGCTCCTAACTGTTGAATCATCTCTCCAGAACCTCATTTGTTTTTGTAATAGTTTTTTAATTGGAAAATATTTTAATTTAAAGTCCAATTTAATCATTGTTTTACTCTTATATTGTAATTAGCCTTTAGATGTAAATATCTAGGAATTTGAATATTTGTCAGACCACAAAACGTTTAAAAATTTTCCCTTTAGAAGAAGCTTCAGAGATATATAGATATTTATTAAGATGAAATATATAGCTATATATATATCATGGAGCTAATAGGTATAATATATAGTAGAAAGGGATGTATGGTAAAGCGGCCAGCTCATACCCTCCTCTCTCGTCGGCCTGTATCTCAGTACGCAGTTTATATCTAACATAGGTTTAATATATAATATTAGAATATAATCTCCTCGTAACTTATATATAAACCTTACTGTATATCTATATATAGCCTTCTTAGTATATATACCTTACTATATATATATAGCCTTATGATGTATATAGTAAGAGGATATATATATATATATCCTTATGATGTATATAGTAAGAGGATATATATATATATATATATATATCTCCTTTTACTATATATAAACCTTACTGTGTATATATATATATATATCCTCTTACTATATATCCTATTACTATATATACACACATATATATATATATATATGCACAATGTATAGGAGCCTGTGGGAGTCAGTCCTCCCCTTCCATCCTGTGGAATCCAGGGACTGAACTTTGGTCATCAGACTCAGCAACAAGTACTTTTCCCCACTGCATCATCTCGGTGGCCCTTTCTAGATTTCAATTTGTACATTTATGAGTGTGATCCATTTTGTGTTCCTTTTTGTATAAACTATAAGAAAAAGATCACATTCATCTTCCCTCTGTTATCTTGGACTGTTTATGGGAAAGCCCATCTGGACATTTCCCTCCCTGACATTTTTCTTCTTGGTGTTTAACCTTTGCTTGATGGTGGGTTCCAACAAGTGAGCACAGGACAGCACATCTCCCCTGGACTGTCAGCATCTGGGGAGGAAATGAGACTCTTTCTGAAGTGGTCACTAGTATCCAATAGTTGGGCCTTGAGTCACAGAAGACTGGGAATAATTTTGGTAAACGTATCTTTCCACAGTGTGATGCCATCTTTGTATCAGGTACAAATGCTTGGCTCCCTCCCTGCTTTTTATTCTTTGTCTTTTCTTCCTCCTTGGGCTTGAGGGCTTCTTATCATAGTCAGAATTCGAATTTTCAGGTAGGCCAACTTACAATCATCAACTACTGTGCTGGATAGCGTTATTGTCAACTTGACACACCTGGGTTTGAGGGAGCCTCAATTATGGAATCAGCTCCATTGGGCTGGCCTGTGGCCACATCTGTGGGGTATTTTCTTGATTGTTGAGTGATGTGTGAGAGCCCAGCCCACTGTGGGTGGTGCCACCCCTGGGCAGGCTGTTGTGTACTGTATAAGAAAGCAGACTGGGCATGGGCCAGGGGAGCAAGCCAGCAAGCAGCGTTCCTCCGTGGTCTGTGCTTCAGCTCCTGCCTCCAGGTTCCTGCCCTGAGTTTCTACCTTGGTCTTCCTCAGTGATGAACTGTGACCAGGAGATGTGATCCGAATAAACCCTTTCCTCCCTAAGTTGGTATTGATCAGAGTTCTTTGTCACAGCAATGGAGAAGCAAACTAGAATAACTACTAAAACTAGAAGAAGCTAATACTAGAAGCAAGGAAAAGGGGCCCAGAAAGGTTAGTTGACTTGTCCAGTGTCACACAGCAAGGACAAGGCACAGTTGGAAGCAGAGCCCAGATCTCCCACAGGCCTGGGACTGTCTGGGCTAGCCTTCCGCCCCACAGTCTTCTTTTTAAGGACTCCCTTGCTGGTGAATGGCTCACTGTATACTAGAACTCACAAATCCATCTGGAAAGAGTGGTCCCGAGTAGGAGGTGACATAGATCAGGCTACGGGAACCAGAGAAGCGGGTCACATTTCCTAAGGGCACCGAAGCCCCTTCCATAGCCAACACCTGGGAAGGAACAGCTGCCTTTTAAGTGTCCACAAACTGGCAGATGCTTCAGGTCCAGGGGACGTCCTCGTGGTCCAGATTTCCAGGAGCCCAGGACTCCTGCGTCTCCAAACCCACATGGCTGCTAGACATGGTTCCACTAGCCATGGATGGTATGTGGCAGTTCTGTGTGTCCTCCAGCAGAATATTCCCACTACATGTCTTCATGGTCCAAAAGACAAGCCCAAGACTGGGGGAGCCTGCAGCAGGGTGACTGGGCAGCAGCGTGACCGGGCAGCAGGGTGACTGGGCACTAGGGGAGGGCATTATTTGCTGTGATGGAACTTGGAACATTGGCCATAGTGACATCATTTGTGAGTGTCCAGCTCCCTCCTGTGCACACAAGGAAACTGATTCCTAAGAAGCACATATTGGGTCCCCACCATCGTCCAGTCCAAGCACACAGTGTGCACTTTAAAACATACCGTGAGCCAAAATTTCTTTCTCTTTGTTTGTTTTCTTTTGGTTTGAGGAGACAAAACGAAACATGATATTTTGTATTTGCAAGCTTTACTTAAGACTTCATAATTGCATTGGCATTTATACATAGAAATTCCCGAGTACTATTGTCTACACAGATCCAGTGTGCGCACCTGTGTCTGCACTCTGGACCATTTAGAGTATATGCAACCAATATAGTCTCTGGCCTTTGATCTTTTGTCTTACCCAAGTGTCTTAGAACCCAGGCCTGTATGAAAGATGTAAGGGCAGTGTGGAGCTCTCTAATTAGGTGTGAGTAGGGCACAGTGTGTGTGTGTGTGTGTGTGTGTGTGTGTGTGTCTCACTTAAGTACTTCTTCCCCAGGAACAAGCTGCTTGTATTGAAAAGGACACTTTTTGTCTGAATTTACCCTTCCTCAAAACAAAAAAGAAAGGCAGTGGTTTTGCCAGAAAGTTTGTAGAGGACAGAAAGTGAAACTAAAAAGACTCACTGGTGCCTGAAATGTTTTCAGATGAGCTCACCCACGAGATTTAAATTTGCAAAGCCTCCCTGGTCTCCATCCACCTTCCAGCCCACCATCATTGCAGTAGCTAGGCTTCCTGGGGGCTGAGAGCAACCTGCGCCATGTTCCTTTAATGCTGGGTACTCCTCTGGGTGACTATGTATGGGGACAGTGTAATTGGCAGGCTGTGACACTCCTGTCTGCAAGTGTCTCTCTAAGTGGAGCACACTTCAGCCTTTATCTGGTGATGCCTGCTACCTGAGAAGAGCCCTGGGCCATCTCAAAGGGCTTGTAGCAGCTAATTGTGCCTGTTAGGACCAGCAATTAGCTGGAGATCTCTGGACTTCGAAGCTCCAACACCCACCAGCTCTCAGCTCATTTCTTTCTCACTCACTTAACTAGCTGAGCCTAATAGAGGTGCTGAAGGACAGGAAGGTGAGGTACGGGCCTGACAAGGAAGGTGGTGCTGGCTGGAGCCTCATCTAACACCCCCTTCGAGTCATGCACTCTGCCCCCATCAGAGGGAAGCAGCCAGAAGAGGCAACACACACCCCTCTGAAGCAGTAAATATACACTGCTTTTGCAAGGCCAGGCTGGTGTCTCATCCCTCGGTATTGGGAGCCAGGCTGCCCCTGTTGTACAGCTTAAGCGCTTGTTGGAAGATGACAATAAAAAACTAATTAGGCACAGGTCATAAAGGAGATCATACTTGCCTGATGTCAGTTGGTTACTATGGGCACACTATGAGCTGGTGCAAACGTGAGGCAGAACATCTGAAAATTAAGACAATAAATCAGCATCATTGAATAAAAGACACGCATTTGCCCGTTAATTAAGGATAATAGTATCCTATAAGCTTTTGTGTACCATAGGTAATTTGTTATACTTTAGTGTAATTATATACATTGGAAATTAAAAATTCAGTATACCTTACAGGTAATGCATGCACACAGATCTTCTGTTTTCTAGAAAGAGCTAAAAGCTCATGGGTGTGCCCAATCCCACATTTAGGCTCAGAAGATCTTTTCTTGTCCACTGACTAAGGGTTAAAATTAATGAGGATTCCTTTCATGCTAGTTTGTACTATGAAGCAATCCTGGTATAGATAATTTGTTCTTATTTTTTAGCAGCCCAAACACCCCATTATCTTTTTCTTTTCTTTTAGAAGCTTTTTTTTGAAATTTTATTTATTGTTGTATGTGTATGAATGTACTGTCTGCATGTAGGTTTGTGCACCCGTGTCATGAAATGCCGCTGAGGTCAGAAGAGGGTCTCGGACTCCCCTGGAATTGGAATTCTCCTGGAATTGGAGTTCTCCTGGAATTGGAGAACTCAGCTGCCATGTGGGTGCTGGGGATCGAACCCGGGTCCTCTGTAAGAGCAGTCAGCACTCTTAACCACTAGGCCATCTCTCCAGCCCCCCCACCCCCATTATCTTTTTCTTCTTTACAAAACAGCACCAGGAAATTACCTCATCCTCCATCACTTGCTTGGTGGGGCTGTCAATCAAGGGGCTAAAGGTAGGCATGTCATCAGAGTTCAGGGAACTGGCCCATGACTCAGATTCAAGGGATTATTTATTATAAGGACAGAAAAAAACTCAACATGGTCCCAGGATCCATTGTGTTGTGTGGATTTCTTGGAGAATAATAGACAAACATCTGTTCATCCCAGAGAGGGCACACCAAATAAAAAAAATCTCACCCAAGTCTAGCTTGGTGGACCAGTGAGTTTATAGGGATTACTTATGGAATATGAACATGCATGATGCAAACACTGGAAGCCCATTCCAACATGGGTAACAGACAACTCATGAAGTCTGTTTCTCTAGCGTTCCATGCATAATGCATAGGCAGCTCTACCCAAGGATCTCTTCTCCTGGGAGCCCCCTACAGATCTCCCCCATTTCCTGACCAGAAGCAGGAAATAGGTTGGCTGACATGATGAAAGGAACTGACTGTGAGATGGGGACCGGAGCCTCGGGCGTTCTGGGGGTCTTCATCTTTCCCAACTTGATCAGAAGAAGAGAAGACCTCAAAAGAGTCAGAGGTGGGACGTGAGGACTCGGCCACCATTTGGGACAATTCTTGAAGACAAGGAAGGGGCTCTGAGCTGAGGCCCACCTGAAGTGGGCCTTGGAGCTGAAAGAGACGGAACATTATCTACAGGAGCTTCGAGAGAGAGCCTCGTAGACACCATGCTTTTAGCCTGGTGAAACTTGTCTCAGACATCCCATCTGCACAACTACGCAATAATGAGCTTGTAGTGTGCGAACCGTTGACTTGGTTGTAATTCATTAGACCAGCAACAGAAAACAAATACATCCTTTGAGGCTGTGTCTCCTGACTTTACCAGAGCTGAGGCTCTGTTCGCTACTCATAACGAGCCTGACCTAAGAGAGTTGGAAGGAAGGAGCTGTGCTCTTCTACCCTGCATTGGCTGCTTTGCCATCTCTGGGGCCAAATATTTATTTTGGACACAGTTTCAGAAGGTGTCTATCTGCCATGACGGGGAAGGTATAGTGAGGCAGCCTGGTGAATGGTAACAGAAACAAGTGGCAGAGACTCTTCAAGTATCTGCTAACAGAGAGAAAGGCCAGCCAGGGGCTGGGCCATCACCGCCAAAAGCTGCCTCTAGCGGTATTCTCCTGGTAGCCCAGGGCTCAGCTCCTAAAACTTCTACAGCCTCCCAAAATAGTACCAAGTTGGCACTAAGGGTTCAAGGCACGCCTGTGCGGGACACTTCAGCTTTGTGTTCAACAAACTCCAAGTCGGTGCTCATGGGCCATGTTGCCATTTTGGTAACCAATCCAGTGATGGGTGACTTGGGGACAACTGTGGCTTTCTGTCCTCACCCTCCTTCCCTTTCTCTCCTCTGCATCCTTCCTATCACCTCTTCTTCCTTCTTTTATTTGAGTTTTCAAAATGTGAATGTCTGGATCTTCTAACTATTTGTCACTCTGTATATTTTACAGGGGCATAGATACACACACACACACACACACACACACACACACTTTCTGTCCTTTAAAAAGTATTCATATGTATGTCTTTAATTATTACATTTACTTACTCATTTTTTAAAATTTGTGTGGTGGGAGGGCCCACGGGACATATGTATGCATAGCGGTCAAAGGACAACTCTCAATAATTAATTTTGTCCTTCCACAAGGGACTTAAGGCATCAGAGTCAGGTCATCAGGGTTGATGGCAGATGCCGTGACCCGCTGAGCCATCTCGCCAACACCTGTACAGGTATTTTAAGCTCACTGAAGGATTGTAGTGTGCACAGGGTCAGATGTCTGCGAGGAATCACTGGCCTGATCCAAAACCAGCTAGTTCTGGGAAAGCAGTGAAGACCAGGACTGTCAATGGTCACTCAGGTGCTGTCAACAGCCTGTCCATGGTCACCCAGGTGGTCACAGGGAACTCCGGTATCCTTACTCCAAGCTGGTGCTTTGCTCATGACCAGAGGCTGAAATCACTGCAGTGGCCTGAGGAGTCCAGAGAATGTCCAGGATCTTCAGTGAAGTAATTCTTGGTTTTGCTCAGTTGAATATATCTGTCATCACTTGCATTTTAATGTTACTTTTGATCTTAAGTTGGGAGTCCTACTATGTGCATTTCATTATTCTTGCCTGCTCGATGTTCTTTGACTTATTAAACTTCTTTCTATTTTTTTCAGTAGTTTGGAAAGGATACATTTTTTTTATTTGTGTGGTGGTGTGTGTGTGTGTGTGTGTGTGTGTGTGTGTGTGTGTGTGATGTATGCAGGTACGCACAGCACCAAAAGAAGGCCAAAGACCCTCTGGAGCTGGAGCTGACTGTGAGTCACCGTCACCATGTAGGTGCTGGGAACCAAACTTGGGTCCTCTGCAAGAACATTAAACACTCTTAAAGGCTCAACCATCTCTCCAGCCCCTTGAGTCCATTTCTAATGTTACAGTTGTGGAGGTATTTTGACAGGAGGGAGTTGCTACCAGTGATCATTAAGAAGAATCCAGAAATAATGGTAAACACTGCCTGGAAATTAATCCCCAAGGGCAATGGGCATAAAGAACGCCTGGGTCAACGTGGCGATGGTGCTGTCCTGGTGGATGCTGGGGTACTATCGTAGAGCCTCCGAGGCAAGGTAATTTATGAAGAATGGGGGTTTATTTTTTATAGATGGATGCAATGGAATCCAATAAGCATGCCTTCATCTAGCAAGGGCCATCGTGCTACGCCATCCCATGGTGAAAGGTGGAAGGGTGACAGAACACACTTAACAGAGAGGACGAAAGGGCCAGCCTTGTCCCTCCTTCAGGGAAGTCCCTTAATCCAGTCGTGAGAGCTCTCCAGGTCAAGTCACCTCAAAAGTGTTCCACCTTTCATACCATTGCTCCAGGAATTTAATTTCCAACACACAGGCATTGGGTACACACTCAAATCAGGCTGAGTTCTGAGTCTAGCAAACCTTGCTATTGAGATAATAATTCCCATTCTTAATTGATCAAAATCTAATGCCAATTTGGTAACTTGACAAGACTTTTTTTTTCTTTAGAAAATTCAACAAATCCTGAAGTTCCTTTGCCCAGTTTCAACTGACACATTCTCAGCATTGAGGATTCTTCATACGTTTAGAACCCCGCAAGATACCACTGTTATTTTTGATACAGTCAGTTCCTCATTTAGATTTTCCCAGAGCTCTTTATTCCTTCCTGCATCCCTGACCTTCCATCTGGAATCCTTTTCTTTCTGCCTGAAGAGTCCCTTTATTATTTCCTGTAGTGCGGATCTGCTCAGAGAACTTTTCTCCATTTGTCTAAAAATGTCTTTAATGAAATTCACTTAAGTCTTTCTGACGTCTAGAGTGTTTTTGATTCCACCTCAAGATAACACTACAGCCTCCTCCTATACAGCCACGGTGTCATAAACACAAGGGAATTGGCATTGCTTCAATGCTACCTACACGGGAGCTAATATTCTAATTCCCATATGTGGCCCCAATGTGGCTGTTATAAGTAGATCTGCATAAGACGTTGCCTGCTGCCAGGTGTGGTGGCACATGCCTTTAATCCTAGCACTCAGGAGCCAGAGGCAGGTGGATCTTTGTGAGTTCAAGGCCAGCCTGGTCTACAAAGCGAGTTCTAGGATAGCTGGGGCTACAGGGAGATCCTGTCTCAAAAAAATAAAAAGTTGCCTGCCTACTACAGTATCTCATTTTTTTTTAAATTTAGATGGGTTTCTGCAAATTTTATATAATTGTTATTATATTTTAAAAAAATATTTTTTTTAATTTTATTTATTTTCGTGCCTGTTGGATGGGATTCCCCTGGAACTGGAGTTCTCCTGGAATTGGAGTTACAGATGGTTCTCAGCCACCATGTGGGTGCTGGGGATCAAACCCAGGTCCTCTGCATGAGCAGTTGGAGCTCTTAACCGCTAGGCCATCTCTCCAACCCCAGGAATTATTTTATTTAAGTTGTGTGTATGTGTGTGTGTGTGTGTGTGTGTGTGTGTGTGTGTGTGTGCGCGTGTGCAATCTATGGACCCCAGAATGCTTTGGAATTGAAGTTGCAGGGAGTTGTTATCTGCCCAGTGGGAGTGCAGGGAACCAAATTCAGCTCCTCCTTAGGACAGAGCAGCAAGCTTTCTTTTTTTTTAAATTTTATTTATTTCTGTATGTGTATGAATGTACTATCTTCATGCAGGTTTGTGCACCCATGTCATGCAATGCCGCGGAGGTCAGAAGACGGCATTGGATTCCCCTGGAACTGGAGTTAAAGATGGTTCTCAGCCGCCATGTGGGTGCTGGGGATCGAACCCGGGTCCTCTGCAAGAGCAGTCGCCGCTCTTAACCGCTAGGCCATCTCTCCAGCCCAGCAGCAAGCTTTTTTACATCTTCACACACTAGTCTCATTAATTCTGCTAATTTAATTAATTAATTTATTTTTAATCTTTTATTGAAGCTTCGTGCATTTCATACATCACTTCTCAGTTCAATCCAGACTCATTCCGCCCCATCCCCCCTGCCCCTCCCAAGTTCATGCAGTCTGCCATACATGTCCTGTTTCCCCTTCTGAGTCTTTTCAAAGTTTTTCAAAGCAGATTATTTTTTTTTTGCGGGGGGGGGAACTCTATTTTTTTTTTTTTTTTCCATTTCTTTTGTTGTGTTCTCTAATCTGTATTGTTTCAACATAGCATTTATATATGTCACACATTACTAAAATCAGTCATTGAAAAAACGGGATGTTATTCCAAGTCATATTTGGATTCACATTTTTCCCTTTTAATTGTAATTGGCTCAAAATATGCAAACATACCTCCACCCTTGTACCAAAATATAAAGTCTGAAAATAGGTAGTAGGTTAATTCTAGAGCCTTTAAGGGATTCACATTCCTAAAAACGCAGTTGCTTTTAGATAAGATAAATAAACATTAATGTTACTCAGTTTGCCTTAGCATCCACAGATAAGGGATACCATTTGTCATTTGTTTTTCTGGGACTTTGTTACCATCACTTAGCATAATATCTTCTATTCCCATCCATTGACTCTCAAATTTCATGATGTCCTTTCTTAACACTGCTGCATAGAACTCCATTGTGTAGATGTACCACACTGTTTCTCTATCCATTCGTTGGTTGAGGGCACTTAGGTTGTGTTCGCAGCTCTTAATGATTGAGTGAAGAGAGCTGCATAAACATGCGATGTGCATGTCTCGTGGTAGGGGATGATGAGTCTTTATGGGTTTATGTACCTAGGAGTGTTATACTGGGTCAGTGGGCAGCTCATTTGAGTCTTTTAAGGGTCTCCACACTGCCCTATCCGTATAAGTTGTAGAGTTTTACATTCCCACCAGCAGTGGATGAGTGTTCTCTGTTCCCCACACTCTCCAGAATTGTTCAATTTGTTTTCTTGATCTTGCCAGTCATTATTGGAGTGAGATGAATTCGTTAAAAGTGGTTTTTAATTTGCATTTCCTTAGTATTAACAATGTTATACACTTTTTAAGATGTTTCTCAGCCATCTTTACTTCTTCACTTGTGAAGTCTCTGTTCAGTTCTTTACTCCATCTTTTGAGTGGGTCATTTGTTTTCTTACTTTTTTGTTTTTTGAGTAGTTTATATATTCTGGAAGCTAATGCTCTGTCAGATGTATCAGCGGTGAAGGTTTCCTCCCACTCTGTGGGTTTTCTCTTCACTTCACTGATTGTTTCTTTTGCTGTACAGAAGCTTTTGAGTTTAATGAGGTCACACTTGTCAATTGTCAACCTTATTTCCTGTGCAGCTGCTCTCTGATTTAGAAAGTCTTTTCCTACCCCTATGTCTTGTAGGTTGCTGCCAACGTTTCCTTCTATAACTTTCAGAGTTAGGGGTTTCACATTGAGATCTTTGATCCACTTGGAGATTTTTGGACAGGGCGAGAGGTTGGAGTTTAATTTTATTGTTCTACAAGTGGCGATCCAGTTTTGCCAACACCACTTGTCTTTCCTCTGTTGTGTCTTCTTGGTCCCTTTATCAAATGTGAGGTGCTAAAATTGTATGAGCCCAAGTTTGATCTTCAGTTTTGTTCCGTTGGTCTATGAGCCTGTTTTTGTGCCAGTACCAAGCTGTTTTTATGACTACAGCCCTGTAGTATAGTTTGAAGTCTGGTATAGAGATTGCCCCTATATTTCTCTTTTCTCTCATGGTTGCTTTGGATATTCAGGGTCTTTTGTTTTTCCATATGAATTTAAGGATATTTTTCCAAGTCTGTGAAGAAACTCTTGGGGATTTTAATTGGGATTGCATTGAATGTATATTAATTTGTGTAGAATGGACATTTTTACTATATTAATTTTTCCAATCTGATGTCTTCTTCAATTTCCTTCTTCAGGAGTTTAAAATTTTTGTTGTAGAGATCTTTGGTGTCTTTGGTTATGTTTGTTCCTAGGTATTTTATTGTTTTTGAGGCTATTGTGAGGTCTCCTTATATTCCTTCTTCTGTTGCTTGTTGGTGTAAAGAAAAGCTACTGATTTTTCCATGTTAATTTTGTATCCTGCCACTTTACTGAAACTCTTAATTTTTTCTAGGAGTTTTCTTTTGGAGTTTTTAATATGCCTTGTGTAAATTATCATATTGTCTGCAAAAAGGGATAACTCGACTTCCTCTTTTCCAATTAGTACTCCTTTAATTTCCCTTTCTTACTTTATTGCCCCAGCAAGCATTTCAAGCACTATATTGAAGAGGAGTGGTGATAGGGGGCAGCCTTGCCAGGTTCCTGCTTTTAAGGAGAATGCTTCTAATTTCTCTCCATTTAGGATGATATTGGCTGTGGGTTTATTGTATATGGCTTTGATTATGTTGAGGAATGTTCCCTCCAGTCCAATTCCCTCTAGAATTTTAAACATGAAGGGATGCTGGATTTTGTCAAAGGCTTTTTCTGCATCAATTGAGATGATCATGTGGTTTTTGTCTTTCAGTCCACTTATGTGTTTTATGATATTTATTGATTTACATATGGTGAACCATCCCTGCATCTCTGGTATGAATCCAACTTGGTCATGATGGATGATTTTTTTGATGTGTGTCTGTATGCGGTTTGCAAGTATTTTGTTGAGTATTTTTGTGTCTATGTTTATTAATGAGATGAGTTTCTTTTTTGGTTGTATCTTTGCCTGGTTGGGGTATTAGGGTAATGCTGGCTTCATAGAAGGAATTTGGGAGATTTTCCTCTGTTTATATCCTTCTGAACAGTTTGAATAGTAATGGTTGTAAGTCTTTTTGAAATGTTTTATAGAATTCTGCTGTGAAACCATCTGGGCCTGGGATTTTTTGGTTGGGAGGTTTTGTATTACATTTTCAGTTTCCTCAAATATTATGGGTCTCTTCTTGGTTAAGCTTTGGTGAATTCCAGGATTTCAGATATTCATCCATTTCACTTAAGTTTTCAAATTTAGTAGAGTATAGGTTTTTGAAGTATTCCTGTATAAGGATGTAATGGCCCTCTTTGTCTTTTCTGATTAGTTTTACTCTGAGGTCTATTTTGTCTGATATTAGAATGGTAACTCCTGCTTGATTTTTGGTACTATTTGTTTGGAATATCTTTTTCCATACTTTTGCTTTAAGTTGGTGCCTGTCCTTGAGGGCGAGATGGGTTTCTTGTAGAAAGCATATAGATGGATTCTGTTTTCTAATCCATTCTCCCAGTCTATTTCTTTTGATTGGGGAGTTTAGACAATTAATGTTTAAGGTTATTATTGAGAGATGTATGTTTCTTCCTTTCACCTCATTTTCTGTTTGTATTCTTGATCTAGGTTTGTATTTTCACAGTTATACTTTTATTAATTTCTCTCTCTAGCTGCTTGGGGATAGGTGCTTCTTTTCTCTGTCCTTTGAATTGCTTTGAGTATTTTCTGAAGGGCTGGTTTTTTGGACATATATTTTTTCATCTTGTTTATGCCATGAAAGAATTTATTTCTCCTTCAACTATAATTGACATTTCTTCTGGGTATAGTAATCTGGGTTGGCATCTATAGTCATTTAGTACTCGGAATACATTTGTCCATGTTCTTCTGGCTTTCATAGTTTGCACTGAGAAGTCAGCTGTAATTCTGATTGGTTTTCCTTTATATGTAACTTGCTGTTTTTCTCTTGTGGCTTTCAGTATCTTGTCTTTATTTGGGGCGTCTAGTGTTTTAACTATGATATGGCATGGGGAATTTCTTCTCTAATCTTGTCTATTTGGAGTTCTATGCACTTCTTCTATTTGTATGGGTTTGTCTCTTTTCAGTTTAGAGAAATTTTCTTCTATTATTCTATTGAAGATCTGATCAATACCATTGTCATGGGATTCTTCTCCTTCCTCTATCCCTATGCTGGGGGGGGGGGTTGGTCTTTTCATAGTGTCCCAAAATTTGTCATAGTCTTTGTTTGAGTTTTCTAGTTTTTCCTTGCTATCTTCCAGGTACATTCTATTTTCTGCTTTGTCAAATCTGCTTTTGAGGCTTTCTTCCATCCTTTCTTGTTGATTGGATGAGCGTTCAATTTCCTTTTTCATTTCATCCTGTGATTTCTTTAGTATTTCCAGTTCTTTTGGAGCTCGTCATTCTCTTTTTGTAGCTCCTTGTTTTGTCTGTTTCCCTTTTCATTTCAGCATGGGATCGTTTCAGTGTTTCTATTTCCTTCTGGAGTTTGTCATTCTTTCCCTCTAGTTCCTCCCAGAGTTTGTCATTCTTTCCCTCCAGTTCCTTGCGGACTTCTTCATTCTCTCCCTTTAGTTCTGTGATTTGTCCTTTATATTCTTTGATTGTTTTCATTATGTCTATGATTGTTCTTCTAAGATCTGTGTCCTGCATTCCTTCCAGCGAGATCTCATTGCAGGGATCTTCTATAGGACTGGTAGTATCTGGTGGAGATTTATTATGTGGTTTTTCCATGTTGTTTTTTCTTTGTGTTTTTGGCATGTGAATTTGTTTCATTGTTTGTGTTCTGGTGAGAATCTCAAATGTTTCTTTGCTGCATTGAAAGCTTAATTTGTTTGTTTCTTACAGATATGTTTGTTGTCTTCTCCTTGGTTTATGGATGGCTGGTTGTGTTAGGTTTCCAGTTTTCTCTTTTGGTTATATATTGGGAGGTTTGGCTGGCTCTTCCCTTTCTGGTCTAGAGGTTCTCCAGAAGTCCTGAAGTAATAATCAGGTTGGTTCCCTGCTGAGCATGCACCTTCTTTGTGCTTGGGTGTTGCTACAGCTGTTCTCAAAGGGATAGATACCCTCACTGTAGCTCAAGAGGGTTGGGTGGTTGGTTTGCTGGTGGCTTCTAGACCTGGTGAATGTTTACCTGACCCAGCCATACCACTGTTGGGTATATACCCACAAGACTCAGCCTACTTCAAAGATACATGCACAGCTATGTGTATTGCTGCTCTCTTTACAATAGTGAAGAGCTGGAACCAAACCAAATGCTCCTCAACTGATGAGTTGTTGGTACATCTACACAATGTAGTTCTATGCAGCAGTAAAGAAAGATGGCACAATCAGCTTTTTCAAAGGAGCTCTACTTACTTAGAACTGAGGATCTGGGCTTGTAGGTATGCCACTTCCCATATGGCTGCTGTTACTTCTTATTTCCTGCAGTGAAAGGAATTAGGAAATACATTTTCCCCTTTACACTCTTGAGTTAATACTGATATCTCCCAATTCAATCGGCTTACATTTTAATGTCATCCTCACACTGATAACACACAAGCTAGTATTGATATATTTATATACCTTTCCCCTCTTCTGCAACATACAAAATTGTTTCAAAACTACATAATCTTCACCACTACCACAAGCAAACCTTCTATTAATGGGCAGGACTCTTTCACAGAGTGAAAAGATTCTGATTGTTTTTGAAGTGTTTTCAATTTTAGAACATATCCTTGCTAGAATGTATGTTAAAGTACTGTGCTCACTGTTACTTGTTTGAGTAGTATCAGTAGGAATGTGAAGTACAACTTAATTGCTTCTGTGTACATATTTTCATATTTGTTTTAGATTTTTTTTAAAGATTTCGTTTATTTTTATTTATGTGTGGATGTGTGTGTCTGTGTGTGGGCATCAACATATGTACGTCTGCTGGTGGCACAAAGGCCAGAAGAGGGTGTTATATCCAGCTCAAGCTGAAGTTAAAGGAGGTTGTGAGCCATCCTGTGTGGGTGCTGGGAACTGAACTTGTAAGCGAAGCAAAGTCTCTTAACCACGAATTCATCTTTCCAGCCTGTGTTTAAGATTTTATTACTATTTTATTTTTTGTATCATTAGACATGTTTCAAAATTCCAATGATTATTAAAAAATATTCACTTAAAGAACTATTCACTAAACTATCATTTATTTTCAGACAGGAATTTTTGGTATATGGGTGGAGGGTATGTATGCATATTTTAGAGTAATATAAGATCAAAAGAATGAGAAAAAAAAAGAACTCTTCACTCACATAAATATCACCTATTCCACAAGAGAAAATACTTGTGACACTGTGATATGCTCCTCCTATGTATTTTTCTAAGTAAGTAAATAAATAAATATACATATATGTGTCATGTATGGTAAGATACATGTGGGACCTAAATATATACATGCATGCATCTCTTATAAAACTATAGCAGAGTATACCTATTTTCCATTACGCATTTGCTAGAACACTCTGGAAATCCCTCGGTCACAGACTATAAAGATATGTGTCAGCCTTCTTAGAGCCATCTACCATGTATATTCCAAATTCCGTATAGTTTCCTGTGGATGAACTCCAGCATTGGTATCACATTTTACTGTACCAGTACTCTTTTTTAAAAAATATATATAAGTAGTTTCTGGGGTTGTTTTCACTTGTCCGTTTCAGTATGAATCTGTTATTCCACCATTGTTCTTGAAGGGCATTTTTGTTGGACACAGAATTCTGTATAGACAGTGTTTATCTTTCCAGTGACTGAGAGAGGTCATTCCAGTGTCCTCTGACTTCCAGGGCTTCTGGATCGTGGTCAGAGGCAGTGGGTGCTGATGCTGCCATGAGGGCTATTTGCTGTTTCTTTGTTGCTTTCAGGATGTTCTCCTGGTTCGACTTTGTCAGCAGTTCAAGTACCGCACGTTTAGTGTAGTATTCTTTGTGCTGCTTCTTCTTTAGGTCTAACTAGCTTCTGGGATCTGAAGATCTGTGTCTTCCATCCATTTTGGAACAACTGGGAGATTTATTTCTTCCAACCTTTCGTTTGTGCTGTTGTCTGTCCCGTCTCTTTCTGAACTTCCATTTCCATGTGTGTGGATTCTTCTTATGTGGTCCCCATGGTAGAGTCTCTGCCCTTAGTTTTAGGTTTTTATTTCTTTCTCTTTCAGATAATTGTCTTCTACCCATCATCCTTAACATGATGTTAATCACACAGTATGACACTTTTTTATTTTTTTTTCCAGAACATAAATCTTATTTAGGAGAAAATTGCTACAAAAGAGCTATTACATCATGAGCAAGAATTCTCCCATTTAAAAAAAATAATCTAATGCACAGCTTTTGAGATAACTCGCTTTCAGTTTTGAAGGTGATTTTTTTTTTTTTTTTGGTCTTTTTAAGACAGGATCTCCCTGTAGCTCTGGCTGTCCTGGAACTCACTCTGTAGACCAGGCTGGCACTCAAAAAAGATCCGCCTGCCTCTGTTTGAAGGTGATTTTTGAAGGGTATATAATTCTTCATTGGCAATAGTTTTCATTCAGAACACACATTTAATCTCCAATATAGCATTTTCTAGCTTCCTTTTGGTTTTTCTGCTCAGAAGTCACTTGTCAATCCTATTCCTGTTCCTTTGAAGATTATCTCGTTTTACTTGGCCTTTATAGAGGGACATGGTTTCAGGGCTGTAGAGATGGCTCAGTGATTAAGAGCACCAACTGCTCTTGCAGAGGACTGGGGTTCAATTCCCAGCACCCACATGGTGGTTTAAGCCAGGTGTGGTGGCACACGCCTTTAATCCTAGCATTCAGGAGGCTGAGGCAGGCAGATCCAGGTGTGGTGGCACACGCTTTTAATTCTAGCATTCAGAAGGCTGAGGCAGGCAGATCTCTATGAGTTCAAGTTCAGCCCAGTCTATAGAGTGAGTTCCAGTCCAGCTGGGGCTATAGGGAGACCCTGTCTCAAAACAAACAAAAAAAAAGTGGATATATGTTTTCAGCCCCAAGGTCTTTATTATGTCAGCCCAGGTAACTCGATGCTACCATCGAGTTACATCCCCAGCACTTTAATTATTCTTAACATTTACTATTAGATGCACAATCATTGGCCAAGTTTTAGTTTATACTCTTTTGTATTTCTTGACTTTCTTGAATCTCTACTTGATGTCTTTCAGCAGATCTAGGAAAAATTCTCACCCAAGCTGATCAAATCTTTTTTTTACCTTTTCCTTTCATAACTCAAATAACGTATGTTTGCCTTCTCTCTCCATCGCATATATTCTTTGTTATGTGACAGACTTTACCAGGGGAAATGTGATGTAAACATGTCTACTCAGCCCAGAAAGGGAACCCATGACAGATGGAAGTAACGATTACACCAAGGCCCAATTTTGGGACCCAATTTTGGGACCCAGTAAAAACTGGGGTTACTCAGAGGAGTGTGGGTGAGAGGTTACTCACAGGAGCAAGGGCCACACAAAGGCGGCTGCGTGGCTGAAAAGCGCACTCCATCATGGGTCGAACTCACAAAACTTGCAACTCTGGAGCTCCACACAGCTTGCAGGCAGCTGGAAGGTCTGAGTCTCTCTCTACAGTTTCACTGGTCCGAGCATCCTCCTCCTTTTAGAAAGCTGGGAGAGGACTTTTAAGAATCTCCCAAATTTCTTCTTTCCCATACATGTGAACTTTTTTTTTTTTTTTTACCGTCAGAGTCTTATAAGATCCCTGGAGGGAATAGTTCTATTTGGCAGAAAGTGTTATACAATGCCTTAAGCACCCACATCTTATTTTACTATTTTCTTGTACTGTATTCATGAGGCATATGGGTGTGTGTGCACTTTGTTTTGTGTACATACTTCTTAATGTAGTGTGCATGCATGCTTATGCATGCATGTGTATGAGTGGGAGCCAGAGGTTAATGTCAACTGTCTTTCCTCTCTGTCAGAACACCACATTTATTTATTTATTTATTTATTTATTTATTTATTTATTTATTTATTTATTTTGGTCTTTTGAGATATGGTCCCCAGCTGGCTTTGGACCTTGCTACGTAGACCAGGCTGGCCTTGATCTCACAGACTCCCACCTGCCTTTGCCTCCCAAGTGCTGGGATTAAAGGTGTGCACAACCACAGCTACCTCCACCTTTATTTTTTGAGGCGGGGTCTCTCACTGAATCCGAAGCTCATCAATTTGACTAGACTGACAGGCTGGTGAATGTCAGGGATCCACCTGTCTCTGCCCACCACACAGTGCCAGGGTTATGAGTCACACCACTACACTTTGCTTCTTATGTGGGTTCCAGAGATCTGGACTTCAGTCTTCATATTCATTCTGAGCCATCTCCCAGCTTTTTATCTGCTATCATTTTTCCTCCAATTTTTCTTCTACATTCTGTATAATTTTTATGTACTTTCCTTTATACTAATTTTCTCTTTAGTTGTGTGCAACTTTCTATAAATCCATTCCCACAGTTCTTAATTTCAGTTGTAGTTATTATTCCAGAATAATGAATAATAAAGTCCCTTTTGAATCTGCTATTTTACTGTTTAGAATCTCCAACTCATTACAAATTAAATATTGTCCCTTTTCCCTTTTTGAGCACATAAAATACAATAATTCAGCAGAATTAAAGACTGTGCCTAAAGTTTCATGATCTGGCATTTCTGTGGATGTGTTTCTATTGCCTTGATTCTGCTCCTTATCTTTCTTCTTGCTTCACCAAGCAATAGAACACTCTTTGTCTTCCCTAGACTAGGCACCGTACTGAGCTACATACATAGCTACACTCAACACATCATTTATCTTCTGCTACCCCTATGGAAGTGAGAGCATTCATGCACCAAGATGCTGAGTTCCTTAAACCACACAGATACCAATAATTCCCTAGGGGGTTAGATCTGCTTGTGTTGAAAGCTAAAAGCTGAGCTTTAAACAGTTGTACATTTTAGAAGTTGAACTGATGAAACCTCATTGTTTCAAGTGACAGATCCCAAATCGGACCAGACCATTGATGAGGATGACCTGGGCCTCACCTCCATCCCTTCATGCTTTCCTAACTCACTTGCAGACTGACTCTGTGTTAGTTCATTGCTGTGACCTGGATTTTAGCCGTTGAGCTGAAGTTAGACAAATTCTCGAAAGAAGATCTTCACAGGACACAAACCTCAATGCTTGGGGCCACCCCAGGGAGACTCTTCTAAGATTTAGTAAGGTCTCTGCTGCCTTCCTGGGGAGACAGGAACAAACATCTACTCACTCCAAATAGGAAACCCGAGACAGACCAAATAAGGATACCATCGAAGTCCAACTTGGTGACTTAGTGAGTTCTACTGGGATTACTTACAGGGGCAGAAGTGACCCAAAGACAGTGGTATCACCAAACGCTCTCAGCATGAGTGACAGCTCATGAAAGCTGGAAGAAAGGTGGGAACACACTGCACTGCAAACCTGCAGGCAGCTTTACCGTAGGAGAGTGAGTCTGCTTCAGGTGTCACAGTTGGTCTGAGATTCTTTCAGACTGCTTCCACCCAGCAGAGGCTGGTAGAGAAGGTCTGTCAGCAGTCCTTACAGCTTCTATATACTAGAGGAAGGAGGAGCCTATCGAGGAGGGAGGAGCCTATCGTATCGGGTCGCTTTCAGGAACTTCTGAAGCCTTTGAGTTGTTAACTTGCTGAGCTAATGAAGGATGGACTGTTGACTTCCCCCTTGGACAGCCTGTGTCCTCCCCACCCCTCGAAAAAAACAAGCTGGGCGGTGGTGATGCATGCCTTTAATCCTAGCACTTGGGAGGCAGAGGCAGACGGATCCTTGTGAATTCAAGGCCAGCCTGGTCTACGGAGTGAGTTCCAGGACAGCTGGGGCTACAGGGAGACCCTGTATCGAAAAGACCAAAAAAACAAACAAACAAAAAAAAAAAACAGCCTATGTCTCAAGAAACTTTTGTGTCATACGGAAGGTGAACAATTCATACATTTACCAAGCCCTGTCTGCATTCTAGAACTTCACATTCAGGTTTACGTTTGGCCTTTATGACAGAACTACGGAGAAGAGTGTGTTACTATTCTCATTGAGTGAAACCCACCTAGAGTTGTGGTAGCCCAGGCCTGCTATCGCAGCTACCTGAGATGCTGAGATAGAAAGATCACGAGGTCACTGCCAGCTTAGGGAACTTGAAAAAGAGCGGTAACGATGAAACTCAGTGACAGACTGCTTGCCAGTGAAGAACTGAGTTCCACGAGAAACTAAGCATCATCACCCAGCAAGGAATTGGGAGTGTGCTGCCATGAGAGATCACCCACCTAGTGTAACCAGAGTCTTAGATTTGATCTCCAATACCACAAAAATAAAAAGAATACAAGAAAGAAAAAAAAAATGAGAGACAGACAGATGGACGGACAGATCAAGTCAGAGGGAGGCTATGGGTTTTGCCTAAAGTTGTCCAAAATGACGCAGTAATTTAGTAAGATACGAGACACAGTTTTAAGCAATAGCTCCCTGTGTTTTTATTTTTATTATTTTATTTTATTTTTGTATGTGTATGAATGTACTGTCTGCACGTAGGTCTGTGCACCCGTGTTGTGCAATGCGGCGGAGGTCAGAAGAGGGTGTCGGATTCCCCCGGAACTGGAGTTCTCCTGGAATTGGAGTTACAGACGGTTCTCAGCCGCCATGTGGATGCTGGGGATCGAACCCGGGTCCTCTGCAAGAGCAGTCGGGCGCTCTTAACAGCTAGGCCATCTCTCCAGCCCCCGCTCTCTGTGTTTTTAGAAAGTAGAAAAGTGTATGAATCGTTTAGAAATAATATGTAGGATGGATGTTAAAATTGGGAAGAGATTTGGCCTTGGGTCAATTGAAACCCAAGAACCAGGAACACAGGGAAGACAGGAGATGGGTGGGAAAGCCAGACGATGGAGGCAAAGCTTGGAACCTCGCACGAAGATGAAAATGGCCCGCAGTGAAGATCCCGACAGAAACAGTGTGGGACGTCAGCCGTTGCCACTTACGGAGCCTGGATTTTGCTCTGCTCTTACCAGTGTGAATGCATCTCTTCAAAGCTGACTTTCATTTTCTAATAAAAATGAATGCTGTAAAGTCAGATATTATGGTGGTGCATTCTATAATCACAACATTCTGGAGGCTGAGGCAGAAGGGTAAGTTTAAGGCTAACCTGGGCTGCCTCGTGAGACCTTGTCTCAAAACCAAAATGATTTTTTACTTAGTTGTTTTCTACAGCAATTCTATTTGTAGATAAATGTGTCAGAAAAGATTCAAGTTCCCAGCATTACATGGTGGCCAACAACCATCTGTATCTCCAGTTCCAGAGAATCAGATGCCTTCTTCTGATGTCCGAGGGCACTGCACGACACAAGTGCACTTATGTATACATGCGGGCAATATACTGATACACATAAAATGAAAATATTAAGTTATGAAAGCAACTCTGGCCCTTGAGCAATTTTTGCTCTTCTAAAAATAGTTTTTGTTTTAGTTAATGAACTTTGGCCCTTAACTTCCCATTTATATTTTCTTTCTTTTTCTATTTTTGTAGTGAAACTATGTGATTTTTTTTAAATCGATAACAGCTGTAACTTTTTTTTATGTTTGTTTGTTGTTGCTGTTTTTGAAACAAAGTCCCAGTTTGTAGCCCTGGCTGATCTGGTACTCACTAGGTAGCCCAGGCTGGCCTCGAACTCATAGAGATCTGCTTGCTTCTGTACCCCAAGTACTGGGCTCAAAGGTGTGTCACCATGCCTGGCTTTGTTTTTGTTTGAGACCATGTTTTGCTGTACTCCCTGGCTGATGTCAAACTTGTCCCGTGTTCACAGTCTTAGTTGGACTCTAGCGATGAGCAATTCAGCCGAACGCATCAGGAGTCAACTCCTGTGGGTATAGAGACCCTAAATACAAACAGGATTTTTTATCAGATGATGGATATTATTTTCCAGATTTTAGAATACTCACACAATGTATAACCTCTTATCTTGGAATGAGAACCGAGTCTAAGAACAAAAATTATGTATCTTCTTTTAATTATTTTTTTTTATTTTATGTGTATGAGTATATCGCCTACATTTGTGTAAGTGTACCTGTGTCATGCAATGCCCTCAGAGGTCAGAAGAGAACATCAGATTCCCCTGGAGCTGAAGTTATAGACAGCTATTAGTTGTGATGTGGGTGCTAGGAATCAAGCCTGGGTCCTTTGCAAGAGTAGTCAGTGCTCTTAACCACTGAGCCATGTCTACAGCCCAGCACTTGGGGTACAGAGGCAGGCAGATCTCTTTGAGTTCGAGGCCAGCCTGGGCTCCATAGTGAATTCCAGATCAGCCCTGGCTAAAGACCATTCTATACAATTTATTAAGTAATTCTGCCACGAAATACAATTTTGTAATTTGGAATATTCCATTTTGTGGGATAATGTCAGTCTGCTCCGAAAGGTTCCTATTTTGCACTAGATTAGATTTCAAATGTTTAGATTAGGTTTGCTCAACCTGGGGTGCTTTAGGCGCAGCAGGCAGGTACCTCCCTCTTGACCATCTCTTGAGGGGGACATCTTGCCTCACTGCCTGGGGCCTTCCTTGACTGCAGTGATGAAGTAACTCTGGATTCCTTGTTCTTCACTGTCTCTCATCTCTGGTAGTGAGGGAGAGTTGGGGGAGCTTGGCCCAATGGGGAGAGACACAGGGCCTTTGAAAAACAGGGTGCTCTTGTTCCCTCGGACGCTTCTTCCTCTCTCTGTGAGCTTTCCCAGCAGTTACTTTTACCAAAGCCCACAAAGGCCTGAAGAATGATTCCAAATCAACAACCGTCAGGTTTAAAAAGTCCCTAGGAGGAGAAAGGAACCAGTGCAAGGGAGGCCATCTCGGGCACCTCGATTAGGGAGGGGAGGGCGTCAGGAAAGAGGAGGGGCCCAGACCAGAGCTCCCGCTGGAAGGCCCAACTCTGGGGGTCCCCTCCTAACCTGATGGGAGCCACCAGTCTGTAGCAATAAAGATTGTTCTCTCTCTCTCTCTCTCTCTCTCTCTCTCTCTCTCCCTATCCTTCCTGCCTATAACTCCTTTTGGTCTGATCTCCATCCTCTGGCCCTTATCTTAACCTTTTTGTGTTTGGAGAGAGTTTTTCTCTCTCCTTTGATACTTTCATTCCCAAGTCCAGGCCAGGAGAGCCAAACCTTCAGTGGCTTCTGTGATTGGCAGTGCAAGGCCAGCTGTGGTGGACAGCCATCTCTCTCTCCCCCTCCCCCTCCCTCTTCCCCCTCCCCCCTCCTCTCCCCTCCCTCTACCCCTCCCCCTCCCCTCCCCCTCCCTCTACCCCTCTCCTCCCCCTCCCCTCCCCCTACCCCTCTCTCTACCCCTCCCCTCCCTCTCCCCTTCCCCTCCCCCTCCCTCTACCCCTCCCCCTTCCCCTCCCCCTCCCTCTCCTTGCTGGCTCCTGATGCTTCCTTCTTTTCTTTCTCCGGTCCATGGATCTTCACCTTCCCCAGACATCCAGTTCTTTGTTCATCTCACAGAATGGACTCTGCTATCACCCCTCACCCCCAAACCCCGTAAGAGCAGCTACATCAAAAACTCCATTCAACCCTTGTCCGTGCTCAGGGACTTCTCACTCTGCCAGGTGACATCATGTTGAGAAATCATAGCTTGTTTAAAGCCTCTTGCTCTTGAAGTGCCTGCATATGAACAAAGTAACAGCTCTTAAGAAATGAAGTCCATTCCACTTTTCAAGTCTGCTTTGTTTGAAGCCATAGAGACACGGGTATACTTATGTCACATTCTACTAGCCAGAATTTTTAAGAAGGGTTAAAACAAAAGGACTGGCTAGAAAGATAATTATGCTGAGCATATCTCACACTCATCTTCTTTTTATGAAATTGTTATTCCTTCCATGCAGTCTCTTCTGTGTCTTAAGTGTGTGCCTCCAGGTATGCTTATTTATTTATTTTTGACTCAAGGTAACATTTAAAATATGTATTAAAGTAAATGAATCCACATTTTTTTACTTCATTATTGAATTTACAGGTATTTAATTGTACTTTGTAATTTATTTTTCTTATTAGCCAAAAGTTCAGTGTGTTGCTTTTGACAATTGGGCACCCATATGAACATCACAGATCAGGACATTGTGTAACATTGTTTCTTTGAATCCTGTAAATGATCTACTCTTGATTTTTAAAGACCTATTCTCAGTCTAGAAAACATTTTCTGTCTAATTTGGTCAACAGTTTCCATTCTATCTGTTTGTATACTGTTAGAATGTCAAAACTGTAGACATGAAATACTGAATTTTTAGTTATGTTTGTTTTGAGCAAGGTAGATGGATGTTTTGGCCATTATAATGTGAAGCCACTTCTTTACAGTATTTGACCAAATTTATGTGTATATGATATTTGTAAATACATGCAGTATCTGTATTTCTTATCATAAGCCTATTTAGTTTTATTCTCAGTAGGAATTTTTTGGACTGTATAGTGTTTATATGATCTGAACTCCTTATACATAAGAAGGTGTGTATATTAATCCAATTATGGACTTAAATATTTTAAAAGTAAAAATACCCTTATTTGCTGCAAAAAAAAAAAAAAGCCTCTTGCTTAGAGCTGTGGTTGGAGCTCTGGAGGTCCGAGGTGGTGGCTGGCCAGAACTCTGCAGACACTGAGCCACCCTAGAACCCATGTAACACCTTCAGATAGGAAGTTCAAGAGGGCTGGAGAGATGGCTCAGCAGTTAAGAACACTGGCTGCTCTTGCACAGGACCCAGGTTTATTTCCCAGCACCCACATGACAGCTAACAACAATTTATAACTCCAGTTCCAGACGATCTGACGACAGCAGCTGACCTCCAGTGGGCAGTGGGCATTACACTACACATGTGCACTGACATGCAGGCAATACACTCCTACAGGTCTTTTGAAAAACAACAGTGAGATGCTAGCAGAGGGTTCAGTGGAACCCATTTGCTTCTTCTCCAGCCTGGTCCTGTCGCTTGCTCTCCTCCTTTGCATATGAAACAGATCTCATCCTGCTGGCCTGCTCCCGGGCACTCAACCTGGAGATCCAAAAACAGCACTTCTCTGAGCAATAGACAAGACCTGGACGCGGACATGGGTTTTAATGCACGATTGTGACTGTGTGATTTTGATGTGATAACCCTGAGCATGGAAGTGCAAGAAACAAGGATGTGTGCTGATCGGCAGTGGGGTATCCATTCACATCCCAGACCAACCCCTGGTTTCCACATGAGAATCTCAGAATATAATAGGCTGTAAGCTCTGTAATACTTGTGACTTTTCCCAGACAGAAGCACCTTAAAAAGACTTATCTGGGGAGATGGCCTAGTGGTTAAGAGCACTGACTGCTCTTGCAGAGGACCTAGGTTCTAGTCCTGGCACCCACACGGCAGCTAACAACCATCCATGACTCCAGTTCCAGGGGATCCAAGGCCTTCTTCTGACCTCTCTGGGCACCGCAGCACACCGGTGTACTTACACACATGCAGGCAATATACTCATACATGTAAAATAAAAAATTTAGAAAAGGTTTACCTGGCTCACAGTCTTAGGGGAATTCAGTCCCCGATGATGATGGAAAGATAGTACTGGGCAGCTAACGAGGAAGCAGAACAGAGGCCAGGAGTGTCCACTCCCGATGACCTATTTCTGCTAGCCAGGCCTCCTGGCAGAGACTCCCAAAATGTCCCTATCAGCTGGAAAGCAAATGTTAAGAATGTGAGCCGTAGGGGTCAGTCCAGATAGGACACACAGGCTCCATCAAGCCAGGGGGTTATCTCCAGTACACGGTTAGCCTCTATGCATGTTTGACAAGTGAAAGAGGAATACAGTGACCCAGCCGTGCCTGTATTTGACTAGACAACTGTGTGCTCTCTTCCTTCCTTCCTTTTTGGAAGATGGGGCTTGGCCATTGTCTGCAGCCACTTTTCTGGGGGATGGGCAACCCCTCTTTGACCTCCTGGGATGAAACCCAATCCTTTGTTGCTTCTTTCTTGGTGGTGGAGAACTGACGTCTTTTACCATTTATGAAAAAATGTAAATGGCGGCAAAAGCTATTTTTATAATGTTTTTATCTATTCCATGACTGACATCAATAACACATAACAGTTCCATTGACATTGTATCATATCCAATGGGCCCAGTGACCTGATTCAATGTCAGTGGAAGAGCCTCGTCCATCATCGGAGGCTGAATTGCAGGCAGATCCATTACCCATGCTCCCACCCCAGCAGGGCCCCAGAGCCAACACCAAGCCCATGCATGTTTCCCTTTCCCAACCTTCCTTTTCAAAAACTTATTCTCTGACCATGGAGGTGTTTGTACTTTCTATCAGGTTTTTAAATTGTCCTACCCTTGGACTTCACATAGGACTTGTTGAGTCTTTTAATTTAATTTTTTTTTTATGTATATGAATGTATCGTCTGCATGTAGGTTTTCGCACCCGTGTCGTGTAATGTCGTGGAGGTCAGAAGAAGAGGGTGTCGGATTCCCCTGGAACTGGAGTTAAAGATGGTTCTCAGCTGCCATGTGGGTGCTGAGGATCGAACCCAGGTCCTCTGCAAGAGCAGTCAGCGCTCTTAACCGCTAGGCCATCTCTCCAGCACTGCCTGAGGACTTGCTGATTCTTAAGGGTCAGGACAGGTCTGTGCATCAGGGCCTCGCTGTGCTCAGTTTATGAATGAATGGAGGAGCCCAAATGAGGAAAAGCTCGAATAGGGGCATTCGGTCCAGCCATACTACGCAGTGCTTGCTCCTGGTGGGGACGGTCCCTTGCATCTCACAGAATTGTCACTGGGCGACTCTGTCTACAAGATACATGGTGTTTTAGGGCTTAGTAAAAGTAAATATGGGCATATTGGACAACATTGGTTTGAAGACTGATAAAAACGGTAATGCATCTGAGTTAATTGGTGATATAAATTGCTCTTGTCCACATTAGCTTTAACTAAAATCTGTATAACAATTACTTTGGGATTGGTATAAACAAATGTTCTCTATAATTTGCCTGTCATATAGTATAACCCCTGGTTAGCATTCTCTTTCACCTATAGGTATTGATTTTAACTCATAAATATAACTTTGTTTCCCAAGTTAATCACATACAGTCAACCAAAAAAACAGCATGGCTGAACTTGATGAATCTGTGCTTGATCTCCACCCACACTAGAGGTATGTAAAGAAAACAACTGCTTTTTTTGAGACTCATGGGTCAAAAAACTAAACACCTTAAATAAAACAGGGATGGGGATATAGCAGATAGAGAACACTTTTTGTCAAAAAACCTTGCAACCCAATTTAAAAACTTAACAAGGGAAAGGATTGTTTGTTCCAACAGCCAGAGTGATCACCAACTTCAATGGCTGAGAAAGAAAAATGCAGCTTTGCGAGGTGAGTAGGATTTACCAGAAAGTACCAGCAGAAGAATTGACTCCTCTGCGCATTGAAGGAAGAAATGCCTCAGATTGCTGCAGAATAGGCCCCTCTGTGCGATCCTACTAGTACACTATTTTTAATGATTTTCCCTAATGCAAGCTTACCTTCTAGGTGCCTGCAAGGTTTTAACAAGAGACTTTCTTAACTCCCCCCCACTAGAATAAAGAGAAAAAAGAGGAGATGAGGTCATTCTCCAGCTGTAGATTGGACGAGCTGTTATAGAAGTGTTCTCTTGTTAAAACAGTAAAATGGCCTTCTTTAATTGAATTAATGGACATAAGAAACTGTGAAACAGGATTATTTTCTATTCAGAACCCAAATATAAGCTAAAGTCTCCTTAAGCTATGCACTTAACCAAAAAATATCAATACAGGAGCTCTGACATCAACAATGGATATTCTACCAAGAGATGTTGGCCCGGGGATCCAACCCCCACAAATGGTATAAGGGCTCCTTGCTCCTAACTGGGATATCTGCAGGAAGAGAGGCGATAAGGCCCTGTGTTGAAGACCTGAATACAAACATAGGACAAGATGTATTGAACCGCACATTGCAAGAGTAAATCCAGTTGGCTCTGGGGATGCCAGAGAGTGTTACAAAGACCATAACACCAATAAAGCAAATTATAGGTCTCCTTAGTCAAGCAAGACTCCTCCGTCAGCACCAGCGACACCTCATCTGCCTGGAAATCCTGTGCAGCAGTGGCAGCCATATGTCTGTAATTATCCCAAATCTAATTGGATATTGGCTCTCTCCTTGGAGGCAATAACCCGGCTGATGTCACAAGCTTCATTCCTCTAATGGTTTAGGAGACTGTTTTATAAACCACATGAAGACCCTGCCATACTTGACAGACGAAAATGTAGCATCATGAATTAGCATACCATTCAAAAATCTGTTGCTATACCAAAGTAACCTTACACATACAAATTATATACTGTTTAAATACCCATATGCTAATTTTAGTGTGCTTCATTAGTAGGATTCGAAAAGGCTATATATTATACTGTTTACATACCTAAATTATCCAATTGCATGTGCTTCATTAGTAGGATCAAGGTCTAAGCCTGGAAAGCTGGCAACCCATGAAAGAAAACAGCCAGAACTGACTAGAGGAGACAACAGACATTTCAGCTCCAGAGGAAATAGACTTTTTGGCTTTGCTATCCCCTGTGCCCTTTTCTAAAGCCGGGGAACACTCTGCGGAAGAGGAGGGTGTGATAGAAGTAAGGGCTTCGATTGGGGTTGAATGGTGAAAACTAAATAAAGAAATAATGACACTCATTTGAATCAACTTGATTGAACATCAAGCCCCCACCTGCCTTGGGATGTGGGACCCATGGGCCTGTGTGGTTTGGGCACTACTGTTGCCAAATTGGTTTTACATGTCCAAGATGCTTGTACTCACAAATTATTCACTATTGTTAAAAAAATGAAAACAAAACCAAACAAAAAAGCAGAGAAAAAATGCAGAAAACTTACGGCAGATGCACGATCTGGATGGGTAGGGGGTTGGTGGGGGGGAAGGGAGTGGATTGTGCTGGATAGCTTTGGTGTCAACTTGCACACCTGGGTTGAGGGAGCCTCGTTGGGGAATTGGCTCCATTGGATTGGCCGTGGCCACATCTGTGGTGTATGTCTTGATTGTTGAGCAGCTGACAGTATAAGAAGGCAGGCTGGGCATGAGCCAGAGAGCAAGCAGTAGAGAGCAAGGCCAGCAGAGCAAGCCAGTGAACGCAGTCCTCCATGGCCTCCAGGTTCCTGCCCTGAGTTCCTGCCTTGGGCTCCCTAAGTGATGACTGTGACCCAGGAGATGTAAGCTGAATAAACCCTTTTCCTCCCAGTTGGTGTCGGTCAGAGTGTTTATCACAGCAATGGAAGACAAACCCGGACAGAAATTGGTACCAGAGGAGTGGGGTATTGCTGTGACAGACCTGACCTTGGTGTTTTGGGGAAGGATTGTGGAGGCGTTTGGAACTTTGGGCTGGGAAGATCGTTGAATGCCTAAAGATCAAGCTGTGGAGCTTGGAGCAGTTTTGCTGAAGAGGTTGTAGAAGTTGGAGGCCTGGCTTGTGAAGTTCTAGTTTCAAAGGAGAGCAGAGATCATCAGGGCTGTTAATCTGTGGGTTCTGGTCAGCTGGGTGCTGGGAATCAGCTGTAAGTAACAAGAGACCAGAACCTGAAGTGAAATTTTTGTGGTTTACTGGGACAATTGATGCTGGTTAGCTGGGGCTGAAAAATCAGCTGTAAGTAACAAGAGACCAGCATCACTGAGTGAAATCTTCTGGGGAGAAAATCTTCAAGGTCAGCACACAGAAGCTTGACCCAGAAAGGCCTGAGCCCCATCTCGAGACAGAAGCAGGACTTGGTAATGTGTAAGAGTCTCCTATATGGTTTTCGGTGTTGAAATTTGAGGGGGTCACAGAGAGCAGCCGAGGCTTGGCACTGTGAGAGGTCAGGAAAGACCATTGGTGGAAGTGCACCCGGTTGCTGTGAAGACCCCAGGATTGCAGGGGTCATGGAGAGAAGCTGAGGCTTTGCACCAGGAGAGTCAGAAGAGAACCATTGGTGAAGGTGCTGCCTCAGTTTCAGTAGCGAACCAGCTTTTTGGAGATGCCGGTACCCTGGATGACCACCAAGAGCCAGCGGTAGGTGCTAGAATGGTGTCGGCCTGGGCCTGCGAGATGAGTGTGCCACGGACGCAGAGGGGAGAGGGGAGCTGCCGAGACCTTGGAGCCCAGAAGATCGTGAGTGAATCCCCAGGTGTCCAGCCTTGAGCTACCTTGCTGGACTTAGGTTTTGTTTGAAATGCCTGATTCTTTCCTTTGAAATAAGGACAGTACTTGTTTTGGATTTTTACAGCAGCCCCCAGTTAAGAGATATTTAATAGACTGGCATTTAAGTGTTTGGACATTTTAAGGACCTGGGGCTTTTAAGGATGTACTGTCTTAGGTTGTGATTATGTTAACATCATACTTTGGGGTAAGAACTGGACAGGGGTTTAATAGTGATGTGTTTGTGTGTCAAGTTGACAAGGGGTCAATTGTGCTGGATGCTTTTGTGTCAACTTGACACCACCTGTGGGTTGAGGGAGCTTGGTTGGGGAATTGGCTCCATTGGATTGGCCTGTGGCCACATCTGTGGTGTATTGTCTTGATTGTTGAGCAGTGACAGTATAAGAAGGCAGGCTGGGCATGAGCCAGAGCAGCAAGCCAGTAGAGAGCAAGCCAACATGTGAACAGCAGTCCTCCATGGGCTCCTCCAGGTTTCCTGCCTGAGTTCCTGCCTTGGCTCCCTAAGTGATGAATGTGACCCAGGAGATGTAAGCTGAATAAAACCCTTTCCTCCCCAAGTGGTGTCGGTCAGAGTGTTTTATCACAGCAATGGAAGACAAACCAGGACAGGGATATATGCCTGAACTGAATTGGAAAATGATGTATGAAATACACAAAGCATCAATTAAAAAAAAAAAAAAAAGAATTGTCACTGGGCCATCAGCGATACTCAGAGGACATTCTTGGAGCAGAGAAAGTTGACTGTTCGGACTGCAGTACAGACAAAGACAGCGAAGGACAATTTCACCCAATGAAGAAGTAGTATGAGCCCCACTCTTTAGCCTCAGGATATGTAAGCTGGACACCCCAAGTAAAAGAGGGGGGCCACCAGGCTACAAGGTCTACCAGCTGAGCCCTCTTTATCTTCTTAGCTGTGCACAATAGCAATAAACATCAATACAGAAGCTTTACATGGGTTTAAGGGAACCTTTGCTAATATTGCAATATATTTGTCATTTGTCTCACTGGTAAGGCTGTTTAGTAGTCAAAACTGTAGAAAATTGAATATACACTTACTGTATAAAAATGATATGCTTGGTTAGTGATGGTTTAGAAGAAATAAGTACATCTATCATAGAAGAGCGGGCTGTCAGGTCTTTATATGTAAGAAAAATACTGAACACAAATGTGATAAATGCCCAGGACTGTGCACAAAAGTTGCTCGACAAAGTTGGTTTACAACACGTTCCTCCAGGCAAAGGGGAAGATGGACGCAAAAGAGGGAGAATGGAGAGAAGAAAATAAGAACAAAAGAAGTGAGGGATGAGAAAGAGGGAGAGAGAGATAGAGATAGAGATAGATAGATAGATAGAGAGAGAGAGAGAGAGAGAGAGAGAGAGAGAATATCATATCATTGTGGCCAGTGAATCTTAACTGAAATGACCACGGACTTCAGAAACAGGCCACTGGGTATGGACAAACTGTGACCAGTTCAGAGGCTGCCAGGGTGGACATGAGGTAGAAGATGCGTGAGCATTTGTTAATGGGTGGAGAGTCAGCTAGGGAGGCTGAAGAACCCCCCCCTCCCGGGTTAAGTACTGGTGTGTGGTGCAGTGCCCAGCTCAATTTAAGGGCATGCAGACACTCCCACTACTGAGGTTCAGCCACTCTGGGTGAGTGAGTTTACCCCTGGGACAGACGTAAAGGGCTGGGGACAGGAAGGGGGTTTCTGTGTCTCACACTCTGCCCACCCTAGGGCTCAAGGAATGTGAAAATTTGCTCACAGGTTGGAGCCGGCACTGCCTTGGGTCTGTAGTATCAGAGTCCCATGTGTCAGTCAACAAACAAAGCTTTGAGCCACACGTGGCCACTGTGTTACTATTGCTGTGTAAGAGATACTATGACCAACGTCCAGAAGAAAGAATTTATTTGAGTTATTTGGGCTTATGATTCCACAGGTAATGGGGCATGGAGGAGCAGAGAGCAGAGCTATCACACACAGGCATGGTGGCATACACCTTTAATCCCAGCACTCAGAAGGTGGAGGCAGGAAGATCTTTGTGAGTTCAAGGCCAGCCTGGTCTACATATGGAGTTCCAGGAAAGCTGGGACTACAGGGAGAACATGTCTCAAAAAGAACTCTCTGCCAGGACTATATTAATGTGTTAGACCTATAGAACAAAAGAGTAGGAACAGGGTGGCTTAATCAACAAAAATTCATTTTCTTAGAGTTCTGGTAGCTGGAAGTTCAAGATCGAGCAGTGTCTTGTCTCAGTGCTTCATTCTTAACCACATCCTCATATGATGGGTTATCGATCCATGTTCTATTTATCCCAGTCTCCTTTATCTATAAGGACACCAGTCATATTTGGGCCAACCCAAAATAACCCGTTCGTATCTTAATTACCTCTTTAAAGACCTCATCACCAAATATAGTCACATGCGAGATACTAAGGACTCAACATATGGATTAGAGGAAGAGAGTGAAATTCAGTCCATTCTAGCTATGCATATTTGACATGATATGTGAGAATGAATAGCCTCCCACCTTATTAACAGGCTGAAGAAAAATTGTAAGATCATATCAGTTGATTGAAGAGTCTCTGACAAACTTTCAGAGCCATTCTTGATAAAGACTTTCAACAAACTAGGCATAAGACAAACTTCCTTGACCTGCTGAAACATGCACATGCCACACACGTGCACACACACCCTTAACTAGCATTTATGTATACTAGCAGTGAACATTTGGAAGCCCACCACTCGTGCACTTGAAGTAATGGGCTGTTCTGATTCAAGAACTTGCCCAGCCACTAGCTTGCTGTGTGACTGTGAGCAGTTATTGAACCTATCTGGGCCTGAAGATGATGAATGACTATTTGTTTTGTTGTTATTGTTGCTGCTGCTGCTGTTGTTGTTATTGTTTTCCCAGGACCCATTTCTCCCTACTAATGCATTTCTTTCTTAACCATAAGCAAGAAGAAAGATTCAACCTTGCCCGGGTCCTAGTACAGCTGTACACCTCCGTACTGACCTAACGGAGGGCTGTGGGTAGATGAGGCTCTTGTCTCCTATTTTTGGACAACAGCATCTCTTTGGGCTCACTGCCAAATGGCCCCAAGCCCACTTCTAGATCTCCACTGACCTCCTTCTTGGATACAACCTCCCAAGCGCGGACCACACACCTTGACTTGGAGTCAGGGCCAAGGGTCTGCTGTTTGCAAGTGGGGTGGACAGAATTTGGCCATGCAGCCTGGTGTCCACATGTGTGATGGAACCGGAGGAGACTCTCTAGAATGTGTCAGAGAGCACAGAGGGGAAAGGGATGGGCAGGATGCTACTGATGAGGGGGCCGAGGCATTCTCCATGTGTGGCCAGAACGTAGGGGTCTTTGGGGAATTCTAATTCAAGCCTGACTTCCCAGAGCATCAGGAAATTTTGCTTGTCAAGCTGGGAGGATGTTGCATGTTTTGTTTAATAGCTGCAGACTTGACTGTTGTATTAGAAATAGCTGTGTCTGTGTGCTGGGTTCTGCATCCGTGGTGCCTGTGACGGCAGCCTTGGAGGAAGGTCCATTCCATGAACGGGCAGTTCTGGGGGGGGGGTGGTACAGAATCCAGTTCACTCCCCTCCTTCCACAGAAGCAAGAAGAACCCTTACCCCACATACTTCAGTGTATGTGTTCCCTTCCATGGGCTAATGGTCAGGTTGTGGGGTCTGAAGATAAGCAAGTCTATTCTTTTTTCTTAGCATTTGGGGCTGGTAGAATGACGTTGGACCGAGTCATTGCAAGCAACGCAGGATGGGACTGTGGGGTTGAACTGCACTTATCCTGCCTCTGGTCTTACTGTGAACAGTCTTGTTCTCCAGCCATCTGTGCCCCATAGTTCTGCAAGGTCTTAGATATCCTCTCTGGGTCTTCTCATCAGAACCTGAGGCTGTTTCACAATAGCCTCAAGGGGTCTGTGCTGGATAGCTTTAATGTCAACTTGACACACCTGGGTGGAGGGAGCCTCAATTGGGGAATTTCCTCCATTGGACTGGCCTGTGGCCATATCAGTGGGGAATTTTCTTCATTGCTGAGTGATGTGGGAGGGTCCAGTTCACTGTGGGCAAAGCCACCCCTGGACAGGTTGTTGTATAAGAAAGCAGGCTGAGCATGGGCCAGGGGAGCAAGCCAGTAAGCAGCATTCCTCCATGGCCTGTGCTTCAGCTCCTGCCTCCAGGTTTCTGCCCTGAGTTCCTACCTTGGGCTCCCTGAGTGATGAACTGTGACCTGGGAGATGTAAGAAGAATAAACTCTTTCCTCCCCAAGCTGGTACTGGTTAGTGTTTTGTCACAGCAATTGTAAAGCAAATTAGACCAGTGTCCATCCAATGCCAGTCCTCAGTGATCCAGCCTGGGGAAACTTTGGAATATGCTCAGCTTTCCACAAATGACAAATTCATGCTTGTCAATGGAAATTCTCTCAGCTACTGATACCAGAACAGCATAAACTAGGAAGGGCTGACAGACAGCAGAATGAAGGGGACATGAAGGGGATGCGAAGAGGATGTGAAGCATTGGTCCTCGGGAAGGCAGACGGACCTGGAGCTCTAGTGTAAACACTTGAAGAACAGACTCTGGATCTGGTCTCTGGTTACTGCTTTTGGTTACCCAAAGGTAAATATCTATTCTACAGTATTTTATGGATCTGGGATGACCCTAAGCTGTGTGGCTCACAGGCAAGGAGAATCCAATTCAGGGACCTACTTCTTATTTGAGGATTGTATTAGTTACTGTTGTGTTGCACTGACCAAAATACCAGCTAGTCCCAGGCAGGAGAGAGAGAGAGAGACAGAGAGAGATAGAGGAGAGATAGAAGACCTCACCTCCAGTGACCTCTTTCAGCTTTGCACCCCCTGCAAAGTTTCTACAACCTCTGCAAGTAGTTCCACCATCTAGGGACTAAGCATTGAGCATATGACCCCAAGCGGATATTTCAAAGCATGACAATGCTTCCATTCAGTTCAATCTGGGAAGCTCAGATTGGTACCAACTGACTGTTGTGAAGCTCTCTGGATGCTTCAAGGCAAGTGTAACTTAGCATCGGCCTTCAGGAACTCAAAAGTTTTACCAAGCTTTCCTAAAGTCTGTTTTCCTCCTTACTGTTACAAAAGAGCATTGTAGGGGCAGTAGACATGACTCATTAAAAGCATTTGCTGCACTTGCAGAGAGTCAAAATTTGGTTCCCAGCACCCAGGCTGGACAAGTCACAACCACCTCTAACTCCAGTCCCAGGAGATCATTCTTCTGACCTCCTTGGACACCTGCAAACACATGAACATGCACAGGTACACGCACAATGATACATTTTTTCTAAAAAAGAACATTTGGCTGGGCGTGGTGCATGCCTTTAATCCCAGCACTCAGGAGGCAGAGGCAGGAGGATCTCTGTGAGTTCAAAGCCAGCCTGGTCTACATAGTGAGTTCCAGGCCAGCTGGGACTAAAGGGAGACCCTGTCTCAAAAATACCAAAAAGAAAGAAATAAAAAAAAAAAAAAAGAACATTTGTCAGCAACCATTCCAGAGCCTAATATTTATAACATACATTTTTAAACTTCTAGAAAAATCACGTCTGATTTCTCAGAATCCAGAGAACCCAAAGAACTTGCACCCTTAGCCTTCTCCCCAGCACAACCACAGTGTGGAGGGAGGCTGGCTCAGTTTAATTCCATTTGGCCCAGGCTAGAGTTGTATCTAAAGTATTCCCGGAGCTGATGGCAGGCCAAGCCTCCAGAGTGGAGGTGTGTGACTGGATCACACACTGGTGCTGTGCGCACCCATGTTGGGAGGTGCTGGCACTGGGTACAGCTAGAGGAATGGGGGGGGGGGCTGCGTGCACTTGCTCGCTCACTTGCTGGCCCCCTTTGCAGATGACAGAAGGTGCTAGACAGCAGAGAGTTAGATGTGTAGTACTGTGGAGAGAAACTGATGTGGTGTAGATATTGTACATTAAAATAGACGGAGTCTGGGTAGAGAAGGCGTGTAGACCTACGGCGTGCCGCTGAGGAGAGAACTTGCCTCGGGATCTTGGAAAAACATGAGAAAGCATACAAAGGTCCATGGCGAGTGGCAGTGGACACACAAAGGGAACAGAAACAGAGAGGCCACTTTGGGTATCATAAGGGAACTCAATGGGCGGCTGAGAACTTGACTGGAATATAGCAACCCCTTCTCAGCCACACCAGCCTGAAGGTCCTGCTGATCCAAGACAGGAGAAAGCATGGATGGTATCAGCATCAGGACGGGCGACATCAGCTCAACGTTCACACTCTGATGTCCACTCTGCTTTGTTATTCTCTTAGCTGCAACATGGTCAGCCAATGGGAAGACAGGATAAAGTAGCCTTAATTTCTCTGTGAAGCGTTATTGAACTTTTAGAAAGGAGGGCTATCAGGCTAGGTATCCAGTCCACCAGAAAGCTGTTTTCCTTTGAGTCTAAGGCTTGAGTTTCCTGAGTGCTCTCTCGAGTGGTAGGGCCCAGCTGCTACCTCTGAGATGCATCTGTTAAGGTGATTTCTGAGACTTCTTTTAAAATACAATTTAAGCCCAAGAAAGTGATTCTGAAAGGTAAATACAAAGTGATCACGGCACCTCTTGCAAACTTACTTGTAGACTTTTCTTTTTTTATTTATTATTTTTTATGTGTATGAATGTACTGTCTGCATGTAGGTTGGTGCACCCGTGTCATGCAATGCCTCAGAGGTCCGAAGAGGGTATCAGATTCCCCTGGAACTGGAGTTAAATATGATTCTTAGCTGTCATGTGGGTGCTAGGAATCAAACCCGGGTCCCCTGCAAGAGCAGTTGGTGCTCTTAACTGCTGAGCCATCTCTCCAGCCCCGTTTTTAAACTTTTCTATTGGACTCAGGGGAACAGGGGCTAGCTAGTTAGTTATGAATATAACATTTTAGCTCATATGAAATACAGGTTCCTAATAACCATATAAAATTTATTATAAGTTGATTCATGTGAGCCAACAAAAAGTAATAAAAAAACGCAGGAATTTATCTTTTGTGCCTGTATTAGTCACGTTTCTGTTGCTGTGATAAAGCACCATGACCAAGGAAATTATAAAAAAAACTCTTCCTTATAAAAGGAAGAGTTTATTTGAGCTTACGATTGGCGGTTCCAGGGAATTAGTCCATTGTGGCGGGAGGTGTGGCGGCTGGATCTGGAGCAGCAAACTGAGGGTCACATCTTGCAAAGAACACAGGAAGCAGAGAGAGGGCGACTGTAGACCACGAGGCTTGTTAAAACTCACTAAGCCTGCCCCCAGTGACACACTTCCTCTAGCACGGCCACACCCTCCAAGACCTCCAAAAACAGCACCACCAACTGGAGACAAATGTCTGAATACCTAGAGCCTATGGGGGACACTCATCCAAACCTAGTGCCTAACCTAAATATAAAGTAATCATGACAAATACTTAAAAAAAGCAACTATTGTTAAGTTAAGCAATACTCAGTATCTGTCAAATATAAGTAGAAATTTTAATTGCATATTTATATTGAAAATGTTTATAAAGCTATTCAATCCCCAAAATAAAGGTTCTCACAATGAAAATCTAAAATGTTACATATTTCATTATCTAACAAAAACTTGAATGAGTTAAGAATTAACTCAAGGCCTTAAAAATAGAACTAGCCAGGTGTGGTGGCACACGCCTTTAATCCTAGCACTTGGGAGGCAGAGGCAGGCTGATCTTTGTGAGTTCAAGGCCAGCCTGGTCTACAGAATGAGTTCCAGGTCAGCTGGGGCTACAGGGAGACCCTGTCTCGAAAAGACCAAAATAAATAAATAAATAAATAAATAAATAAATAAATAAATAAATAAATAAATAAAAATAAAAGTAGAACTTCAGAAAAACATCCAGGCTTGGTGGTAGACTCCCGTTACTGCAGATCTGGGGAGGTCGAGGCAGGAAATCAAGAGGTCAAAGTCAATTCAACATATTTGGCTCTTAGTTTTCTAGATAGCTGAGCGGTTACTCATATGACCTCTTAGCAATGGAGACAGTATGTGCAGGTAACTCAAACCAGACAGAATCCCAGTATAGACGTGGAGAAGTGAATAGAAAGCCTCACCCTTAGCTGAGGACTGTTGGCCACTGACGGCTTCTGGGAAGGGGAGAGTCAGTCTTTAAGTGCGTGACTCTGTAGGTTAACCAAGTTTCACTGGGTGGACACTTGGGGACACAAGTTTGACTCCATAGGTCTCTCTCAATAGAAAGAAAGATAGATGATAGATAGATAGATAGATAGATAGATAGATAGATAGATAATAGATAGATAGACAGATAGATAGATAGATAGATAGATAGATAGATAGATAGATAATAGATAGATAGATAGGATATATTACGGAGTGCAGGAATTTGGGTGGGGTTTAATAAGGGGGAATGCACATAGGAAAGAGCGTCTAAATATGATAAAAATATGTTGAATTAAAATTTCAAAAATTCAATTAAAATATTTAAAAAATATAATTCAAGGCCAACTTAGGCTACATATGAGACTCTGTCTCAAAAACAACAAAATACTAAGACTATATCAAAAACTCGTGTCTGTGGATTAAGATTTCCACCCGAAAGGCTTCAAGATGGTTTTTGCCCCAGCCCTCCCAGGACTGGAGCAAGGAGAAGGGAGAGAAGATAAGATGCTGTGCTGGTTGCACATGAGGTCCCTCATGGGCTCCAAGTATTTGGGCATTTGTCCCCAGTTGGTCGTGCTGTTTGGGAGGCCGTAGGAGGTGTGGCTATGCTGGAGGAAGCACTCACTGGGGATGGACTTTGGGAGTTTGTAAGCCTTGCTGGATTTCCAGTCTTGCACTGCCCGAATTCTTGAAGATGTGGGTGATGTCTACTTTCTGCTCCAGCATCTCCTGCCACCACACCTCCCTGCCCTGACGGAGTCTAATCCCTCTGGAAACATAAATGAACTCTTCCTTTTGTAAGTGACTTTGGTCAGTGTTTTTATCATAGAAAAGTAACTAAGCCAGATACCATCATTTGAATCGTTGGGTCTGAAACTTGTATCCCACTAAGGGTTAAGGCAGGCCATTTCTTTAGCCACACTAAGGAAGTCTGCAGCCCTGATTGTAAATAAGAAATTAACCAGCACATCAAAGACAAAGTTGAGATTGCATAAAAAATGAGCAGTTCACACCTTTTTTTCAAAGTTAACTTTGTTTCAGCTCAAAAACCTGATAAATGTTTTCAATTAACAGTTACAGAAAAAGAAAATTATATTGCAAATTCATGCAAAATCTTCCTTCAAAAATCACTTGCCTAATTACACAAATCAATTCTTCAGACTGAAACTACTGCTCGAAAATAGAAAGTACAGATGTTTCAGAAGTCAGTGCATGGATGAGGTGGGGTGTTTAGGGTAGTCTGCCCTGGATTCTGTTTCATGAGGATAAAGCGAATTAAGGGCCATGGAATAGAGTCATTGAAACTCCATGTTGCCTCACTAGGAACTCACCTCAGTCCACAGGGCCTCGTCTGGGCACTTAGAATCTGCTCCTAGCTAGTGCTTTCTCCTCTTCAGGCAAAATGAGTGATAAACTTGGTCATCAAAGAAAGTAAAACAGCAGTTAGCTGCGGAGAAATGAAGAACTGCTGAGCAGCGATCAGCAGTCACGTGAACTCTCTATTTTACCAGACCTCTGATGTACCATGTGCATCTTTGTCCTTACCTTTATTTTTCATCACCACCATCATCATCACCATCAGCATCAGCATCATCACCATCATCACCAGCATCATCACCATCACCATCATCACCACCATCATCATCAACATCATCATCATCATCACCACCATCATCATCACCATCATCATCATCATCACCACCATCATCATCAACATCATCATCATCATCACCACCATCATCATCACCATCATCATCATCGTCACCACCATCATCATCGTCACCACCACCATCATCATCACCACTACCATCATCATCATCACCACCATCATCATCATCACCACCATCATCATCATCGCCACCATCATCACCATCATCATCATCGTCACCACCATCATCATCATCACCATCATTATCATCACCACCATCATCACCACCACCATCTTCATCACCACCATCATCATCATCATCACCATCACTGCCATCATCATCACCATCACCACCATCATCACCATCATCATCATCATCACCATCATCACCATCATCATCACCATCACCACCATCATCACCATCACCATCATCACCACCATCATCATCATCATCATCATCACCATCATCACCATCATCATCATCACTATCATCATCACCATCATCATCATCGTCACCACCATCATCATCCTCACCACCACCATCATCACCACCATCATCATCATCACCATCACCACCATCATCATTACCACCATCATCATCATTACCACCATCATCATCATCACCACCATCATCATCACCATCATCATTACCACCATCATCATCATCACCACCATCATCATCATCACCACCATCATCATCATCACCACCATCATCATCATCACCACCATCATCATCATTACCACCATCATCATCACCACCACCATCATCATCATCACCACCATCTGATGACCTTATAGTCATCTGGGCAAACCATCTAGGGCTGGAAGGTCCAGATACTAAACTGCCTTAATTTAAGTGATTGTTTAATTTTGGTATGCCGATCCCCTCTTTGGATCCCATGTTACACATGTGTAGCAGAATTGGGATGTCTAGTGTCAGATGACCCTTCTCAACATTATCTGCTGCCACACAATTGCCTTGCGCTCATAGTCCATAAATCATTCAGGCCTTTGACAGCAAAGACAACGAGTCCAGCCTGGCAAGCATATCTGACATCCCAGCACTCGAGGAGGCAGAGGCAGGAGGATCTTAAATTTGAGGCCAGCCTGGGCTACATAATGAGACCCTGTGTCAAAAAACAAAAGTGAAGCTAGGCATGATAGTGCATGCCTTTAATCCCAGCAGTCGGGAGGCAGAGGCAGGAGGATCTCTGTGGGTTTGAGTTTGAGGTACACACACACACACACACACACACACACACACACACGCATGCACACACACACAGTTTCATGCAATCACAGCATCATGCTTGAAACACAAGTTTTTGTGATTTATATCAACTCCATCTCTGGGTATTATTGGTCTGTAGATTGTCAGCATTGGACCCCACATTTACACAGATGCAATTCTTAACTATATAGTAATTCCACAATAAAAGTTCCCACCCAAAGGTGGGATATTGGGTGCTAGGCAACAGCTTCTGGTTGCAGTAATTCTGAAGCCCTGATGGGCAGGGATGAGTGTGTGTGCCCATCAGAGCTTGCTCAGTGTCCCCCAGGGTCCCACTGTTTTTCATAGATCTCGGGCCTCACTGTTTGAGACTCTTTATTTCTTCGCGCTCCTCCTCTTCAGCAGTGTCTAAAGAAGGTGCCTGTCTTCACAATGTGCTGTTCCCCCTGTTAACCTTAAGGAACTGGAGCCCTAAAGTGAAGTATCTTTGAATAGGAAAAAAAATCTCAATTATTTATTACACAGTGTCACGATTCTGCCACTTCAACTTTCTTTAAAACTTTTTAAGACTGTGTGAATCTGATTATTGTCTATTTTATGCTTCAAAATCTACACCTAAAAGAACATCTAAGATAGACCCCTGTCTTTGAAGCTATTGCTAGTTTAGGGTTAAGATTCTATGTTCTTATACTTCTCCTTAATGGAGCCAGTAAAGTCCATTTAATGCTAATAAAGAGACTTAAGAGCACACTTTTGAATTGTTCCTTGTACACAGAACTTATTTATTTTATACCTCTAAAATGCATACATAGTAATACTAATTTCTATTGCTGATGCAAGGGTGGAGGGTCTAGCGAGAGCTTTTGTGCTGTGTGGCGGAGACATAGAAGGGCAAATGAGACATTCAGACAGAAGAGACAAAGCAAGAGAGGTGGACACACTTGTTTCACAACTACCTTCTGTGACTCATGAGCAACTCCAGTTGTAACAGCTCTCATCTGTGTATGAAGGACTTATCTCTGTGAGCCAATCACCTTCAGTATCTAAACACTGATGCCTTGGGGTTAATTGTGCATTTGGGGGACACAACCAAATGACACCAGTAAAAGAGTCATTCACCTTTCTTTTTTTATTAATTTTATTTATTTCTGTATGTGTATGAATGTACTGTCTGCATGCAAGTTTGTGCACCCGTGTTGTGAAATGCCGCGGAGGTCAGAAGAGGGTGTCGGATTCCCCTGGAACTGGAGTTCTCCTGGAATTGGAGTTCCAAACGGTTCTCGGCCGCCATGTGGGTGCTGGAGATCGAACCCTGGTCCTCTGTAAGAGTGGCCGGTGCTCTTAACCACTAGGCCATCTCTCCGGCCCCTCATTCACCTTTCTTAAGGGGCTGGAGAGATGGCTCAACAGCACTGGCTGTTCTTTCAGAGGACCTAGGTTCGAATCCTAGCACCCACATTGTGGCTAATAACCATCTGTAACTCCAGTTCTAGGGGATATGAAGCCCTCTTTTGTCCCCCATGAGCCCAGCACGATATGGGCACACTTACATAAGTTAAAAAAAAAAAACAAAACAAAAACAAATATATCAAAACAAAAAGAAACTTTAGTAAGGTATGCCTTCATTTTCATTGGTGAGCAGAACACTGAAGTATGGAAATACCACAGTGTGTACAGAGTAGTCACCCACGGAAGGACACTTGGGTTGTTTCTAGTTTGGGGCAGTTATGAATAGAACTTCTCTCGCATTTGGGCACAGCTTTTAGTGTTGACACAAGTGTGTTTTAGGACTTCTGGAGCAAGGTGGCTGTAGAGATGGCACAATGGCTAAGAGGCAGAGTTTCTTTTTTTTTAAATATATTATATATATATATATTAATATTATATATATATAATAATAGTATATATATATCTCAAAATCTATTCCTGTGTTTCGCCCCCATCCCCCCACCCCACCAGAGCTCATGCATTCTGCCAAACATGCTTTTCATCTCTTTCTCAGTCTTTCTCAATATTCTCCATGGGGAAGCTGACTATTTTGAGCAGAAGTTCACTGTTTCAGTCAGTTCTTTGATGCAGTCCTTTCTGTTGTTGTTGTTGTGGTTGTTGTGGGTGTTGTTGTTGTTGTTGTTTCCAATATGCATCACTCCCAACTGCTTTGGACAAAAGCTCAAGGGGCCATGCACAGGAAATACTTACAACTAGGTAATTGGTACTAGCATCCACAGATGAGGGATACCATTTGTCGTTTGTTTTTCTGGGACTGTGTTACTTCACTCAGCATGATGTCCACGGGAGCTGATCTTGCAGAGACCCTGATTTGAGTTCCCAGAACCTGTCAAGTGGCTCACAACCACGTGTAACTCCAGCTTCAGGGGGTATGATGCCCTCATCTGGCCTCCATGGGCATTACATGTGCACACAAACACACATGCATACCATGTATATAATTAAAAATAAAACCTCTTTAAAAAGCATTCTAGAGGGGTTGGAGAGATGGCCTAGTGGTTAAGTGCGCCGACCGCTCTTGCAGAGGACCCTGGTTCGATCCCCAGCACCCACGTGGCAGCCAAGAACCGTCTGAAACTCCAATTCCAGGAGAACTCCAGTTCCAGGGGAATACGACACCCTCAGCATTGCACGACACGGATGCAAACTTGCATGCAGATAGTACATTCATACACATACAGAAATAAATAAAATTAATAAAAAAAATTAAAAAAGCATTCTAGAGTAAATGTTTATGAGTAAAACTGTTAGGGTATAAGGAATGTGTATGTTCACATAGAATGTCTATCAGTTTGTATTTACATGAGAATTCTGTGAAAAGTACAGTTGTTCTTTATCTTTGGTAATGTTCAATACTGTCAGTATTTTAAACTTCATCCAATGTCATAGGTGAGCAGGAATATTCTTAGGTCCAACCTGTGTTTCCCTAATGACCACCAAGGATGGCTTATGCACCATCTGTATTTCATCTGTTGCCCAATGTCTTTTATGTTTTCTTATTGAATTGCCTGATATCCTCTTGAGATTTGAGTTCTGTATATGTGCTACTAGGAATCCTTCACCACATATGTTGTTTGCAAATAGTTTCCAAGCCTGTAGCTTTTCCTCATCCCCATAACAATATCTTACATGAGGCAAACTCTTCAAATTTTAATGAATTCTAATTTATTGATTTTTCCCTTGATGGATCATATGATCTTGCAGATTGTTTCATATGTATTCTTTTAAAGTATAGCCATTTTTATTTAAATCCGTATCAATATTTTTGTAATCATAAGGTGGGTGGATAAGTGAGTAGATGATGAATAGATGCTGGATGGATGGATGGATGGATGATGGATGGAGAGATGACTAATGGATAGATGATTGATTGATGAATGATGGGTAGATGGGAAGATGGATGTGTGGGTGGATAATGGTTAGATAGATTGATATGGATATTGATACCTGGTTTCTAGTATCACTTATGCAGTCAGTTGCTTTTGTACCTTCTTAAAAAATTACTTGGTCATGCACTGGGAGTTAAGAGTGCTCATAGCTCTTGCAGAGGACTGGCTCTCAGTTCCATTCTCAGCACTCATGTAGGGCAGGTCACAACCACCTGAAACTCCAGTTGTAGGGGTTTGGTCCCTGCACTCATGCATACATACTGCCCCCCAGATGCAGCTGTGATTACTAGGGTTATACAGAGAGTCCTTATGTGAAGGACAGTAGTATATGCAAATTAATTCTCTTTCAGAGTTCTTTCAGAGACTCTTGCTATTTTGCCTTCTCAGATCTATTTTAGAATAACCCATTATATATTTTACTTATCTCTACATGTCTAAAGATACAGCTGACTTTTTAATGTTTCTATATGCTATGAACTTTGCTGAACTCACATTTTAAAGATATTTTGGTAGATTCTAGATTTTCTACATCCAAACACTATCTGAAATAAATCTGCTTCATTTAGTCTATTATTTCCTCAAGTTAATATAAGCACTCCAGCTCTCTTTGGTGACTTCTGTCTTAATATCTTTTTTTTCATCTATTTTTTTAAAACCATTTGCAGTTTGGCCTCTAAATGGCATCTATTGCAGACAGTGGATGGTTTGGTTAATTTCCCTCCTTTAAATTCATTCTGTCAATCTTTGTCTTTTAATTGAGAGCTTAATCCATTTACATCTAATGTAGCTACTGGTAAATAGGATTTATGCCTGCCATTTTGCTACTTGTTTTCTATCTATATCTTCTGTTTTTCTTGTTTCCTCTAGTCGTTCTTTTATCTGTCTTAAACATATCTATATTCTTATATACCACTTTGATGCTTTTACCATATATTTTCACTATTTCCTTAGCAGCTTCCTTGGCGATTACTCTATAAGTTCATACCAGCCTACTTGGGTTACTACCAATTTAATATGACTAGAATGTAAAAATTATCTTCCTGTAAAGCTTCACCCCTTCTTCTCTACCCTGCTGCTATCAGAAGTTGTATTGTGATATATGGCAAATGCATTAATGTAAAACTTTAATTGTCATTCTCTGTAGCTATTGTCTCAATCAGATAGGAAGAAAAGAAATTACAATGAAAATATTTATATGACAAGTTGTGCCTTCCATGAAGTTACTTTACCAGTTTTCTTCAATATTTAACTTACTGACCAGTCTGCTACTATTTCAGTCAAGTGCTTTTTTTTTTTTTTGGTCTTTTTGATACAGGGTCTCCCTATCTCTGGCTGTCCTAGAACTCACTATGTAGACCAGGCTGGGCTTGAACTCACAAAGATCAGCCTGTCTCCTCCTCCCAAGTGTGCCACCATGCCCAGCAGGTGCTCTTTATTTAATATGTCTTATAGGGTTGGTCTGCTAGAAATGACCTCTTGATTTTTGTTATATGAGAATAGCTTAATTTCTCCATTCATTCAGGTTCCCTCCTCTCTCTATAAATAAGAACTTTTTTTCCATCTCACTGCCTTCCAGACTCATGGTTCCCAGTAAGAAATGGCCATTTCTCATCTGTGACTCATTGCTTCTGTCCTGTATTTTCAAATGTTTCATTTTCTTGGGCCGACCTTGGCTTGCTCACGCTATGTGAGGTATGGACACGACTTGCTTTATCCTACTCGGAGTTCATGAAGGTTCCTGGATATGTGAGCTAGTGTCTTCCATCATATTTGGAAGTCTACTTCCTGCTTTCTTCTCCCATTCATTATGCGTGTATTGGTGTGTGTGGTTGCACTTCCATAAGTGTCTGACACTCTGCCCACATTTCTTCACTCTTTCTTTCTGTTGCTTAGATTGTATATTCTCAACTTTCATTTACTGTATTCCTCAACCTTGATGATTCTGTTTGGTAGTCCAAAAATAATTTCTGTCTCCTTATTGACATTCTCCATTTGGTAAGACATCTTCTCACAGCTTAGTTACTTAGACTTTTATTTTCTTTAGCTAATTGAATGAATTTAAAATCACTGATTCAAAAAATATGTCTTTGGGTCTTTTTGAGACAGGATCACCTTTTAGCCCCAGCTGACCTAGAACTCAGAGATCTGCCTGCCTCAACCTCCTGAGTGCTGGGACTAAAGGTATCATACCTGGTTTTTTTTTTTTTTTGAGACAGGGTCTCCCTTTAGTCCTAGCTGTCCTGGAGCTCGCTATTAGACCAGGTTGGCCTTGAACTCACAGAGATCCGACTGCCTCTGCCTCCTGAGTGTTGGGATTAAAGGCATACACTACCATGTCTGGCCTAAGATGGTTCTTAGCCGACATGTGGGTGCTGGGAATCGAACCCAGGTCCTCTGCAAGAGCAGTCAGTGTTCTTAACCACTGAGCCATCTCTCCAGCTCCATACCTGGCTGTTTTAAAATCCTTGATGATAAATCCAATGGTTGGGGTTCCTCTGGAGCAGCTTTTCTGGATTGCTTTTAGTCTGGGAATGGATCTCTTTATTCTGTGCCTGAGTTGCAGTTTTCATTGAAAAGTAGAGGATTTTATGTACTTTTAAACTTATTTCTACTACTAGTTTTATTAACTTTTATTCATACAATAATCTACCAGAGTACTATGTAATAATTTCTTTATAGATCAATTTTGTTCACTTGAATTTAAGTTTATACAAATAGAACACTTTAAATATGATTTGACAGGGCTGGAGCTATGACTGGGTGGTAAAGAGCACTTGCTGCTCTGGTTGAAGACCCAACACACGGCTAAGTTGTCTCACAACTGCTGTAACACCAGGTCCCAGGGACCTGTCACCCTCTTCTGGCCTTTGCAGACTTGGCAGACATGTGGTGTACAAAGCAGGCACACACATGTAGACATGAATACAAATAAAGAAATATTTTAAAGTATTAAATATAATCTGACAGCTCTATAAATAAAATTCTTCCCTTATAATTGCTTTAAATGTTACTGGAATTCGCCTTGGTAATCCTACGAGACTGTGCAATATCAACTAGTAATGTATAACTTATTATTTAGAAAACTCAAGGGGAAAAGCAAATTGTATTGTGTTGATTCATATACTTGCCCTTATCCATATTTTTATGTTCTTCTTGTCTTTCAAGGACATCCATTTTTTTCATTATTTTCTTTTTGTTGAATGAGTTTCCTTTTAGGGTGCATCTTAAGGTGATAAAGTCTCTTAGGTTCCTTTACCTGACAATGCTTTTCTCCATACTCCTAAAGAATATTCTGATTGAATACTTATTTCCAGGGTTGGCAGTTATTTTAGCCTTCAAAAAATATTGTGCCACTTCCTCCTGACCTACTTGCTCTCTAAAGAGAAATCGGTTCCTGTTTGAACTCATTACCTCTGTAGTTCCTTGGTTCTAACACTGCTTGGTTTTCAGGATGCTTACTTATAATGTGTCTTGGCACAGACTTCTTTTTCAGATTTGTTTAGCCCTGTAAGTTTATATTTATTATGTTTATTGTCATCTGGGAAACGTTTCAGGCATTATTTCTTCTTTTTTTTTCCATTTTCTCCTTTCCTTCTGGCCGTCTAACAAATGTCAGAGTGTCCTTCTGACAAATGTTGTATCACTGATTATAATCCCACATCCCACAAATTTGATGGTGCCCTTGAACTCTATGCTTCTTTTGCATTCTCTTCTATATTCACTTTCAGAGTCATGATATAACTGTTTCATGCATTACTGTCAAGACTTAATGCTTGGAAGAGATAGGTGACATGTGCTAATCCACCTCCAGGACCAGGACCTCCTCATTTCCTTCCTGAATCTTTCTCCTGTCAAGAAGACTAGAGATAAAAGAGTTATTTCCTAATCCATCAAGTTCATCATCCTCTATAGTCTATATACATTTTTAATGCAAATTGGTTACCATTTTTCTTTAATACTCTTTTTTCCTTTAAAAAATCTTACCTTAGGGCTGGAGAGATGGCCTAGCGGTTAAGAGTGCTGACTGCTCTTGCAGAGGACCTGGGTTTGATCCCCAGCACCCACATGGCGGCCCAGAACCGTCTGAAACTCCAATTCCAGGAGAATTCCAGTTCCAGGGGAGTCCGACACCCTCTTCTGACCTCCGCGGCATTGCACGACATGGGTGCACAGACTTACATGCAGACAGAACATTCATACACATACAGAAATAAATAAAAATAATCTTACCTTATCACTTAGGCATAACCAGTTTTTGAAAACTGCTTAAAAACTGCCTCTCCAAAGTCTACAAGTAATTTGGTATAGATTATACTTTCCACATTACCACTCAAACACATTTTTTGGTCTTTTTGAGACAGGGTCTCCCTGTAGCCCCAGCTGGCCTGGAACTTGCTCTGTGAACCAGGCTGCCCTTGAACTCACAGAGATCCATCTGTCTCTGCCTCTTGAGTGCTGGGATTAAAAGCATGTGCCACCACACCCAGCCCTCAAAGGCATTTGTTAGTTGGTCCTTTAAGTGGCTATTTCTCTCTCTCCAGTAATCATTTCCTAAACACTTTTCCTGCTTTTATCAAGCTTCTTTGCTACTTTTCCAGACCTTGTAGTCTACCCAGTCCCAAAGGCAGTGGAGTCCAGGTTCTCATGGTAGTAGCAGTCCAACTTCAGAGACCAGTCTCTATATCTGATGGCTCTTAAGTTACAACCATTCCTCATGGAAACAGTGGATACCATCACCACTTAAAACGGTTCTAGAAGTTTCTAGACTTAATGTGTCTAGAAGCCAGATGGGTGGTTTTGCTTAGCTCAGCCAGGATCAGTCGGGAGCTGGTGGTAGAGAGCGGCTGCTAAGACAACTGGACTCTGTTCTGTATTTTCTCATCTTCCACCAGAAGAGCCTGGGATTGTGTCTCAGGAAATACTAAGCATACACAAGCTCTCTTGAGGGTGGTAACTAGACCTCATGCACTCTCTCATCTGGGTTATTTGTTCAAACCATGACACAAGGCTTACTTATATTTAAGGGGAAGGGAGAGGGATTTCATCTCTTCATAGAGAGACCTAGAAAATTACATTCTAGGATTGTAGACACAGGAAGGAATAAATAGAACCTAGTTTTGTAACTGGTCCACATTATAAGTAACAGTGTCACTAAAAAAAAAAAAAAAAAAAAAAAAAAGAAAGGAGGAGGAGGAGGAGGAGGAGAAGGAGGAGGAGAAAGCCCTCATCTCTCCTTCTGCTGGTTGCCAGGAGCTTTCTATTTCCACAGGAGATCAACAGCAATCAGTGATCTCAATCAGTGATCTCAACAGGTTTCTCTAGGTGGGCTGGGAGATGCATGAACTCACAACAAAGTCCAGGTGTAGTGGTGGCACATGCCTGTAAAATTAGCACTCAGGAGGATGGAACAGGGCGATCAGGAACTGAGGTCCAGCCTCAGATGCATAAAGTTCCAGGCTAGACCCAGTTACAAGACACCCAACTTCAAACTAAACAAAACCAAAACTATAAAGAGAATGCCACAGCAAATAGAGAGGCCCTTATCGGAGGACATGTAGGAAGAACATGGACGTTGCATAGTGGGTATGTATCCATGGATACCATGTGACCATTAATGATGCAATTTTGTCTTCTGGCCCCAGAAAGTCCCTAGATCTCATATGGCTTCTGACTCACTATGATAATCCACTCCAGACCCTTCTAGATACCCCCTTCTCTCCCTCCTCACCCTTTGATATTCACTGAGTCAGTCTAATACGTCTCCGGCGGCTGTTAGAACCCATTTGTCTGGTCCATTTTGGTCCCTCTTTACATACTCGGGACTAGCTGGAAGCACCATGAAGCTGAATCTGAGCACTGGTGTGCTTACTTCCCAAGCATTCTTCTTCCACTGGACTGAGATCAAAGCCTTTATGTAATGGCCCTAGACACACCATGGTGCTGGCTCGTCCCTCTTTCAGTACAGTAGAAATGCACAGAATAGTATCTGACATATACAGGTGCCGGTGTCAGAAAGGACACGGGGCTTAGAGCAGGGACATAATCCCCAGGCAGTGGGCTCAGCAGCCATTGCTGTACAAGGGGACCATATTGTTTTTCTTTTTGCTTTAATTTTCCTTTTTCTTCTTTTTCTTAAAGAAAAATGTGAGATTAGGTCATCCCCCCTGCATTTGTTTCTGGAGAGCTGACACCTCCACTGTGAATGAAGCTAATGATGAGAGACAGTATTTTAATGTTAATTAGATATTCCATGTGTCTGCTTTCAACAGAGAACTCTTGCTCTTTTATGTATCAGATGAAAGCAGAGCCCTTGCTTGGAGGAAAACAGGGTACACAGAAGAAAAGAAAGTATTTTCAGTTTTGTAATTATTTCAATGATTGTTGCTTTTCATAAAAATCTTGAGAGGGCAGGATACTTAACGCTAACACAACTGCGTGGCGGGGAAGCCACTGAAGAGTAGCTAAGACCCTCTCTTCTCGCTTTTTGCCAACACTGTTAAAAACTGTAATCTCCAATTAGGAAACGGCCTCTGGAGGCCTTGGTGGTCTCATTAGATAAGCAAGAAGAGGTGGTGGTCTCCTGAATGCGCCTACAAAGGGACAGGGGCAAAAAGCCGAGAGAGCGCCCCCTGGTGTCCACTGCCTCTGTACCACGCGAACCTTCAGGACATCAGTGCAAATGTGTGATTTAACGCTGCTGTTCTGGGTTGACACTGAAATAACACCACCCCCCCACCCCCGGCTCACAGTTTGAGCATTTGACCCCTAGCCTGTCGCTCTGTTTCGGAAGCTGTGGGGCCTGCTGGTGTAAAGAGGTCACCAGGGGCGGACTTCTGAAGCTACCCCTCTTTCTGCTGTCCTCCATCCGCTTTCTCTGCATCCTGCCAGCTGTCACGTGAACAAGTGCCCTTGTCATACCCACACCATCGACCATGGACAACACACCTCTCATCCCCACGACCTCCCCACAGCGATGAACCAACCGATCGCTCTGAGGTCAGAAGCCACCTCAACCTTTCATTCCTTACGTAACAGCAATGCAATGGTGACTCATGCAACTACCTTCAAGTTACTTGGTTCAATGCAGAGGCTAAGGGGCTGCAGAGTGCCTCTCCCTATCCCTAAACGTTGCCTCCCAAGGCTCAGGGATCATTGTGGAAGAAAGAGCAGAAAGACTGCAAGAGCCACAGGGGCTGGATGGCCACAGGAAACAGGTTGCTCGTATGAATTCACAGCAATGGTGACGTGTGCACAAGTCCCATGTAAGTTCAAACCAAAGAAAATCCCAGCCTGGGTATGGAGACGTGAGTAAAACACTCCCAGCAAGCCTGGTTAACTCTGGGCAGCTGGGAGGAAAAGAGTCAGTCTCCTTCAAGGGCGAGACTCTTGGTAGATTGACAAGGCTCCAATAGATGGACCCACAATGAAGGGTGTTTGGGGACACAAACCTGACTACATGCACACACATATACATGTATACATACGCCTTTATATAAACACACATGTAATACATATTTATATATAAACACACACATAATACATATTTATATATAAACACACAATATACATTTATATATTTATATTTTTATATATAAATTTATATTTGTATATAAATATATTTATATATTTATATAATATATATTATGTGTGTTTATATAAAGGTGTGTTTACATATATATTATGTGTGTGTTTATATAAAGGCCTATATATACATGTATATGTGTATATATGTATACATATATGTTATGTGTGTTTATATAAAGGCCTATATATACATTTATATATGTGTGTATATATGTATATATTTATATATATATATATATGAAATTTGGCAAGGGTTTCCAGACATGGGATGGGATCTAAATACCATCAACATATATTGTTTAAAAGTCACAAAAATCACCGGGCGTGGTGGCACACAGCTTTAATCCTAGCACTTGGGAGGCAGAGGCAGGTGGATCTTTGTGAGTTCAAGGCCTGCCTGGTCTACATAGTGAGCTCCAAGCCAGCTGGGACTAAAGGGAGACCATGTCTCAAAAAGACAAAAACAAAAAAGTCACAAAAATCAATTAAAAATGATAAAGAAAATAAATCAGACAAATCTATTCTTTTCCAAACTTTGTTTTCACATTGATAAAATGAACATGTGGAATCAACTCAGGAATCAAAACTTTTGTTACATTGATTAGTTTAGTCCTTCCTGTCCAGGGAGAGGTGTGGGAGGTCATCGGATAACTCACAGGACTTGGTCACTCCTTTCACCATGAGGAGTCCTGAGGATTGAACTCACGTCCTCGGGCTTGGTGGCAAGCACCTTCACCCTCTGGCTGGCCCATCTTGTCACTCCCAAGCTTGAAAATCTATATGGAGGCTGCAAGGCTTCCTCTTCCTGCTCCCAGGGTATGTACATGGCAGAGTTTTAGAGTGTTAAGAGAGTTAGGCTGGGGTTAAGCCCCTGTTGTATCCTGGAAGGTTGAGGCAGAGGAAGTTTGAAAAGCAGTGGGATGGGCTCTTTGGTTGTCCTGTCAACTCTTTAATTCTTAATTTCAGAGTTAGGTGGCTGTCCTTGATATATAAGCTAATGAATGGACAAAAGAATGACATTTACAGTTGGGCATGATGACACATGCCTTTAATCCCAGCATTCGGGAGGCAGAGGCAGGCAAATCCCTGTGAGTTCAAGGCCATCCTGATGTACATGGTGAGAATTTCAGGCCAGCTGGGGTTACAGGGAGACCCTGTCTCAAAAAGACAAAAAAACTAAAAGAGAATGACATTTATGAATAAAATATCAGTGTACTATTTTTTTTTCTTGTTAGCTTTAAGCTTTGAAAGTTTTGGGAATGTTGTAAATAGAACTTTCATCCACAGTTACAATTAATGTTTACAACTTACATAAGATACATATATATATATATATACATATATATATATGCATATATTTCCACCAAATGCTTCTAAGTTGTATTCAGACTTCATCAGTTTTCTTACTACTTACTTACTTACTCTTTGTCCAAAGATAGAGTTCACAGCATCTCATTGGATTTAAGAAATGTAGTGAAAGAATTTGATAGATCCAGTGTCTGTTAGAAGAAATCACATCCGCATTATGCACCCTGGTCCCAAGATCTTTAAAAACATAAAGCACAAGGATGAAGGTGCCCAACTGTTGGGAAAGACTTTGAAATCCATGCCTGATTGGAGAGTAGGTCATCGAAATGGGTGACTCGGGGTACACCCATGTGCTTACTGCCTTGGACGCAATGGCTGAGCAGAGGTCTTGTGTTGGAACTGTTTGATCGAAACAAAGTTTATTAGCTAGGCCATTCAAGTGGAGTCAGCAAGTTAGTTTTCATCAATTACAAACTTTCCTTCTGGCCGGGCATATGGTGGCCCACGTCTTTAATCGCCGAACTCGGGAGGCAGAGGCAGGCGGATCTCTGTGAGTTCAAGACCAGCCTGGTCTACATAGTGAGCTCTAGGCCAGCTGGGACTAAAGGGAGACCCTGTCTCAAAAAGACCAAAAAAAATTTCCTTCTGTGTTTTTGTTTTTGTTTTTTGTCATTATAGAGATTCAACTTGAAGTGTGAGAAGAGATAGTTGTGATCAGAACAAATAATCCAAACAAAATTGGGAAATAATTTTTCAAACAGATAAAAACTTATAGCAAGGGAGAATAAACTGATGAATCCTTCAAGGTGTTTTAGGGAGTGAGGTTGTACCTCTGCTCATTAAAACATGCATAGACGCTAGCCAGCTGCTGGTAAGGTCTTCACACCCTGAATCTCCGTTCTGCTTAGTGGCACTAACATAAAGTAGGAGGGGACAGTTCATGCCAGGACAGTCTGGAGTGACCTTCCCTTTAGCTGTGGGCAGGTCCTAACTTTCGATTTTGGCAAAGTTGAGGCCCCCTCCCCCCATGTTTAGTTCCTGTATTCTAAACATTAGCAAAAATAGAATAAAACATGCATAGATTGGCCCAGTTAGCCAAAAATGTTCAGTACAGTGCTATTCATAATAGCAAATTAGAAGCAATGCAACATTTAGTCAGTATGGCTTAGGCAAATGAAAGACATATATACAAATGAATACTCAGTAAACAATAATATGAGAGACTATCTAGTGACATGGTGTGACTACACAGAACTCAAGATTCATTGTTGTTTACATATATGGATATGCACATGTATACATATATTTGTATCTTTAAAGTTATTTTTACTAAATATATTGACAGTGGTTATTTATTAGAGTTGTTTACATTTTTAATTGAGATGGAATCCCATAAAATTCTCTTAGTTAAATTGTTTATTCTAGCCATTTCATGTAAATGGGATTCTACAACATGTGATGTCTTATGTCTGGCTGCGTTCATTACGCATGTATTTCCAAGGTCTGTCTACAGGGTAGCATGTGGCAGTCGGTACTCTGGAGCTTATTATTGCTGAATCATATGTTACTCTTTGTATATGCTGAGTTTTGTTTACTTATTCATCACTGGATAATATGAACATAAACATTTGTGCACAAGTGTCTGTATTGATAATTATTTCCGAATTTGGGGAACTTACAAGAGAGTGAAACTGTAAAACCATATAATAATTCTTCTTTGAACCTTTTGAGAAATTATTGAACAAAAATTGCTGTACCATTTTCATCTCCACTAGAAATGTCCAAGGGATTTAATTTCCTCATTTAAAAAGAAAATCAACTTTTGCTGTTACCTGAATTTACTTTTCTGGTTGCTTGTGACAAAATAACTTCCAAACTCCAGTTAAATGGGGAGGGGCTTATTTAGGCTGACCTTTCAGTGGGAAGGGAAGGCGTGACAGCTGAGGCAAGTCTATTCATGATCATGATCATGGCTGTACAGTCTTGTGGCCTGCTTATTCAGGTCTTCACTGATCAAATAGAAAGTGCAAACTGAGACCTTCTTCACCTACCTTCAGTGGCTTAATTCGACCAGCCAGGATCCACAACCTTCACAAACAGCGCCACCATCTGGGCACCTGGTATCAAGCACATTAAATCCTTGGGAGACTGTTCAGCCCGAACTGTTGGTCATACACTCTATTTGGTTCTGGGCACCATGAGATGCAGTGGGTTTGTACTTCCTTCATGAGTGCTGATGTTGACATCTTTTTCTGTCCTGATTGGTCCTTTTTAAGAGAACTGTCTATTCTGGTTCTTTGTCCAATTTTTGAGTTCTTTTTGAAAAAAAAGTCACTGCTACAAATTCATTCCGGATTCTGTATGGAAGTCCCAAATGAGACATGGTTTCTTCAAGTATATTTTTTTCCTTTCACATTCATCTCTTTTTCATTTATTTATTTGTTTGGGGCGTGTGCATATGCCAGAAGACAACCTGTGGAAGTCATTTCTGTCTGTGACTTATGCTTAGTAAACTCAATATCAGGCTAGGTAGGAGGTGCCTTTACCCACAGGGCCACCTTGCTGGCCCCCTCATTTAACATTCTTTTTAAATGAACAAAAGTATATTAACTTATATTTTTACTAAATTTTTGCGAATTTTTGATTGAATAGATTTCTCTCCCTTATTTGTACCCCCATTTAGTCTTACCCAATTTCATGTACTCTAATATAATTATATAATTATATATGTGTGTGTGTGTTTGCAAGTTGCCTTGATGTATGTATGTATGTATGTATGTATGTATGTATGTATGTATGTGTACCATGTGTATGCAGTACCCTTGGAGGCCAGAAGAGGGCATTGGATCCCTTGGAACTGGAGTTGGTGGTTGTTAGCCACTTTGTGGGTGCTAGTAACTGAACCTGGGTCCTCTGCAAGAGCATCCAGTGCTCTTAACCACTGAGCCATCTCCGTTCACATTCATTATGACATCAGATGTAGGACAGAGGTTTGGGGTTTAAAGTAAATCCAATGTATCCACATTACTCCTCTTCCTCTTGTGCTTTTTGAGTGTTATGTAAGAGGATATCTCTGAACACAGGTAATGGAGGTCTCATCTCCTATCTTCTTCCCCAAATGTTGAGATTTTACTTCTTATATCTCAATGAATTATTCATATTTGATACGTTTTGGGGTAGGCTAAGGAGGGGATGCAATTGTCCCAGCCCCATTTGTTGAAAAGACTCTTCTGTCACCATTGAATGGTATCACACTGTCGTGATTATTGTGGTTTGGCAGTAAGTTTGGCAAGTGCGTGTTGTTCAACTCTGTCCATTTCTCAAGATTGTGTTCATTCTGATTTCCTTGCTCTTCCGTATGAATTTTTTAATCACTACTGAGGATAAAATTTTGTGATCTCCATAAAAATAGATGTGTTTTGACTATAATTGCCTTGAGTAGGGTAAAGAATGTTTCTGCAAGAATTCACAGCCATGGGCTAGCTCTTTCCAGGTACTTAGGTATTTTTGAAATCCATTTCAACAGCATGTTATAATTTGTGTGTGTGTATATATATATATATATATATAGTTTTTTGATAAATTGACTATTATTAAATGTGTATGAGTGTTTTGCTTGTATGTATGTAAGTACACTCATATCATGCAAAGCAAGCAGAGACCAGAAGAGGGTATTGGATACCCTAGAACTTGAGTAATAGGTGGTTATTAGCTACCATGTGGGTGCTGGGAACCAAACCCTATCCTCTGGAAGAACAGCCAGTGCTCTTAACTGCTGAGCCATATCTTCAGCCCCTAATTAATTCATTTTTAAGTGTCTGATTCTTTTCTCAATTTTTTTTCCTCAATTTGGTTTCTGAATTGTTTGCCACCAGTTCATAAGAACAAAAATGTTTTTATATTTATTGCATAGAAACTAGTTGAATTCACCTACACTCACTATTCAGATATGTACAATAATTTCTCCTGCTAACAGTGGCATTTGTGTTTCTTCCTTCCAAGACAGATCATTTTTATTCCCATTTTCCCACCTTCCTAGAGTTTCTATTGCTGCACAGAAGTGGCTGGTGCTGGTATACATTGATTATTTTATTTATTTGTTCTTCTCCTGGAGGGATGCATGCAGGCTCAGCAGGGTCTCTATTCTGAGATACAGCCACAGTACTTTTTTCTGTTTCTTATTTGGAGCATGATCTCAATAAGTTATGCAGGCTGCCTGGCCTTGAACTCATTCTGTAGCCAAGCCTGGCCTTGAACTCATGATCCTCCTACTCCAGCTTGGCAGGTAGCTGGGATCCCAGACCTGTACTACCACTATCAGCCTACGGCTCCATTTTCCTGTGAAACACAGTTATTCTTGGAAAGAAAGTCTATTAGAAAGAAAACAAATATGTATTTGTTAAAGGAAAATTATAGGAGTTCCGTGTCATGAGGAAAACTCCTGCTCTGGGCCCCGGTGGACCAGACTGAAGATCAGGATGGGATTACTCCATATTGTCAAACTCCATATTGTCAAACCAAAGCCAAGCTGGTTATCTGAGCTTCTGAGAGAGTAGGAGGGAGGGATGGAGGAAGAGAGGAAAGGCCAGCTTCCGAAGCAGGCCAGAGCCCAGCCAATGGTAAGACGTTCTTCTGCCTTAGTCATTACCAAAATATAACCTGATGTTAACCAATCGCTTCTTTTTCTGTTGTTCTTTCTCTCTTATAAAAGCAATAGCTCTGAAAGACAGCCCACCGTTCTTCATTTTTGCTTTCTTCATCCCTTCTTCATCTATAAGCTTTCATATAATCTCATCAGAACACTTGCTCCGTTTTAGGCAAGGGCCGCCCTGCAATTCTAATTCTAATCTATAATTACGGAAAAGCCAAGGAAGATTTTTAAATTCAGTTTTCAATTTTGTCTCTTGGCATAAATAGGTGAGTCTGTAGACAGATAAGAGATTCAGAGACAGATAAGTAGATGTAGAGGTAGCTGGATGAGTGAGCAGATAGATGGTTAGATTGTGGAGAAATGGATAGATAGATCATATAAGTCGGTAGCTGATAGAAGATAGATAAATGATATATAGATAAATAGGTGATATATAAGTAGATTGATGATATGTAGAGAGAGCATAGAAAGAAAAAATGATGTATAGGAAGATAGGTAATAGATAAATAGATGATTGACAAATGATTGATGGTAAAGAACATAAAGGTAGATAGCTGATAAATACATACCTGATAGATGATAGATGGTAGATATATAGATATAGATATAGATATAGATATAGATATAGATATAGATAGATAGATAATATATGGGTAGATAAATGACAGATGGATGATATATAGATGATAGATAGATAGATAGATAGATGACAGATGATAGATGATAGAGAGACATAGATGATAGATAGATAGATAGATAGATAGATAGATAATAGATGGGTAGATAAATGACAGATGGATGGATATATATGATAGATAGTTAGATAATAGATAGATAGATAGATAGATAAATGACTAATAGATGACGATGATAGATGATAGATAGATAGATAGATAGATAGATAATAGACAGATGGATAAGCCAGTGTGGTGGCATGCATCTTTAATCCTAGCATTTGGGAGGCACAGTCAGGCAGATCTTTGTGAGTTCAAGGCCAGCCTGGTCTACAGATTGAGTTCCAGGACAGCTGGGGCTACAGGGAGACCCTGTCTCAAAAAGACCAAAAAAAAAAAAAACATAGATGGATAGATAAATGACAGATGGATGGATAGATAGATGATAGATAGATAGACAGACAGATAGATAATAGATGGTTAGATAAATGACAGATGGATGGATGAATAGATAGATGATAGATAGATAGATAGATAGATAGATAGATAGATAGATAGATAGATAGATAGAATATTTAAACTAAATGCATAGCCAATAGCAAAGGATTCAGGTCTGGTCTTCTATGGCATTCCTTTGAAAACAGAGGAGACAAAGGTTAAAGCATACATCATTTATTTGTGAGCTGATTTCTGAAAAAAACAGCAAGAGAAAGGAATGGAGACAGAGGAGTAAGGAAGCCAGTACAGGGCATGTTGATGAGCAGGACATGGCCAGCTCCCTGCCCCTCTGACAGACAGTGTGAAACAGCTCTGGACTGTCCCATCTAAGGGACAAGGGAGGTTACTGCTAATCAGCATCTGTCTCTTTGTTTGAGACAGGCAGGGCACACCTGGCCAGCACATCACCCTGGGTCATGGGGGCTCTACTATGATTGCAGTGTCAGAGCATTGGCAGGTGAAGGCACTGGGGTGGATGGGGAAACTGGAAGGGTGGAGACTCTATATTGGTTAAGACACACACACACACACACACACACACACACATGCACACGCGTGTGTGCACACACACACCCACACCCACACACCTATTATATTCACAATGGTTCTTGAACTAGCCAGAGAGCTGTATGCCGCTGCACATATATTAAATTCACTGTGTAGAGGCCAGAAGGCTGCCCTGGTGATGTTCACAAGGGTTCTCTTCCAGGTCCCATTGGGGGTCCAGTTGATCTGTCTGCACCACCTTTAGAGAGACAGATTATACACGAATTTAACTTTCCAGGAGCCAAAGGTACCCAAAGAGTTCTCTGTTATGGGGACTGGAATTTACTAACAATGTCCCTAAAATAAATACATGAAAGATTTTTGCAGGAGGTTGATATCTAACACAGCTCATGATGATTAAAGAGAAAGAAACAAGCAAAATAAATAGTGAGGATTTAATTATTTAAATACAATTTATGTTTGTTCACTGAGCAAATATACAGAGAGTCTTGCAGCCATCAATTCTAGAAAGAACAGTATCTTTGACATATGTGAAATAGTACCAAGATGACCCCATTCCAATCTATGAAGCTTAATTCAGAACGTACCACATTTTTTATTATCATGAAGATCAAAGTCTTTGACTGTAAGCCAATGTGTTTAAAAATCGGACACAAAAATAAGCTTAAATTAAAATTTTTTCTCCTTTAATGTGAGATGAAAAAATTCATGTTTCTAAATAGTCAAAAAGAGTAATACTTGAAAAATATTAAAACCGAACAGAAAGTACAGCACAGAAAACCAATTCCTAGAAAAACATACACCTATCTTTAAACATTTGAGTCAGAGAAAGACTTATGAAGAATAAAAGTGAAGCACTATATTGAGAAAGACAGAAATGAATGGAGTAAATGGAAGAATGTAGAAAGAAGATGGAGAGAAAAGACCTATAAAATAGAAACAGGGAAACCACAGAGAACCACACTATGGCTCCCTTGTCTGCTTTGTTCCTTTTCTCCCCCCCCATTTTGTCTATAAAAACAGAGGATTCTTAGACATGAGTGAACAAGGTAAAAATCAAACAGAACTTTAGTACTGGCAAAGTTGACATCATCCAGATTTTGCACAATTACTCCATGTCAGCAATGGTGAATATGACTTTAAATTTGAAAACTTGAAAAAATGGCAATATTTTCTATAAAAAAATGACATCTATCCTAAATCAGACAGCAGCTGCACAAGAAATAAGGTCGACAATTGACAAATGGGACCTCATCAAACTCAAAAGCTTCTGTACATCAAAAGAAACAATCAAGGAAGTGAAGAGAAATCCCACAGAATGGGAGGAAACCTTCACTGCAGATACATCTGACAAAGCATTGATTTCCAGAATATATAAACTACTCAAAAAACAAAGAAAAAAGAAAACAAATGACCCTCTCAATAGATGGAGCAAAGAACTGAACAGAGACTTCACAAGCGAGGAATTAGAGATGTCTGAGAAACACCTCAAGAACTGCTCAACATCACTAATCATTAAGGAAATGCAAATGAAAACCACTTTAAGATATCATCTTACTCCAATAAGACTGGCTAGGATCAAGAAAACAAATGATACCAAGTGCTGGAGAGGTTGTGGGGAAAGGGGAACACTCATCCACTGCTGGTGGGAATGTAAACTCGTACAGCCACTATGGAAAGCAGTGTGGAGAACCCTTGGAAGACTTGGAATGAACTTGCCACCCGACCCAGCCATACCACTCCTGGGCATGTACCCTCAAGACTTACGCCACCACAGAGATACATGCACGGCCATGTTTATTGCAGCTCTCTTCACAATAGCAAAGAGCTGGAACCAACCTAAATGCCCCTCAACTGACGAGTGGACAGAGAAAATGTGGTACATCTACACAATGGAGTTCTATGCAGCAGTAAAGAAAGACGACATCACGAGCTTTGCAGGAAAATGGCTGGAGCTAGAGGACATCATGCTGAGTGAAGTAACACAGTCCCAGAAAAACAAACGACGAATGGTATCCCTCATCTGTGGATGCTAGTGCCAACTACCCAGTTGTAAGTATTTCTTGTGTAGGGCCCCCTGAGCTTTTGTACAAAGCAGTTGGGCATAATATATTTTGGAAACAACAACAACAACAGAAAAGACTGCATCAAAGAACTGACTGAGACGGTGAACTTCTGCTCAAAACAGTCAACGTCCCCATGGAAAATACTCAGAAAGACTGAGAGATGGAAAGCATGTTTGGCAGAATGCATGAGCTCTGGCAGGGTGGGGGAATGAGCGGGAACACGGGTCTAGATTCGTTAAAAATAAATAAATAAAAAAAATGACATCTGAAAACTGATTCAAAACGTGAAAATATATTCATATATTTATATGAATACATTCATGCCAAAGGAGTTGTATACATAATTCATAAAGAATCCCTGTAACCATTATTATTAATAACATCACCATTTATATTATTACTAATTATACATACAATATTAATGGCAAGTGATAGTGTTGCTAATCCAAGTCATAAAAATGAAAGCAACTGGCAAAAGGACGTGGACAGATACTTCACACAGAAACACATAGTTATCAATAACAACAATTAGTAATCATTGATAAACTGCAAGTCAATGCAGCGTGAAATAAAGTTCTGTTGTCAGTAGAATGGATAAACTAAAAATAAAAGGGCACCAGATGTAGTCTGGGATGTGAAGAAATCCACCTCTCACACACTGCTGTGGAAATGTAAAATGAAAGCATTCTATCTCATTAACCTAACTTTTTGTGTATCAAAAAGCCAAGCAGTTGGGCGTGGTGGCCCACACCTTTAATCCCAGCATTCAGTAGGCAGAGGCAAGCGGATCTCTGTAAGATTGAGGCCAGCCTGATCTACATAGTGAGTTCCAGGCTACCTGGGGCTACAGGGAGACCCTATTTCAAAATAAAAATAATTAAAACCTAAGCACTTCTGATCTGAGATATTTACTCAAAGGATTGTGCACAGGTGTTTGTAATTGGAGACCTTAGAATTACCCCAACCTGAAGGTAGGCTAAAATATTTCAAGAAAAGAATGAGGAAACCAATTGTACACATTCATACCATCCCATATTACCTCCTGATTTAATTTTTTTTTAATTTTATTTATTTCTGTATGTGTATGAATGTACTGTCTGCATGCAGGTCTGTGCACCTGTGTTGTTCTTACCTCCTGATTTAAAAAGAAAGCTACTGATAAGACTAGAGAGATGCTCAGTGGTTAAGAGCACTGGCTGCTCTTGTAGAGGACCAGGGTTAGATGCCCAGCCCCCACATGGCTGCTAACAACCATCTATAACTCCAATTTGATAGGATCCAATGCCCTCTTCTGACCTCTTCAGGCATTGCAGGACATGGGTGAGCTTACATACATGCAGGGAAAGCACTCGTACACATACAATAAAAACAATAAATCAAATATTTAGAAAACAAGCTACTGAGAGACCAGCAGCATGGATAAATCCCAACAGCATTAACTGAAAGAAGCTACCCACAAATGAATGTATTTTATCTAATTCCACTTTAATTCTGGAGAAAGCAAAAAGAATCTATGATGACAGAAATTATAACAGTAGTTGCCTGAAGAAAAGGGGGTGGGCATTGACTGGGAGGGTACTCAGAGGATTTTTCTAGACAGGGGTGATGGAGATATTCTGAGTTTTCCTGGGCATTATGTAGGTGTACTTGTCAAAACCCATACCATCATACATTTGACAGCTATGCATTTCAGAATATACAAATTGTGTCTCAATAACAATATCTTTGTACCTGGTCCTACAAGAGATGAGAAAAATGAGTAGGTGGTCACATTCTCCTGTCCACCCATCCACACACGTACACATAGAAGATTACCAATCAGATTTTAGTGGTACTAGATTTCCACCCACCCTTCAGAGGTACAGAGACCTCTGTCTTTCTAATTCTGCCCAAGGGAGAGGCTTCCCTTCACACTTGTATCAGGAGCTGATGTGGTTTGAATATAAACCACCCACCTACCTGTGTTGTTCATCCCCTTCATCCTCAGCCTGTGGTGCCATCTTGGGAGGTCATGGGGATGTTGGGTGGTATGGCCTATCTGGAGGAAGTGGGTCCCAGGGTTGGGTCTTTGTGGGTAGATTGCTCCATCTCTGTCTGTATGCCTTTTCCCTGTACGCCCTTCACTCTGATGCTGCTCGTCCCAAACACGTGGACCAAACAACAGGGTCAGTACCCTCTGAAACCACGAGCTAAGATAAAAGCCTAAAGTTTTCTTAGGTAGTTGGTGTCAGCTACCTAGAGCTCTCAGAGTTTAACTTCACCTTAGTGTAGGGGCCAGTAGCAGGGCAAGAAGGTTCAGGAACCTTAGAGAGCGAAGTAGTTAATGAATACCCTGTGGGCCCTAAAGCTGCTGTGTGAATGCTGAGAAGTCACATCCCTCTGACTTTCCTTCTTTCTAATAAAACCCTTATTGTTCTGCTAAGCAGAGACTTAGGGCTGAGGGAGACTTAGACCTTTCCTTAGTCTAGGATCAATGGAAATGCATTTTTCCATGCCACACTGGTTTCAGAAACAGTTCCAAGACAAACTACTGGTCCATGGTATGTAAGTAGAGTCGGCTAGGAACAAGGCGAGAGTGGGCAGGGAGACTTCTCGAAGTATTTCCTAGATGTTTATAAAGGAACAAAGAAAGGGGCTTTCCCATATGGGTTCTGAGCTCTGCTGAGAGCAAAGGTAATAAGTGGGATTTCCTGCAGACATCTTGCACCCTGGAGGGGCAGCCTTCCAGGGAAAATCTTCCAGGATTCCCCGAGGGGCAAAAGGAAGCTACATCCCTGAAGATATTTTTGAATCACCAAATTAGCCAAATATGGGTGTTTCGTTCTTCGAAACTTTCCTGTAAGATGGTGGAAGCTCTTGCTGCCCACATTCTGAGCCTGTGTTGATTCTGTTGCTCTATCATTAACTGCCTCAATTATCCTAAATACTCCAAGCATAAGAAGGATTTGAGGAGTTTCCACAAGGGCTGTGGGAAGTGGCTGGTGAATGTTAAATGCAGAGTGCCTGTGATCCGCTTTGAAGTGCTCTCTCTGCGACTGCAGTGTGAAGAGTAGGTTTAGGAAGGACCACACTGTCTGAGAGAGGGGCGGTGCCATTCGGTCCTCATGACAGAGGTGATGAGGGAGAGACTACGATGCTTCCTGTACCTATAGCCTTCTCTGACTGGCTTGGAGCTCTGACTCCTTCCCCTTGACTGCTGGTCCCATCTTGGACCATTCAAAAGGGGTGGACTAGGAGGTCTCAGTCTGATCCATCTCAACTTATCATGGTGTCTGACCCCCCGAGGGTCCACGTAGCCCTGTGTGGACAGCGGCACTACCCAGTTGGCCTGTAAAGAGATGTTGCATGGTTGCTCTTCTGTGGTTGGGGTCTGAGATGTGCCTTCAGCCCTTGTGGGCACACCCATCCACCTGTGCTCTCAGGAAGCCCAACACTGGGAGGCAGGGACCCTGAGAGTCCCCAGTCCCCACTCATGGTTCTGAATGTGGAATTCAGTCCTCCTCTCCCAGTCTCCATTTCCCAATTAGAAATGGGAGTGGGGGGCTGGAGACATGGCCTAGCAGTTAAGAGCACTGACTGCTCTTACAGAGGACCCGGGTTCGATCCCCAGCACCCATATGGCGGGCTGAGAACCGTCTGTAATTCTAAATCCAGGAGAACTCCAGTTCCAGTGGAATCCGACACCCTCTTCTGACCTCCACGGCATTGCACAACACGGGTGCACAGACCTGCATGCAGACAGTACGTTCATACAGATAAATAAATAAATAAAATATAAAAAAATTAAAAACAAAACGGGAGTGGAGATAAGGAAGGAACTGACCGTCTACTAAGTGAGACCCTGGTTCCACCACAGGCTCCCAACCCCTCCCCTTCTTCTTTGGCATTAATCACCCCTGCTGGAGGCTGGGAAGGGCAGAGGAAGCTCACAGAGGCAAAGGAGTCAGCCACTTCTGCAGAGGACATTTTTTTTTAACTTTAGCAAGAAAGAGTTTATTTTGGCTTATGGTTCCAATGGGGTAGAGTCCATCATAGTGGGGAAGGCAGAAGAAAATTTTTATCAAATCTGTATTGGGGGGCTGGAGAGATGGATCTGTGGTTAAGAACCCTGGCTGCTCTTGCAGAAGACCAGGGTTCAGTTCCCAGCATCCACAGGATGACTCACTACCCTCTGTAACTCCAGTTCCAGGAAATGTAATTTCCTCTTCCGACCTCTGCGGGCACTGCATGTATGCGGTGCACTTACATACATGCAGGCAAAACACATGTACACATAAAATAAAATTTAATCAAAACTTTTTATTGATTATTTCATTCATACTGTTTGCTTTGACCATATTTACACCCCCTCCCCCATATTTAGACGCCTCCCCCATATCTCCACTCCCACCTCCTTATGCTCCTTCACTTCATGTTCTCTATTATTTCTTTTTTAAATTTATTTTATTATGTATATGAACGTATTGTCTGCATGTAGATTTGTGCACCCATGTCATGCAATGCCACAGAAGTCAGAAGAGGGCATCCAATTCCCCTGGAACTGGAGTTCAAGACGATTTTCAGCTGCCCTGTGGGTGCTGGGGATCGAACCCAGGTCCTCCGCAAGAGCAGTCAGTGCTCTTAAGCTCTAGGCCTATTATTTCTTTTGAGGTCTATTGAGTCCAATTTGTGTTCCTTAATTTGTGTGGGTCCATCATCCAGAGCCTGGTCATCCTACCAGCACCAAACCCTTAAAGAAAACTCTCTCTCTCTCTCTCTCTCTCTCTCTCTCTCTCTCTCTCTCTCTCTCTCTCTCCCTCTCTCCAAGTATTCATTGCCAGTAGTTCCTCTTCTATGGCTGGGCCTTCTTGCCCGGATTCTTTCTCTGGCTTGGGATTTCACAGGATCATATGTGCAGCTTCTCCATTGTGTCCAGAGAACAGTTTCCTCCTAGTTATATTTTTTTCTCTCCTTACAAATTCATATTTTGTGCTTTTGGTGAGAAATAGAAAGCAGAGCTGTTGGCTTTTAGAGTTGTTTACTTCAAGGATGCAGGAGATGGTAGGGAATCTGGGTGGAGACACCCGCAGACCACAGTCATCTTTCTGCACAGACTATGAACACGACACTGCCCTGGTCCTTGACGTCCTCCTGTGTCTCTGCATCTGGAGAGCTGAGGTGGACAGATCCTTTGCAGGTTGTGTGACTCCAAGATATAGCAGAAGGACATAAATAATCAGGCATCGGCTCTCTAGCTTGACTATAAAAAGCGTGCATATGTTGTGCGCAGGTTTTCTTAAGGTAAAGGGACAGAGCTGGGCAAAACGACTTCTGGAACTGCCCATATGGGGAGGTGTCTTTCGCTGGTGGTTCTGCAGACAGAAATTACCCATCTGCGCTGTTTGCAGGTGTTTTGAATGATTATATTATTAGCTCTGTCTGTTCAACTTTGCTTTTTTATGGTGGCTTTAGTATTGCAGTAAAAAAAAATGGAAAAAGAAAGAATAAAGAAATATAAAGCAGCCATCTGGCTCCTGATTTGGGATCATATTCTCTTTCAGGAGAGAGGAGAGAGGCAGGCCCTGCAGGCTATCTTGGGGGGGGGGTTGGAGTAGATAGTGGATAGCCCCCCAATTCTGCCTTTGGCTCAAGAAGTGAATTTGGGGTAAGCGATGTCTTTCATATCCCAGAAGAATCTGGTTTTGTTCATGATTTCTCCACCCCCGCTCCATCTGGAGGCTTTCCCCTGGAGTCCACCTGGATAGGAGAACTGCCAATCAATAATACATCCCCCAAAGCTGTGCTGTGACCAGGAGAACTGGCCTGGTCCTGCTGGTGGTGATGGTCCTGAAGAGCCAGGCCTGAGCTGTTGATGTCACCCAATCCTTCTGAACCTTAATTTGATCTGAGCCGTGACCTGTGAAACTTTGCAGGGCATCCTGACTTTAGGTAGCAAGACAGAGATTTATTTGATTATCTGTGCATGGGTAATTCATCAGGGAAATGGTCCCTGTGTCAGATGGCGAAGGAGTGGGGTTATTTAGGGTTGTACTGCAGCTCCAGGTCTGGGAGGGAGCCAGGAGCCACCGATCTAACAAGGTCAGGATGCTTCTATGCCGAAGGGGATGCTGGGTGGATCCCGTCACTCTTCAGCTGGAGGGTGTCACCTACCTTTTCATTGCTAAGGACAAAGAGAAGAGAATAATGTAGGGTTTTTTTTTCTTTTTTCTTTTTTCCATAAAAGGGGAGAAAAAAAATCCTCAGATGGAATTGTAAGAATCAAAGAGGAAGGTCTGATATGGACTTCCTCTTGTTTCTAGGCACTCTGTAGACAGGCAGATCACTTCAGCCAAAGACATCTTCTAGATGTGTCATATTATGTGTGATAAATGACATGTAATTTATGTGATGTATGTCATGCTATGTAGTCATCTGTCTCTCACTACCTGCTGTCATGACCACACCTGCATTCACCTGCCAGTTTATCAGAAGGGTGACAGCTACCACGGGTGTCACAGAGACTCAGAGTGAAAAGAAGTCTCTCCAGGAAAAGGAAGCATGCTAAAACTCCACCTGATTGGCTGCGGTTGTAGGTTGTTTCTTTTCTTAACTTTGTATTGGTGTATATTCATTGTACACAAGGATGGGTTTACCATGACATTTTCTTTTCAAGTGCTTCATGTACTTTGACCGTTACCCCTCCTGTCCCCCCCGCCACAATCTCATTTCACTAATCCCTTTTCTTTTGCAAATATTCTCTCTCTCTCTCTCTCTCTCTCTCTCTCTCTCTCTCTCTCTCTCTCTCTCTCTCTCTCTCTCTCTCTCTCTCTCCTGTATGCAACAAACCTCACTTCAAGAACTGAACCAGCTCTTATTATTTCCTTCTGTGGGTACATGCGTAGAGCTCAAGATAGAAGCCAGGGATTAGGAGAAACCCTTCTCTGGTATTTTCTGAAATCCCAGACAGCTGCAGGGTTCCTAAAGGGATGTGGAGACTTTGAAAAGCACTTAGTGAGGAGTGAGCGGCTTCAGGGTGCTCGATGCAGGGTCACATCCAAGTCTGGTGATCTTCAGCATTGGCCATGGCCCAGTGAGCGTAGGGGGCAGATAGCAGGGACTGCATAAATGTGGAACAGTTCGCCTTGTTCAGAGAGCTAAGGAGGCCCCTCCCTAGGACCCTTGTCTCTCTGTAACATCTGGCAGGCTGAGTTAAGTGTGACTCAAAATGGAACCTTCATGTTGAATAACGTGCTTGTAAGTTAGGCTCTCAGGTCTTTGGCAGAATAAGACACACTGAGCACCTTGACCTTGGAGCCACAGTGCTGATCTCCATAGGTACTTTATAAAGTCATAGAAGGTTCTGGAAACACAAGAACAGTGTCCACAAGACCTCTCTCTCCCACCCCCCGAACCACAGCAGGAAGAGCTGGGGAAGGGCTTGACTCTCATTGATCCATCTATCTTACCAGAGCAGTAGTAGATTGATCTCCAAGGATCACTGGCACCTTAAGCTTCCAAAGCCAAATACTATGGACAATCTTAGACTGTTCAAATTCATGGATGAAACCACACTCTTGGGTTTCAGAGTGCCTGGGTTTGAATTTTGTCACTATTTATCAGCTAGCTATATGACCATAAATAAGCACTTAATTAGCCCTGTCCATTCTTTTCCTTCCTCTTTCTTTCTTCCTCCCATTCTCCTCTCTACTTCCTCCTTCCCTTCCTCTCTTCCTCCTCTCCTTCCTTCCCTCCCTGCTTTTTTTTTTTTTTGCATCCATTTCTTCAGCCACATAACAATTTTATTGTAACAGCATGTACCACAGTGGGCCCGTGGCAAGGATTCGCATACACATTGCTTTCAAGACTCCCCGTTATGAAGTTAGTGTTCAAGAAGCATTGCTCTGACTATCCCGCTTGGCGTCACTCCGATCCTCTGTCCCCTGACCTCCTTCCCCTTTCCTCTAGACCAAGAGACAAGATGACATAGACTTAAGAGAACAAATCTGAAACCATGCAATCAAGATGAACATGAACTAACTGTTGATGTGACTAGTATCGATGAACATGAACTAACTGTTGATGTGACTAGTATTGCCCGACAGCCATCGCTAGGTCTGGACTCAGTCTTCTCCTTTCTGAGCACAGCTTATCTTTGACTGGATATGGTCCCAACTCACCCTCTAATGCACTCTGACCTTCAGCATCACTGTGTCTGAAATCTTTCCTCTTTCCTTTACAAAGAAAATCCTAGCAGGGGTCACCTCTCTGGTGATAAGAAGGGTCCTGCCTAGACAACTTCCTTCCATATCATTTCACTGGGATCCCAACTGATAAAGCCAACACTGCTCCCAGGAGAGATGTGCCCAAGAGATGCTCGGAGCAGACCAAGAGTCCAGAGGTTCCACCTAAAGCTTCCTTTGATTCCCAAATTCTTCCTAATTACCTCATCTCCACCTGCCCCGTTCTAGTCTGTCTTCAATTGCTGTGACACAATACCAACTTGGAGAGGAAACGGTTGATTTGGTTTATGTCTTCTGGGAGGAAGCCCAAGGTAGGAACTCAGGGCAGGAACCTGGAGGCAGGAGCTGAAGCGCAGGCCATGGAGGAACGCTGCTTACTGGCTTGCTCCCCTGGCCCATGCTCAGCCTGCTTTCTTATACAATACACAACAACCTACCCAGGGGTGGCACTGCCCACAGTAGGCCGGGCCCTCCCACATCACTCAACAATCAAGAAAATACCCCACAGATGTGGCCACAGGCCAGTCCCATGGAGACAATTCCCCAGTTGAGGCTCCCTCCATCCGGATGTGTCAAGTTGGCACTAAAGCTGTGTCCCCTCGGCCAGGCTCTCAACACAGCCTTCCAGCAGCAGGACCAGGATGACTCAGTGCCTACTCACTTGCACAGGGGCTGCTACACAGTGTCGTCAAAAGCCCAGTGGCTGTCATGACGAGGATGCTATTCAACACACACAGGTCAGGCTTGGGAGGCCCTTGCCACCTGTCACTCACAGCACACCCTTGGCTTGCCCTTGACTGGTTCTCCTGGATGTGGGAACATGTAGTTCAGCTTCCTCTCCTACTGTGTCCCCATAATCTTCTGGGACCTGTCCTTATTCCCTTGAAGTCACTGATTTCAATTATAATTAGCACTCAAAACTGCTTTCTAATCTCTTCCACCCCAGAACTCTCCCCGGAACATTCTATACACTCAGCAATTTTTATGTTTTTTACTTCATAGTCCCAAGGCAGAAAAGCAGATTGGTCCAACTCATACGTTCAGGTGAATGCTGGCTCCTAGTCGCTCAGCTGCATCTAGGAAAGGGCAGAGATCCACCCACCGGGCTGCTTCAGAGTGCTAGCTCAGCAGGGGGCAGCAGGGGAAACCCCTTATCAAGTCCACGCACAGGTCATTTACCATTTACCATTTCCTCATGAGGATAAGAAGAACAAATGGCACTTAACAAAGGCTTGGGATGTGGTAGGTTTATTCTCTGCAAGCTCAGCTACACAGAGACAAGACGAGCCCTGAACCCTACCTATCAATGGCCCCATGTCCACACCTTGTTCAGTTTGTAGTCCAGTCAAAATGGCAGATGGAGCTAGAGAGATGGCTAGTGGGTAGAGTGCATACATCTGTAAAAGCCAGGCACAGGGGCTGGAGAATGGCTCAGCAGTTAAGAGCACTGACTGCTCTTGCAGAGGACCCAGGTTCGATTCCCAGCACCCACATGGTGGCTAAGAACCATCTTTTAACTCCAGTTACAGGGGAATCTGACGCCCTCTTCTGACCTCCACAGTGTTTCATGACATGGGTGCATCGACCTACATGCAGACAGTACACTCATACACATAAGAAGTAAAAAAAAAAAAAAAAGCCAGGCACAGTAAGTACCTCACATCTGTAATCCCCGTGCTGGGGGCAAGGGCGCAAAATGGGCAGAATCTTCAGGTTGATTGGTTACATAGCTTAGCTGATCAGTGAGCTTCAGGTTTAATGAGACCTGTCTCAAATAATAAAGAATGACAGAAGACACCTACCATGCTTCTGTGGGCAGGCTCGAGGCAAACATATATGCACACATGTGTAAAACACACACACACACACACACACACACACACACACACACACACAAGCAAACTCCAAGTCCTCTTTCCCAGAGTCCTTCAGTTTGAAAGTAAAGACCTAAAGCCAAACTTACACTCGCGTGTCCCTAAAATACTATACAATGCAATTATCAAAACTAGAGAGAATTGCTTGAAAAACACAGCCCATAATAGTAACTTTCTTTGGCTTTTGGTACAGAACAGAACAGAAGCTATGTTTTATCCACTCGCCCATATATGTGGTCAGCACACTGCCCATGATGTGGAACTCATCACAAGGAAGGGAGACAGAGTCTGCCCAAAGAAGCCACACCCTGTACTCACTACTGACCGCAATTCAGGATGGAGAGAGTAGGCAAGCAGGAAGAAAAAAATACAAGGAAATTTGCTGTTCCAATTAACAGAATTATTTGTGTATATCCATTTCACTTAGCAGGGTAAACTCAGCTGTGAGTGTTTGGGAACTTTGGGAGCTCTCCAGTGTGCACCATGCAGTTCTGACATGAGACTGGTTTCTCCCTGGAGTCTTCTTTTGTTTCTGCCTGTTGGGAGCAATAGGGAGAGAGGCTGGATCTGTGCTTTTGTAAGCATGTTTTGCCTTGCCCCATGCGGCAAGCTCTTCATGTCACCCAGTAAACACACCATCTCCTTTCCGCATTTAAGTGACTCACGCCCACTGTATGGTGAGGCTTGAAGGTGGTCTAATCTACCTGTCAGTAGATTAGAAAGAAAGGTGCCCACCTGAAGAGGCTTCTCCCAGTGGACACAGTTCCAGGGCTGAGATCCTGCTTCCCCTGGGCTGCCTGCCCACTGACCCTCAAAGTCTTCTGAGTATATTGATGGACAAATGGGTGCCTGTTTCAGCTGAAGTCCAAGTTAAAGAAGGTTGGAGCTTAGGATGGAGGACTGGCTTGGGGTTTACCACCCCAGATAAAAACAACACAAAAGGCAAAACAGATTAAAGCACTCTATGGTTTATGTTAAAATTGTTGAACTGAAGCCACGAGACAGACATTGTCGAGCGAGCAGACGTTTTGGGTCTGTCTTAAATTATCCAACCTAATGTCCTAAAAATAAGCCCAGATTTGGGATTCTACCCCCACATATTCTCTCTCTCTCTCTCTCTCTCTCTCTCTCTCTCTCTCTTGCTCTTGCTCTCACTTATTCTATTGCATTGAAATATAAACTTAAAGGGAAGGTACATTTCTTTGAATAAGGAAATGAGAAGAATTCTGGCTTTTAAGAAAGATTTATTTATTGTGATTTTGTGTATATAAGTTCTTGTATGTATGTGCACTATGTGTGTGAAGTGGCCTGCAGCGGCCAAAAGAGGGCGTTGGATTTCCTGGAACTGGAATTGCATGAGCCATCATGTGGGTGTGTACTAATGTACTGTCTGCATGTGGGTTTGTGCACCCGTGTCGTGCAACTGCCTCGGAGGTCAGAAGACGGGGTCAGAATTCCCTGGAACTCGAGTTAAAAGTGGTTCTCAGCTGCCATGTGGGTGCTAGGGATCAAACCCGGGTCCTCTGCAAGAGCGTCCGGGCACTTCCTAAACCGCTAGGCCATTGCTCCCAGACCCAGAGGAGCCAGGTTTTTTTAAAAAGGCGGGTGACTGTTCTCTCCATCTCAAAAATCTGGCTTTTTAAAAAAATATAAAACTTAACTGTATGTTACCCTTGAATCCTGAGGACAGGATTCAAGCTTCCTTTAGACCTCAAAATTGTATCAAAGGTAAAAACTAGGACACGAGCTATATTCGTCTGTTTGCTGGTTTTTATGATGAAATCCTTGAGGCAGGACACTTACAAAGTTCAGAAGGCTAGACCACAGGATTCAGGCTTTAGAGACCCCTCCTGTCCCCTTTGGCTGTGTTATCTCATGGTAGAGAGCAATGTCAGGGCCTGTGTGAGAAGAAGCATGCCAGCTTGGTTCTGGAAGCCACAGACAACCTAGATGCAGATCCCCTGTGACGGGAGCTGCCATGGGGTCATAAGCGGTGGCAGCACCTTCGGTTGACCTAGGGCTTAACATAAGAGTAGAAGCACCTTCAGTTGACCTAGGGCTTAACATAAGGGTGGCAGCACCTTCAGTTGACCTAAGGCTTAACATAAGGGTGGCAGCACCTTCAGTTGACCTAGGGCTTAACATAAGGGTGGCAGCACCTTCAGTTGACCTAAGGCTTAACATAAGGGTGGCAGCACCTTCAATTGACCTAAGGCTTAACATAAGGTGGCAGCACCTTCAGTTGACCTAGGGCTTAACATAAGGGTGGCAGCACCTTCAGTTGACCTAAGGCTCTTCTCTTCGGCTGGGCCTCACCTCAAGGTTTCATGTGTGCCTCAAAACACACCAAGGATGAAAAGCCCAACACAGGAACTCCCGGGGCGCTGGAATAATATCCAATCACAGCGCAGTGAAGGGCCATTTATGCTTCCACTTTCCTGCCTCCTGTGTTTTGCTGGGGCTGCAGGTCCCACTTACAGGGGCACTTGTGCTGATGGGAGAGGGCAAGTAGACAGATACAGACCCAACAGGGGCTGCCCGTGACATTTAGTAATGGGAGCTTTAGACAGTTTTCTTCCCTCTCTACTCCCTCTCTCCCTCCATCTCTCTTTTCTTTTCTCCTTTTCCTTCTCTTTTTTTTTTTTTTTCTTTTTGTTTTCATTCCTCCTATCCTTCCCTTCCCTCCCTCCCCCTCCTCCCTCCCTCCCCTCCCCTTCACCTCCCTCCTTCCTTCCTTCCTTCCTTCCTTCCTTCCTTCTTTCCTTCTTTCCTACCTGCTTTAGGTCTTGAACCAGGAAGGGACCACAGGCAACAGCTCATGTAGTAGCTTCTATTGATGTGGACTTGAGCTTGGTTGGGTCTCTGTTCGCTGCGCCACATCTTCGCTAATAGACTTAGTCCTCATAATTGTCCTCCTAACTGGCTGAGAACTCAAGAACACTCTTTGCTGCTGGACAAACATGACTTTTCCATTTCTCCATAAACTTTACTACTTAAGAGATGCCTCCTTTTAAATCAGCTCTCCAACCATAAACCCCACTGCAAGAGGTCTGGAAGAAAATACTTTTCCCTGGAGGAAAATGGCTTCCCATAGTGCAGAAAATGTGTGACTTTGTTCCATATAAAGAGAGAAAAGGGGAGCTGGAGAGATGGCCTAGCAGGGAAGAGTGCCGACTCCTCTTGCAGAGAACCCGGGTTCAATCCCCAGCACCCACACGGCAGCTGAGAACCATCTGTAACTCCAGTTCCAGGGGAATCCGATGCCCTCTTCTGACCTCTGCGGCATTGCACGACACGGGTGCACAAACCTACATGCAGACAGTACATTCATACACATACAAAAATAAGTAAATAAATAAAAATTTTTTTATAAAGAGAGAGAAAAGGAGGCTGGAGAGATGGCTCGGTGGTTAAGAGCACTGGCTGTTCTTGCTGAAGACGTGGGTTCAGATCCCAATATCCACAGGGTGGCTAACAACCATCTGTAACTTCAGTTCCAAGGGATCTGATGCCCTCTTCTGGCCTCTCTGGTCATTGTCTGCATGCGATGCACTTAATATACATAGAGGCAAAACACTCATAAATCATAAATAAAAATAACTTTTTAAAAGACACGAAAGGTTATAGATAAGACGTCAAGTGGATGATAACTAAGCCACTGTTTCACCATCCAAGGCAGACATCATCAATCAATCACAAGCCTCTTTTCCTGATGAACCTAGACTCTCAGCCTCATGGTAACACCACACTCCTGGAGGCCTCTATCATTGATTCCAAGTAGACATTCCAAGATCCCTCTGTATAATTAATTCACGCATCTTAGGCACCATCTGCAGACAGGAAATCATTCTCCACATTGCTACCCCACCTCAAGCCTCTGTGGACCCCAGGCTCTCTATCAGATTCTTTGCTTACTGTCTCATCACACACTGCTTGCTATGTCCCCAAGGGCCCACTCCTGTACCCATTTAATACAGCCCCCCCCCCACACACACACACATGCTGTAGAACTGGGCTAAGGAGAACTGACAGAACTTTTTAGCTGGAACCATTCGAAGTTACGATAACCAACCATAATCTTTAACCTACGAGAACTGCATTTTTGTGTGGTCTGAGCTAAATTGAATATATCGTTGATTGGTATGTGTGACTTAGCAGAAAAAGTTGGCACTTGACACTTCCTGATTTGCCCACTTTGTACTGTGTCCCTGATAAGTTCAAGTATTTGAACACTTGCTCAGTGGGTGGCAGTGTTTAAGAAAGGTCACCAAGGGCTGGAGAGATAGCCTAGCGGTTAAGAGCACCGACGCTCTTGCAGAGGACCCGGGTTCGATCCCCAGCACCCACATGGCGGCTAAGAACCGTCTGTAACTCCAATTCCAGGAGAACTCCAGTTCCAGGGGAATCCGAGACCCTCTTCTGACCTCCGCGGCATTGCACGACATGGGTGCACAGACCTGCATGCAGACAGTACATTCATACACATACAAAAATAAATAAATAATAAAAAAAATTAAAAAAAAAAAAAAAAGAAAGGTCACCAAACCTTAGGAGGCGTGGCCATGCTGGAGGAAGCACATCACTTGGTGGGGGTCGCAAGCTTTGAGAGTTCATAGTTTGGCCCTACTTCTAGTCCCCCCTCCCTTCCTTCCCTCCTCTCTCTGCTTCCTATGTCTGCTTGAAGATGTGAGCACTCAACTTTCCGGTCCATTGCTTCTGCCACCGGGCCCTCCCCCACTCTTACCCTCCAAACCATAAGCCCAAGTAACTCTTCCTTCTGTAAGTGGCCTTGCTTAGGGTGTTTATCACAACAACGGAAAAGTCAAAATATAAGGATATCCATTTTTTTAAATTTATTTTTGTTTCATATACTAATGGTATTAAGAAAGCATTTTATTATATCATCTCCATTATGTACTCATTCTCTCTGTCACCGTGTCTTACCCTTCTGTGTACTTGACAGCCCCTCTGTTATCATGATCCCCGCTCCAGATTCCACTGAGGGCAGATAACATGCATACAGTGAATCTGACTTATTTCACTTAACACAGTGATTTCCATTTTTTTTTCTGTAAACAACATAATTTCATTCTTCTTTATGAATGACTGAAACTTCAGGTATGGTGCATAAGTTTTAACCAGTTGATGGATCCCTAGGCTAATTTCCTGTCTTGGCTGTTGTAACTGGTACTGCAATAAACAGAGATGTACAGGTGACTCCACTGCTTGATGGCTTCGATTCCTTTGGGTATGTATCCAACCATGGTATAGCAGGATCATATGGAAGTTCTATTTTTAATTTTCATGGGACCTTCATACTAATTTCCACAGTGACTACACTAATGGACACTCCCAGCAGCAGTAGAGAAAGACTGCTTTTTCCTCTGCCTCTATATTATTTTTATCTACTTCTCTTTTTTTACTTTTTTTAAATTTTATTTATTTTTGTAGGTGTATGAATGTACTGTCTGCATGTAGGTTTGTGCACCCATGTTGTGCAATGCCGTAGCAGAGGTCAGAAGAGGGTGTCAGATTCCCCTGAAACTGGAGTTAAAGATGGTTCTCAGCCGCCATGTGGGTGCCAAGGATCAAACCTGAGTCTTCTGCAAGAGCGGTCGGCGCTCTTAACCGCTAGGCCATCTCTCCACCCCTTATTTACTTCTCTTAATGAGAACCATGCTGATTGGAATGAAGTGGAATATCAATGTGGATTTGATATGAGTTTCCTTGATGCTTAGGATGTTAAACACTTTTTCATGTGTTTCTTGGCCATTTGTCCTTCTTCATTTGAAGAATGGTTGCTCAGTTCACTTGCCCATATTCTGACTGGGTCATTTGTTCTTTTGTTATTTAATGTGTTAGTTCTTTATATATTTTAGATAGTACTTCTTTGTTGGATAAATATTTAGCAAAGACTTTCTTCCATTCTGTAACTCTCTTTTCACTCTGCTGACACTGTTTTCTTTTGCTGTGCAGAAGCTTTTTAATATTAAAACCAGTCGTTTTTCTAGGCACCGCCAACAAACTTACTGAAAAAGGAAGGAAAACAATCCTATTCATTTTAGCCTTAAAAGAATAAAATAAGATACCTAGGAATAGACTGAACCAAGGTGAAAGATCTCTATAATTAAAACTGAAAAGAATGGTCTGGAGAAACAGCATAGCAGTTAAGAGCAGTGGCTTCTCTTGCAGAGGACTAAGATTTGGTTCTCAGCTTCCATGCAGTGCTCACAACCACCTGCTACTCCAGCGTCAGAGGATCCAATGCAATCTTCTGGCCTCCACAGGCACCTGTGGTCACCTGCACATACTTATACACATAGACACACATATATACATAATTAAAAATATAATTTAAGCCAAGTATGGTGCTGCACACTTTTAATCCCAGCACATGGGAAGCAGAGGCAGGGGGGTCTCTGTGCATTCAAGGTCAACCTGGTCTACATAGTAAGTTCTAGGCCAGCTGGGGCTATAGAGAGATCCTGTCTTTAAAAAGACCAGAAGAGGGGCTGGAGAGATGGCCTAGCGGTTAGGAGCGCTGACGCTCTCGCAGAGGACCCGGGTTCGATCCCCAGCACCCACATGGCAGCCGAGAGCCGTCTGAAACTCCAATTCCAGGAGAACTCCAGTTCCAGGGGAATCTGACACCCTCTTCTGACCTCCGCGGCTTTGCACGACACGGGTGCACAAACTTCCATGCAGACAGTACATTCATACACATACGGAAATAAATAAAATTAATAAAAAAATAAAATAAAATAAAAAGACCAGAAGAAAAAAAAGAGAAAGACATGTAAAAACAATGTATGACTATTTGGGTAAAGGAGAAGGACCGGTGGCTGATGGGAAGAGTTGGGACGAGATAAGACAACGGGGAATACAGAATCAAAGGACATTGCCCACATGTATCTAAACACACCAATCCAAGCCTTTTGTACAAATAAAATACTAATAAAAAAAAAAAAAGAAAAAATGAATTCCCCCAAAAGCTATGAGTAAGAATAAAGCACATCTTTATAGCAAAAAGAATATATTTCTCAAAGATAAAGTATCTGTTTTCAAAAATACAACCAAGATACTTAAAAGGAAGTGAACCGCAGCTAGTATCCTGACGATTCCTGCCAACAGGCACACGTGATGTTAAATGTACCACAGTGAGATCAATCACAGTCTGTTTGTAGCATGGAACGGGATCAGGGCCCCACATGGTGTTTTCGGACACAGCTCTTAAGATTCTTTTCCCCTTTCTGTTTCCCTTCTAACCAAATTAGTTCACTAAAAGTTCCCATTATCTGGGGAGGAAACTGAGGCCCCAGGAGGTTAAATGGCCGTGCCCAACATCCAAGGGCAAGAAACGCTGACATGGAGCGGGGATGGGGCCCAGATGTCTGGCAGAGCACGGCCTTTCCAGCCCAGCGCGGAGTCCTCAGGCTGAGCAGGAGGGTCTGGCCTGAGCTCGCCGTACCCGGCCAGGGGTCGGCAGGAATGCCCCTTACACATCACGACTTCCTGTTTATCTTCCCAACAGGCAGCACACACTGCTGTGAGGAAAGTTCAGAGGGTTTCCTGACACACAAAGCCCCTGAAAGGCAATATTTTGATGATTTAAGTATAAATGATCAGAAACATGTGGATTTCATTTCCTTTAGAATACACTTGGGTTTGAAAATGAAGGGGAAACATGTTTGGCGAAGGACAGCCTGGGTTTCCTCAAACCCCTGAAGTGGTTTAAGATGTTTAGTGATTGCAAAGGGGGCTGAGCTGCCCCATCTCCCGGCCTTCTCCCACCAGCCTCACATTGGCGTGCATATGGAATCTGGGCAGAAGGCGCTATTGGGGTGGCTTTGACCTTGCAAGGGGGGGGGGAAGGAGGCAAGTCTGAGGTCTGGGTGAGGATGCTGCACATCTCCTTAACCCATCTGCTCACCGCCACCCCCATCCCAACAATTGCAAAGCAACCCTCTGACATCACCGTATCAACTAAACTTAACTCTGCCTTTCCACAAAGGAGGCCTGGCTTATTCTTTTGGAAATTGCTCCAGCCAGGACCTACAGAGTCCCACCTGTCCTCAGGGGTCTGGCCATGTTTTGGCCTTGTCCCTTCTGTCCCATGAGAAAAACCTTTTGGGATGACACAGACACCTGCACATTCTGGGGAGAAAGTCACCCTATACCAGGGACCCTGGAAATCCAGGCCTCGGACTGTCAGAGTTGCTGGGATAGCAAACAGCGAGGGGGGAGTGTGCCAAAGGCTGGAGACGGCACGGGTGGGGGGGGGGGAAAGAAAAGGCAGACAAGAGGGTCTGGGAGAAGATGGCGGGAAAATGCATGCTGGGAGGAAGGAGGAGAGGAGGAAGACGGGAAGGAGGTGAGGGAAGAAAGAAAAGAGAGATGAGAAAAGAAATAAGAAAGGAATGTGTGTGGGGCTGGTGGACAGAGGGAGACCAAGATGGGAGCATGGCGTTTGGAGCCAGGACAGGATGACCCAGTCCATACACTGTCCTTGTCAGCGAACCCTTCCAGGCATGTAACTCTTTAGATGGAGGAACTTCATGAACCTGGACAATCATTTGTTCTTTCTGTTTTAAAGAAAAAAAAAAATTATCACAGCACGTTGCTAAGCAGTGTCCAGAGACCTTTACCCCCGTCCTCCGTGTGCCTGAGGTCCCACTATGACAGGTTGTGAGGGATCTCTGTACTACTCACGCTGTCTGGTGTTTGAACCTGACACTTTCCAGGCATCCCCAGCCAGGTCAGCACAGGGCTTGAGTGTTACCCACATTCTGGGCCCTGTTCATGGGATGGTGTGGGGAGAGGGCAGAGGTTCTAGGAAGGCCAGGCTAACCCTTTCTGAAGAAGAAAAATGGTTGTCTCAGTGGAGCAGTGTGTCAGAGAGGAACATGTGTCACATGTTACAGTCTGAATATGAAGTGTTCTAAAGAAAAGCTCATGTAGCTGGGTGAGGTGGCACCCAGGAGGTAGAGGCAGGTGGACTGCTATGAGATGGAAGCCGGCCTGGTCTCTATAGCAAGTTCCAGGCCAGCTAGGGCTACAGGGAGACCTTGTCTTAAAAAGGCCAAAAAAGGGGGTATCTAAGGGCATCAGTGGATTCATGCACTAAAGACTTGCTAGCTGAATGGACAGGAGGTGGGGCCTCCTTACAGGAAGTGGGTGACTAGGGCATTTCTCCCTCTGAAAGGTAGGTCTTGTCCTTGGACCTTCCTCTGTCTCTACTTACTGGATGCAATGAGGGAAGCAGCTCCAATCAGCCCCCTCCCCGCCCTTCCAATATGATGTTCTCCCCCACCCCATACACACCCTTCCACCACCATGATGCCTTGCCTGTGACAGATAGCAAGGGAGCCAATCATGGACTGACAGACACCTCTGAACCCATGAGCCTAAACAATTCTTTCCTCCTTTAATTGTCTCTTTTATTGTGTTTTCGAGACAAGGTCTCCCTTGTAGCCTCTAGGCTGGGCTGGAACTCACTATGTAAACCAGGCTGGCCTTAATCCCACAGAGATCTGCCTGCCTCTGCCTCCCAAGTGCTGGGATTAAAGGCATGCAACACCACACCTGGCTCTTTAAGTTGTCTTTATCATCTATTTTGTCACAACAATCATAAATTAATGCATGCTGACACAGATCAAGGTGCAGGTAAGGTGCTTTGAGGTGTTCCTTCAACAGACTTTGAGACAAAGCTTTGGAGGCCCCTAGTTTATAGGGTATATGACCCCACGAGGCCCAGGGGTAGGAGAGGAGAGGAGGAAGGCAAGCCAGTGTGGTTTGGTAATGAAGGGGCAGCTTTCAAAGGAGAAACTTCCGGGCTCAGCCATATTGGAATAGTCTGTTCAGAGTCTGTAACTAACACACACTATGTAAAGCACATGCCATGACCACAGACTGGGCCAGTCACGAAGAGGACAGATTTATTTACTTCGAGGTCCCGGAGGCCGGAAGGAAGTCTAAAAGCAAGGTGCCAGCAACTGACCAGCACTTAGTGCAAGCCTTCTCCCTGCACCACAACATGGCGGGCGACACCACGTGGCCAGGTAGAGCAATGACAGCTCAGGCCCCTCCTCCACGGATAAAGCGGCCAGCTACATCCTGCGGGCCTCACCCAGATGACGTTATCTAATTATCTGGAATCCCTCGAAAGGCCCCATTTCCCAAGTGTCATTGACATATAAAACTGAGGGTTAAATTTCCAACATAGGAAACCGAAGCCATGCTAGATGGGAATATGGGATCGAACGGGGGGAATCTTTAAGTGATAAACTAGTTCAGTTTATCTCACAATGATGGAAATATCTGACAGGAACATCTTAAAGGAAGAAAGACTTACTTCGGCTCATTTTCAGAGGATCTAGATCCGTCACAGTGGGGAGGACATCACAGAGAACGTCAGTCTCTAGTGACAGTATGTGAGGTAGCAAACCACAGACCAGAGGGCTCAGAGCAAAGCAGGAGCTGGGCGCTGGGCTACAACCAAGCTCGCAAGGTTCACCCCTAGTGACCCGTCTGGGCCAGCCAGGCCCTGCCTCCTAAAAGTCTACAGCCTTCCCCAGTGAGGCCACCGGCGAGGAGATGAGAATCAAAAGCATGGGGACCAGCCGGATGGTTCAGTGGGGAAATACCTGCTGCCCAGCCTGAAGACCTGAGTTCAGTCCCTGAGAACAAATTGACACTGTAGATTGGAAGGAATGAACCACCTCTGTAAGCTTCTAACCTTCTCATTCCCCACCCACCAACACAGAATATACATATGCCTGCCAAATAAATGAATAAAATTAAAGAATGTAAAATGCAGGGATGGGGGAATGACTCAGTGGATAAAACACCTACCCTGGAAACATGAAGATTAGATTGGAAATTAGAAATTAGAATTTTCTCCCAAACCCTGTAAAAAAAAAACCTAGAGGAGCACCACCGTGCTGTGTATAATTCCATTGTGCCAGAGGAAAGGAATCCTCAGACTGAAGCATTGAGCTCCAGGCTCAGCAACAGACCCCATATCAATAAAGTGGAGAGTGATAGAGGAAGACATGTGCCCTCATACATGAGAACATGCACACTGTCAACCTCAGGTCTCCATACAAGTGTACACATACCTGGACAAACATGTGCCCTCATACATGAGAACATGCACACTGTCAACCTCGGGTCTCCATACAAGTGTACACACACCTGGAACATGCACACTGTCAACTTCGGTTCTCCATACAAATGTACAGACACCTGGACAAACATTTGCCCTCATACATGAGAACATGCACACTGTCAACCTTGGGTCTCCATATAAGTGTACAGACATGTGGATAAACATGTGCCCTCATACATGAGAACATGCACACTGTCAACCTTGGGTCTCCATACAAGTGTACAGACATGTGGACAAACATGTGCCCTCATACATGAGAACATGCACACTGTCAACCTTGGGTCTCCATACAAGTGTACAGACATGTGGACAAATGTGCCCTCACACATGAGAACATGCATACACACATATACATTTGTCCGGCTTGTTTCAGAATTGAACCCTAATGGTTGGCCTTCAGAGTGGGCCTGGACACATGACACATGTTGTGGTCTCGATCCTTGCCCTCCCTGAAAGGCAAACACCAGTGCTTTGCCCAGATGAACAGACTGGAGCCCAGTGGTTGCGGGTAGACTGACAGGTGTCAGAGGCAAGGACTGTGCATTGTTGATGGAGAGACCCCTGTGTAGTTCAGCCTGGTTGAGTGTTCCCAGCTCCCGGGACTACAGACTCTTCTAGAGCCAGACAGAGAGGAAAATGATTTGTGTTGGAGCCTGTCTTAAGTTTATTTCTTCAAAGTAAATTCAAAGCAGTTATGAATAAACCTTCCATAACCTATCATGAAAAATGGTGTATATCTTCATTTAATGAACAAACACCACATCAGTAATTACTTTTATCCTTTCAATTGTAGTGAGCTTTGATAACATCAAATTTCTATATTTACAGAAGGCCAACATGTATAGATAATGTACAATCCAGTATTCATTTGCTGACTTGTTTTTCCTTAATATGGGAATGTGGTAATTATTACTCTAACGACTCATGAAAATGTGAATGGAGCTCCATAATAAATAGATAGGCCCTTTCTTGCTTGCTTCCAGAAAAAATTGGCAGCTTCTCTTTGGGAATCCTGACTCTGTCAGGATGGAGAGAATGTTCTTTAAGTACATGACAGATGATTGATAAAATTACTTTGACAGTTTATTGACTGAAAAAGTAACCAAGAATTGACTGTTCTCACTTAATCTCCAACACAGGGTTGAAGTCACACTTGAAATTCACACCAGAAGTATGACTCCCCCATTAGAGCCAGATGACCACACAAGAATCATCTGATTCCATCTTTAAGTTAGCAATGATCTTCAATAGGATTGTTGAGAAAAAAAAAAACGATTATACAAGAAGGTTAATTAAAAAAAAAAAGATTGTATGAGAAGGTACATAAATGTACAGCCCTCCTGAGCTCACACTAGGGATGAGGTTAAAATACGATCACATCACAATAGTGATGAGATAACAGTAGGGATGAGTTCACAGTAGGGGTGGGATCACAGTAGAGATGAGGTCACAATAGGTATGAGGGCACTGTAGGTATTAGGTTACAGTAGAGATAAGGTCACACAGGGGGTGAGGTCACTCTAAAGATGTGTTCATAGTAGGGATAGGGTCACTCTAGGGATGAGGTCATATTAGGGATGAGGTCACTATAGGAATGAGTTAACACTATAGTAAGGTCACAGTAGGGATGAGGTCCCATTAGTGGTAAGGTCACAGGAAGGACGAAGTCACAGTAGGGATGAGTGCACAGTAGGTTTGAGGTCCCATCAGGGATGAGTGCACAGTAGGACTGAGGTCACACTGGGGATGAGGTCCCCCTTGTGTTAGGCCATATTTGGGATCAGGTAACAGTAGGGATGGCTTCACACTAGGACTGAAGCCATAGCAGAGATAAGTTCAGAATAGGGATGAGGTCACATTAGGGATGAGATCTCGGTTGGGATTAGTTCAATGTAGGGATGAGGTCACATTTGGTAGGAGTTCATAGTAGGCATGAGCTCATACTAGGTATGAAGTCACAGAAGGATTTAGGTAGCAGTAGGGTGAAGTCACAATAGGTATGAGTTCACAGTAGGCATGGGGTCAGAGTAGGAATGAGGTCCAGTAGGTATGAGGTTACTATAGGTATTAGGTTAAAGTAGAGGTAAGGTCACACAAGGTATGAGGTCACTCTAAAGATGTATTCATGGTAGGAGTAAGGTTACATTAAGGATGATGTCTTAGTAGGGATGAGGTCACACTAGGGCTGAGGTCAAAGTAGGGTTGAGGTAACAGTAGAGATGAGGTCACAATACATATTAGGTCACAGTAGAGATAAGGAATGCATGCACAGTATGATGAGTTCACTGTAGACATAACATCACACTAGCACACTAGGGATGAAGTCACAGTAGGGATGAGATGACAGGTGGGATGGAGTCAGAATAAGGATGAGTTCACAGTAGACATAACATCACACTAGCACAGTAGGGATGAGGTCACAGTAGGGATGAGATGACAGATGGGATGGAGTCACAATAAGGATGAGTTCACAGTAGGGATGATGTCATACTAGGTATGATGTCAACATAAAGATTAGGTCAAACTAGGGATGAGGTCACAGTAGGGATGAATTCACAGGAGGGATGAGGTCAGAATAGGTATGATTCAAGGTAGGGATTAGGTCAACATAGGAACGAGGTCACAGTAGGGATGAGATAACACACACACACACACACACACACACACACACACACACACACCGCTTAAAGTTCCCCCTACCTCTTAACATTGGTATATTAGCTCTCAAGCTTCCAGCTCAGGAAGCTTTGAAGAATTCACATCTGAGCTGTACCCAAACCATAGCAGAAATGTGCTTTCTCAGCTGAGCCTCTGTGTCATCTCTCCATCCATCCACAAACCTAATCAAAGACACCAAAGATCTCTACAACAAAAATTGTAAACCCCTGAAGAAGACTGGAGATGACGTCAAACGATGGAAAGACCTCCCATGCTCATGGATTGGAAAAATTAATGTAGTAAAATTGTCTATTCTACCCAAATTAATATACAGATTCAGTGCAATCCCAACTAAAATCCCATGAGTTTCTTCACAGACTTGGAAAAAAAAAAATCCTTAAATTCATATGCCCTGACTGCTGAAGAAGGAGAAACACACAGCCCTGGTCTTGGGAGATGGCAGGCTTAGGGGCAGCAAGCAGGCACAAAGAGGCCTTGGAATGGAAAGCAGCCCCGGACACCAGTCACTCCAACTGAGTGGAAGACGTCATGAAGACTCCAGGTTCTGTTCCTGAGCAGGGTCTCAGTTCTCTGATTCTATGTGTGTTCCGTAAGTGCAGCCCTGGATGTGATGGCCCCCTGGATGGCTGGATGTCCTAGTGCTGCCAAAGTCTTAAAATAATCATTTTCAGCCTCCTGACTTGTAAACTGTTGTTTCCAGACAGTTTCTCTTAAATCCAGCAACAGCAGGTTGTGGCCGTTTGCAGATATCTATGTTAAACTTCCTAGGATCCAAGTTTCTTACATTCGTAAAAGTTAAGGAGAAGCTGGTGCTGACGGTGGGGTCTTGCTTGACTCAGGGAGACCCATATTTGCTTTATTGGTTTAGTGGCCTTTGGTAACACTCTGGCTGATGCCACAAGCTTACATCCTCTACAGGTTAGGAGATGTTATAAGCCACAGTAAGACCCTGTCATATTTAACAGGGGGGAAAATTGTAATTCATGGATTAACATATCCAAACATGTGTCTATGCTAAAGTAACCTACCATAACTATTAGTGCTGCGTAAATACCTATATATCTAATTGCTTGCTCTTCATTAGTAGGATCGAAAGGTTATTCCTGGACAAACTGTCAGCCCATGAAAGGAAACAGCCAGAATTGACCAGAGTCCAAGTCAACAGCTCCAGAGAGAGTGGACTGTTTTACCTCTCATCCACCTGTGCCCCTTTTCTAAGCCTAGGGAACAACCTGCGGAAGAGGGGGCGTGGTAGAATGTAAGGGCTGCGATTGGGGTGAATGGTGAAACTACAGCAATGTAGTCTGGACACTCATTTGATCAACTTGATTGAACAAACAACCTGTCACCCCCCACTGGATGGTGGGGCTGTAGGTGTTTGGGCACAACAGCCTGCAGATAGGTTTTGCATGAAGGATGCTTGTACTCATGGATTATCACTTATAGCTAAAAATGAAAAAAAAAAAAAAAACTGAGAGAAAGATGCAGGACAGTTATGGCAGAATGCATGATCTGGGATGGGGTGGGGGGGGGGAGGGAAAGGGAAATAAGCCTGAACTGAATTGGAAAAAATGTATGAAATGCACAAAGCATCAATAAAAACTAATTTAATTAGAAAAAAAAAAGTTAAGGAGAAGGGAGAAAGGGAAGAAGGAAGAGGAAAGGAAAGGAAGGAAGGGAGACAGGGAGGGAAGGAAGAATAAAGGAAAGAAGGGAAGGGGGTAAGGAAAAAACTAAAGTAATTGAACTTTCTGTACCTTGGAAAGAAAATGAGATTTAATTATTTGCTATCTCCACTACCTCATCAATATTTCCAGCTTTCTTGCTTTCTAGGAACAGAGCCTGTGTGGTTTGAATGAGTGTCCCCCATAGGCTGTAAGTATTCAGACATTTGTCTCCAGTTGGTGGCACTGTTTTTGGAGGTCTTAGAAGGTGTGGCCATGCTGGAGGAAGTGCGTTGTTGGGGGCAAGCTTAGTGAGTTTTAACAAGCCTCGGGGTCTACAGTTGCTCTCTCTGCTTCCTGTGCTCTTTGCCAGATGTGATCCTTGGCTTGCTGCTCCAGATCCAGCCACCATGCCTCCCGCCACAATGGACTCTAATTCCCTGGAACTGTCAATCATAAGCTCGAATAAACTCTTCCTTTTATAAGTTCCTTGATCATGGTGTTTTATCACAGCAACAGAAAAGTGACTAATACAGAGCCCTCAGCTTCCGGCTTTTCTAATATCTGTTTGAGGGACACACAGAGCGGTGGTCCATAGGACCCAGGCTCTGTATATTCATGGGCACAGAGTTCCCCAGAGGGGCCCACACTGAAATGGACCCACGAACTCCACTTTGGACCTGCGCCTAAAACTTAGTCTCTCTCTGAGCAGCTGCTTTCAATGAGTTCTCAAGTTTTGCTACTTGGTAGCTGCCATTCTAAAGCACTCTAAAAACCAATTTTACACTTAATAAAGTTTAACTATTCAATATTTTTCATTTTAAATCTAAATAACAGACATTTAAAAGAATATTTCTTTTTTAATGACACTCATGCCACTATTTTAGAATGCCGAACGACATCCACCGTGGATTCCTAGCTCCTTAAGTGCCAAATACTCTATTAGTCAAGTTTGTTCATATTTACAAGAATTTTTTTTTGGATGTTTTACTGCTATCAGAAGATCGCACATCTGTCTCTCTGGGGAACCTCCATGTGTTCTGTAGTTTACAACAATCAAAACCGCTGTTTTCCAAATAGATTTGGATTAAACTCAACGTAGTACGGCTGGGTTTCACCAGGAGCCCTGTGCCCACACGTGGGGTTTTTCTCTAAAGTAATTTTTTTCCAAATGGTGAGAGATTCACTTTGGATAGGTAGGTGCTGTGTAATCACAGTGGGTCTCCATAGATGTAGGCAAAGAAGGTTACAGTCAGCTGTGTGTGGGAAGAGAATCTACATGTGTGTTTCATGCAGTGCAGCACAGGGAAAGATGGTCTCTTGACTATCCTCCTTTGAAACCATAGCAACTGGGGCACAGGCGCTAATCTCCTGGTATCCAGGCAGGAGATACTCGCTGGGCCACTTGCTCTCCATCAGCAGCATCCGCCTCTGTGCCCAATGAAATTCACACTGGTGGTACCAATATGACACAATTACCACTAGCCCCAACAGTGGCAGAGTGTGAAGATGAAGCTGAGAAGACTGAAGATTTGTTATTTTAATTTTTATCTCATATATAACCAGTGGCTGTTCTGTTGGACAGATCAGGTAGTTCAGGCCCCCAAACTCCCAGACTATCTGTTCTTTGATGCACTGACGCTGAACTTCCTCATATTTCTCCTTCCCACACACTCCCCTGAACACGAATATCACCATCGGCCCTGAGCTCGTGACTCCTACGGCCAGAGTCAGTCCATGCAGCAGGGTTGTGCAAAGTCTCTTCCTAAAGATGCTTTCCTTTCATGGGTCTGAAAATGCCACAATGACATGCAAATCTACAGCAACAAGGGGACAGGGACCCCAAGTAGTAACCCTGCTCTCCAAGTGGCCTCAGGCATAATTGCCCCTCATATTCCCTGGGGAATCCATCCGGGACTTCTTGCGGATAGCAAGGATGTTCAAGTCCCTTACATAAAACACAGGGCATGGTAACTGTATGTAATAATCTATGTACCTCCTCCTGTGTACTTGAAATAATTTCTCTATTACTGATGTACCTGTGGTGCAATATGATATAATCACCTGTAATGCAGATTCCATAGTGTAACTGCTATGGTTGGGGTAATATGAGGAATAATGCATGCCTGTTCAATACAGATGCAATAATTTTTCCTAATATATTTTTTTATCTATGGTTGGCTGAGTCTATGGATAACAGAGCCAAGCACACTTGAGTAGGAACTTATCATGTGATTCTGAACATTGTGAGGCAGATCCACCCCTATCCCATACAACCCAGGGGTGCTCTGGACACAACATGGGAGCTTGGTGATAACCCACTCTGTAGCTAAGTCCTTTCTTAGAGTGGAGATTGTCCGGCCATCTTCTCTTATCTTCAGGGTGTCCCCAGACCCTCCGGATTCTGGAAATAAGTTCTGAATCTCAGCTTCAGCTCCTGCATTCTGCAGCAAGGGTCTTGGGAGGGACCTGCCGCTATTTCTCCAGCAGGCTAACATGGGCATGTTCTCATGGTGGTAGTCAAAGCCCAAAGTGCACAAGGCCTCTGGGGGTCGAGCCTCAAGTCACATAGCACAGTTTTTGCCTTAGATTTTGGACAAAGGAGGCCACACGAGATAGGGACGGGCGCTGTTGTTTTCAAAGGGAAGTAGAATACATTGCAAGAAAGTTGGAGACAAGGGGCAGGGAGACAAACATGGAGTCCTGGTCCCTCAATCCAGCCCACCTCTTGAAAACTCTGTTATAGAGATGAAGAGGCTGGAAGGATGGCTTGGGGGGAAACAGCATTTGCTGCACCAACATGACGACCTGGGCTTGGATTCCAAACAACCATATAAAATTTGGGAATGGCCCCACACCCTGGAACCCCAGTGTCAGGGGGCAGGGTGGAGAGGACGTGGGTTCTTCAGCCAAGCTGAGGAGCAAGCTGTGGTTTGACTGAGAGATAGAGTGACAGAGCAGGTAGCCAATGTCCTCTGGCCTCCACACCCCTGCATGGGCATGCATCCCTGTTCACACATGCACACACACACACACACACACACACAGAGTAATAAAATAATAATAATAATAAAGTTGTGTAAGCCAAGATAGAAATAGAGAGAAGATCCTGGCAGTAAAAATATGAGGATCATTCTCTGTCTTGCTTTTCTCCCATTTCATCATTCAGTTTTGCATTTTCTAGTTATAGAAAGCTGTCCTTTAAGATTAATAAAGGGAGCTGGGCATGGTGGCACACGCCTTTAATCCTAGCACTTGGGAGGCAGAGGCAGGCAGATCTCTGTGAGTTCAAGGCCAGCCTGGTCTTCCTAGTGAGCTCCAGGCCAGCTGGCGCTAAAGGGAGACCCTGTCTCAAAAAGACAAATATATATAAAATATAATATATATATATATATATATGGAATAGACTCATAGAAGTCATTTGAAAAATGTAGAAAAGTAGGGAGAGGGAAAAATTGCTGTTCATCGAGATTGTTAGTTAGTTCCTTGCAGGTGACTGTCACCCAGGCAGACACTCAGTCTGTGCTTCTACAGCAGCAGGTGGCTTCTATGTCACCACTTCATTTCTGAGTGGCCTCCAGCATGCTATCTCACTGAGGAACACTGATAGCTATCTAAGCCTCCCAGAACATCTTCCTGGTCTTATGTATGTATGTAACATCCTTCTTTCCTTCTTTTTAATCAGTTTGCAATTTTATTGATTATTTGATATCTGTCCATTGCTATCATATACCATATGGATAATGTTGAATGTGGCATTTTGAGAATCCTAAAGTATTTTATTTATTATTTCTATTTTTGTGTATGAGTGTATTGCCTGCATGTATGTAAGTGTACCAGTGTTGTGCAGTGCCTACAGAGGTCAGAAGAGGGCATCGGATTCCCCTAGAAATGGAGGTATGGATGGTGGTTAGCTGCCATGTGGGTGCTGGGAATTGAACCTGGGTTCTCTGCAAGAGCAGCTGAGTCACCTCTCCAGCCCCAATGTTTTGAGAACTTTAATTCAATATAAGGATGATTCTACATGGCGCCTAAAATTGTCCCAAGTCTTTTGACTTAAAATAATCATTCCTTTAACAACAATTTTTTATGTGTATGAGCATTTTGCCTGCATGTGTGTAAGTGCACCATATGTGTGCAACACCCATGGAGGCCAGAAGAAAGTATCAGATCCCCTGGAACTGGAGCTATGGATGGTCATTAGCCAACATGTGGGTGCTGAGAGCTGAACCTGGGTCTTCTGCAAAGCAACAGTGCTTTTAACTACTGACCCATCTCTCCAGCCCCAATGACAATTTTTTACATAGATTCCCAATTGGCTGCAAATTCAATACTTTTGCCAAGATGCTCTGGGTTTCCCTGGAGTGGGGAGGAGGTTCCTGTGTCCCTGTGACCATGGCTGTGCTCCCCTCCCCTCCCCTCCCCCGATGTGTGGGGACTCCAAACACGAGTCCCAGACACCTCTGCCTTTCCTTACCATAGCCCCCTGCTCCGTTCTTCTTTCCACGCACATTTCTCATCTCTTCAGGCATTCCCAAGGAGTTTCTTCCTCAGGGGGCTTGTGGGAAATAGGAGGTGTCTCAGACTTGGTGCTCACAAGAGGTGATGACTATGTGGGGCTTGGGGCCACTTCACTGTGTCTGTGGGGCACCACAGCTGAGAAAGTTCACTGGCCGTTATGTGCTTGGGCGCACACCAGGAGACTTGAGGGAATATTTCATCACAACCTTCTTGCCTGAAAGTTTTGAGCCAGTTGAGACTCAGGCACATGCTCTGTCAGGCAACTAATAGCAGGTAAATAGCTGAATTACAGAGCTTTAGTCAACAGCAGAAATAACAGTAGTCTGGAACTTTCCCATCCAGTTTAGACCTTAAGGACTCCTAATTGGGAGAGGCCAATTTCAGGATCACCTGAGGGCGATTACATTAATGCAGTAAACCAACCTAATAGATAACTACACGTCAGTGAAAGTCTGGGTCTTTTTATCCATTTTATTTATTTATTTTTTAAACATAGCTTTCTCTTTTTAATTTAATTTTATTATTTTATATGCGTATGAGCGTACTGTCTGCATGTAGGTTGGCACGCCCATGTCATGCAATGCCGTGGAGGTCAGAAGAGGGCTTCGGATTCCCCTGGAACTGGAGTTAAAGACAGTTCTTAGCTGCCATGTGGGTGCTGGGAATCGAACCTGGGTCCTCTGCAGGAGCAGTCGGCGCTCTTAACCGCTGAGCCTTCTCTCCAGCCCCCCCCCCTTTTTTTTGTCTTTTTGAGACAGGGTCTCCCTGTTGCCCCAGCTGTCCTGGAACTCTGTAGACCAGGCTGGCCTTGAACTCACAAAGATCCGCCTGCCTCTGCCTCCCAAGCGCTAGGATTAAAGGCGTGCGCGCCACCACGCCTGGCTCTAGCCCCTTTTTTAAAATCCGTTTTAGATGCACACATCTGGTGACATATCACGGTCCCTCATGCACTAAGCTTGTTTTGGCTCAAATCCATGTCTGAGCTACTCTTTCCTCCCATCTCTCCCCAGTCTACCCCCCCCCCCGGGTTTCCAAGAAAATTAAAACATCTTTGCTTTGGAAGTAACATCTAACTTGATCCTGAATTGTGCTGCAGCTTATAGAAATTCTTAGCAAAGATTCTAGAGGTTCTTCCAGAAATAAGCTGAGAAAGAGAAGCAGGGGAAGACTACTGAAAACTAACATTGTTTTACAGATCTATGAAATGGCAATATATACTTTTAGCCACAAACTCACTGTGATTTCTTGCTCTGGTACAAAGATGTCTTTTGTAAATTAAATGAATAATATAGGAACCAATTATAGAAGAGAGAAGAGCAAAGAGATAAACATCAGAGAATTCTATGTGACGGAGTCCCCTATGTTCTGCTGATGTGATTCGGTAGTCAGAGCTCTGAGTGAGAGGTGAGTTAAAGCCAGGTGTCGTGTGCTGTCTGTCTCCAACTTTAGTGCTTGGGAAGCAGAGGCAGGAGGGTCATGACTTGGACCCCAGTTTGGATTATATATCAAGACTCAGAGAGGAGAGAGAGAGAGAGAGAGAGAGAGATGGTAGAATAAAAACAAACCACATTGCATCAAACTTAACAGGAGAGAACTTATTTTTTACAGAATTAATAAAAACTAGATACATACAACGTTGAAGAGCTCACCATCCTGAAATACACAAGGGCCAGCCAGCTGGAGCAGAGGCCAGACTGTCCCTGTCCCTCCTAGAACAGGATGCCTTGCTGTGGTGCTTCAGCCAAACAAGGCCAGTGGCCCCTGGGGATGAAACGGCCAGGGCAGAGAGGGTAGTGGTGTTCTTCAACTGAAGTATCATTTAAGACATTAGAAGACAAGATGGTCCTTACCCCGGACGGAAGGGGTACCAGCTCACCATGGATGCCAGCTGCCTGCTGTAAAGTTGCTTGACTTATTAACTTGTGTGAATGTTGTTCACCAAACCTACGGAAATAATACAGTTGTCTGTGTTCAAGAAGCAGGCAAGAGTAGCAGGTGCACCAAGAAGCTGCTTCACAGCCATCCCTACCGAAGATAAAGCAGAATGTGCAGATACCCCAGGCCCAGCAGAGGAGCCAGGAGCTGTCAGTCAGATGTGTAATTAGAAGACGGCACTGGAAGCGAGCGTCCATCTGGATGATCCCTGCAGACTCTCTCTAGCCTCCCACATCTAGAAACCAACTGCCCAATGCTGAGTCTCTCTTAGAAAGAAACTTCCTGGCCCAGGCTTGGTATATAAGGAGCTCCGAGGAATGAGGGAGTGTGAGGAATTACCAGGTTCCCAGGAGTGAACAGTGTCCTTGTCAACCTCTTTCTGCTATTCAGATTTCTCCATGGCTTTTTTGTTCAAATCTTTGGCCCCCTGGAATCAGTTTGTGTGTCTCTTTCTTTTGTTGTGTGAGGCAGTGTTCTTTACAGGAACTGAAACAATAAGGTGCATGCAAAGGGATTAAAGGATTTTGTGGCTTGTTTTGATAGGTACCCCCCCTCCCACTTCCAGTAGTGAGGTAGCCAACCATAGCCAACTGCACACTTGAGAGGTGGAAAAGCTGTTAGTTGCACAGTCCAAGAAGCTGGATGAGTCTGCACTCCCAATCTAGAGCTGAAGCGTTGGAGCACCCCAGAGAGACACTCTTAAGCCAACATTGAAAGACTAGGGTACCACAACATCACTCCTTTACAAACAATGGGACTTGCTGTATCAACACACAACCTTTATTCACTTTCTTCCTTCAGTCCAGGTGCCTGTTGGAAACTGCTGCCCACAGTCCTGGCAAGCAGGTCTTTTCCTCTTCCCTTTATCCCCCCACATGTTAATCTTCCCTGGAAATGCCCCTTATGACTACACAGGTACATGTCACAGTCCTGGACATGCTCTAAACCCACCAGATAGACAGTCAAACCCAACCCTCATGTGTTATATTTGAACACATGTATTTGCATTTTCCCATAATTTCATGTGTACTTCACATTCTGGTTAGAATATTGTGGTCAATCACACGAGGCTAATACAGCCTCCCACTCCTCTGCTTTCCTTCTGAGTTCCGCTTCATATACGGAACTTCTAATTTTTAATGCGATAAGATGTATTGATACATTTCTTTTTTTATTATTATTATTATAGTTTGTGTCAGTTTAAGAGAAATTTTCCCACTGTGAAACTCTTGCACATATGTTCTACATTCTTTTCTATGAGCTTTATACTTTGGCTGAACGTATTTAGCTCACTAATCCACCTAAAGTTGGCTTCTGGGGGTGGAGAGAGATGCGGGGATCAAATTTTAATTTTTGTTTCCACATGAACATCAAGCTAGTCTAGAATCATTTATTTAAAAATCTGTTTCCTCCATAGCTAGGCAATAATGCATCTATTTGTGGATTCATTTTCAGGCCTAGTGTGCTAATCTTCCATATTTCAAAGGGTTATTATGAACTGACGAGGTGTTAGCTACAGATAGGTGAGCAGAGTGAGACCTTCCCTGAGAGAGATGACCACACTGGGTGCTCTATTTTTCCATGCAACTTCAGATCATCTTGTAAAGTTCCACAAAAATAAATGGAAACACAGGGCTGGAGATCTGGCTCAGCGGTTAAAAGCACTGACTGCTCTTGCAGAGGACCCAGTTCCAATTCCCAGCACCCAGGAGAGGGCTAACAACCATCTCTAACTCCAGTTCCAGGGGTTCTGATGCCCTCTTCTAAATAACATGCAGGCAAAACAATCATACATATTAAATAAAAAAATTTTTGGGTCTTTTTGATACATGGTTTCCCTGCAGCCCCAGCTGTCCTAGAACTCACTATGTAGACCAGGCTGGCCTTGAACTCACAGCAATCCACCTGCCTCTGCTTCCCAAGTGCTAGGATTAAAGGTGTGTGTCACCACGCCCAGCTTAAAAAAATATTTTATTTTTAAAACAAATGCACACGCATTTTGACAATTTGGGGATTGCATTGAGTTAAATTTATAGATCAGTTTTTTTTTTTCAAAAGAGCAATTTAAAAATATTAATATTTTTATAATCATGAACACTGCTCTTTCATTTCAAGTTTTATTATTTTGCTGTGTGATTTTGCAAAGAACACACAGATGACCATGAGACTTGCCTCCGGACCGCAGCCTCTGTTGCAACCTGTGTGGAGGCTGGAGGGACGCAGAGGCCCACGTGATGTCTGGCTCACTACTTCTTGATCTTGCTTCTTGCCCTTTGCTGACTTGGCCATGTTGCTGTCCAGCCCACTTTCCCCTGTACTGTGAAGAAATTCTTTTTATTAAGAAGTCTCCCCTTTACTACTAAGAACTGTCTCCACATTCATGTCTAGCTCTGTACCCTGTTCCTTTATTATGCACTTGTTACTCTACCCTCATTATTTCTACTGAGTTACCTTCATCCCCAGACCTCAGAGGTCTTCAGCCAGAGCTCTGAGCTTCCCTCTCCCCTCCCAGTCTCTTCTGCCTCCTCTGACTTCTATAATCTGTGATGCCCTGTCTGTCTCCCCCTCATCATTCTCACTAGCAGAACTGATTTATTTACTTATTACAAGGTAGTGCTGCTTAGTTTCTGTCAACCTGACACCTTACAACTGAAGAATGCCCCAGATCAGATTGGTCTGATTAATTGCTAATTGCCGTAGGGGGATGCAGTCTACTGTGGGTGGTGCTATCCTTATGAAGGTGGGTCTCTGGGTTGTATCAGACAGTCTGCTGAGCAAGCCAGGGGAGGCAAACCAGTACGAGGTGTCTGTCTATGAGCATTGAATTCTTGCATTGGTTTCCCTCAAAGATAGACTGTAAGTCAGATATTGCCTCCCCTCCCTAAGTTCGTTTGGGTCAGTGTTTTATCACTGCAACAGAGATGCAAACCAGAACAAACATTCATTGTTTTCATGATGCTACTTTATAAATACAATTTACAAGAAGGGCTGTAAAGAAACTTGTAAAGGAAGGGGAAGAGCTTTCTAAACCCTTAAGAGACTTTTTTCCCATTAGATATAACGATCATCTATCTATCTAATCTGTCTCCTCTCTCTCTCTCTCTCTCTCTCTCTCTCTCTCTCTCTCTATATATATATATATATATATATATATATATATGTGTGTGTGTGTGTGTGTGTGTGTGTGTGTGTGTGCGTGCGCGCGCGTGCGCACATGCGCTAAGAACTGCCCTTTTAGATGGCAGGCCTTTCCTTTGATGGATCTGTGGATCTAGTTCCACAGTCTTCTGGGTTCCAGTATTCCTGAAGAAAAGTTGGACGCCACCAACCTGTGCCCTTTTAGATGGCAGGCCTTTCCTTTGATGGATCTATGGATCTAGTTCCACAGTCTTCTGGGTTCCAGTATTCCTGAAGAAAAGTTGGACACCACCAACCTGTGCTTTCTGCCTTCATGTAGAAATCCCAACCCAGGCCGGGCATGGTGGCACTTGCCTTTAATCCTAGCACTTGGGAGGCAGAGGCAGGTAGATCTCTGTGAGTTCAAGGCCAACCTGGTCTACATAGTGAGCTCCAGGCCAGCTGGGGCTACAGGGAGACCCTGTCTCAAAAACACCAAAAAAAAAGAAAGAAAGAAAGAAAGAAAGAAAGAAAGAAAGAAAGAAAGAAAGAAAGAAAGAAAGAAAGAAAGAAAGAGAGAGAGAAAAAAAAGAAAGAAATCCTAACCCAATCTAAGAACTTTTGGCAACTAATGGCTGCTGGGTGGGACCAGTGCATGGACCCACACAGAAAGACATTTAGGGACATAAATCAGATCCCATAAGCTGTATTACAAGAGCACATTAAATTAGGTAGAGGACAGTAAGGGGAGGTGTGGATAGAGGACAGGATCTAAATACCAGAAAACTATATTGTATGGACATTGCAAAAAATTTTTTTAGTTTGTGAATGTACTGTCTGCATGTAGGTTTGTGCACCCATATCATGCAATGCCATGGAGGTCAGAGAGGTTGTCAGATTCCTCTGGAACTGGAGTTAAAGATGGTTCTCAGCCGCCATGTGGGTGCTGGGAATCAAACCCGGGTCCTCTGCAAGAGCAGTCCATGTTCTTAACTGCTAGGCTGTCTCTCCAGCCCCCCATTGCAAAAATTTTTAAATGAAAAAATAAACACTCTGATGTCACCAGTCCATACTTTCTGCCTGTATACATGCACACGTTTTGAGTTTTCTGTGAAGCTGTGTATGAGAATGGTTGCTTTCTTGTTAACTTAATACAAATTGGTGAACTTCCATCAGCGTGGAATGACAGCTTGGCACGTTGCCTATCTGCTCTCAGGTCTCCTGTCTGTCGCTCCTCTGAGTGGCCTCCGGGATCTGTCCCTTCCCTCTTGTCTGCAGTCTTCCTTTTCAGGGTATTTCCTCTTCTTTCAAACGGTTCTTGCGCTTATTCTTTGACAGCACAAATTCAATTGTAATACTCATTACTCTCTTGATTTGTTTACTAATTTTTTGTTCAAAATCATGCTTAAGACCTCAGAAGTATTTTAGATGGTCTTTCCCTTAAATCTCGCACTAACATTCTATCTAGGGATTGATCACTTTCTCCAGGATTCTTTTTTCCTGGGTCCACACACAAATTGTTCTTTTGATCCACCTTATTTAAGCTTCTGGGCTCTCTTAAACTGGACTTAATGTTTTTACGGGGTCTTATCCTCCTCCGTGTTGCTATAACGAAGAAACCCAAGATTGGGTACTTTATAAAGAAAAGCAGATTTATTTGGGTTCATTGCTTCGGAGCAAAAGTCAGAGATTGGGGAGCCCCATCTGGTGGCGTGGCAGGCAGAGGGTGGAAGGGCAGGGTGGAGCATGAAACAGAGGAAGGAAGAGAGTAGGCAGAGCTGAACATAGACAATCCAGTCCTACCAGACCACAGCCACTCCCAATAGATGGGCCTGGAACCTCCCCTAGGACTCAAACACCTTCCACTAGGCTCCACCTCTTAAAGGACCCATCTCCTCTCTCTATTGCGGATGGAGCTTTTGGCAGATGAATTTGTTGGAGATGAGTGGTCCCCAACCCTAGAACAGAGTTGGCTGGGCTGTGGCTGGGAGTATAATACAAAGAGAGGGAATTACACAGACAGCCAGAGTCAGAGGAGACCTAGACAGGAAAGGTTACTCTTCCTGCTGCCCGGAAAGAACTCTTGCTCTTTGGCGTCCTTTCAAAGTCCCAGCCTATGGTCACCAAAGTCACGATGGCCTCCATAGCTTATTCTTTGTCCTTTCAAGAATGCCCACAGACCCACTAGCTTGGGCTCACAATAAGACCCTGCCTTGTCTGTCCTGTCATGGCTATTTGGTCATTTATCCAGCACTCACAACCCAAAGGATCATGGTATCAAATCAATTCCCAGGGGTCCAGCATCCAGCAGGTCTGTGGCTTGGGAAAGACAAGTTGCTTGGATTAGGAAGGGGGCAAGGAGATGGGAACTGCGGAGACCATGTGACTGCCTCTCACACACTGGCCAGGGCTTTCCAAACAAGGAATCATCAGGATATACATGCAGACATTCCACTGAACAAGTGGAAGGAATGGAAGTTTGAACCTAGACATCTGGATCTAAGCCACCAATCATCCCTGGGAGGGAATGTCTTCTCATTTGATATCGTTTCCCTGAAAATCATTGAGACAACCTGTCCAAAGTCTTCAAAGAGTTCTTCAAAAAGTATAGTGTCTAAAAAATTGATAAACTCGAAATCACACAAAGATGCTACTGAGGAAGGACAGAAGCTAAAAATCAAAGAAAACATTTAAACATCACAGACAGAGAACATAAAGAAGTTGAATCCAAGATACATAAACAATTCCCCAAACTTTATAGGATAAAGAGAAGCCACTCAATTTTTCAAAAGGGCAAAATTCTTGAAATAACATCTTGCCAAAGAGAGCATCTGGATAGCCAATAAGCAAAGGGGAGAAATTTGATGGGCCAGTGAGTTGGCTCAGAGGGGAAAGGTGCTTGTGGCCAAACCTGGAGAACTGAGTTCAATCCCTGGGATCTCCATAATGGAAGAACTCCTGAAAATTTCCCTCTACCTTCTACGCATGTGCCATGAAACATGTGTACACACACATCCACAAACATATACACATACAATAGCTAAATGTTTAAAGAGTTAAAAATTGATATCATTGATTATGAGAGAAATGTCCATTGATTATGAGTCATCTAAGAATTTGTCTATCAGAGTCACTAAAATTTGAAAGGAACACAATGTCATACTTTGGTGAATTTGAGAAACATCTAGAAGTCTGATATGTTCCTGTTAAGAATCATGGATTAAAGCCAGGCCTGGTGGCACACATCTTTAATCCCAGCACTCGGGAGGCAGAGGCAGGTAGATCTCTGTGAGTTCAAGGCCAGCCTGGTCTATATAGTGAGTTCCAGGACGGCTGGGGCTACAGAGAGAGCCTGTCTCAAAAAAATGAATCCTGAATGATACAATTCAGAAAAATTATTTGCATCTTTATATATCTGGAAATATACTTAAAATATGACCCATCAACCTCACTCTTAGATTTTTACTGAAAAAAATAGTAAAAACTTGAAATCAGATGTTTATAATAACTATTTATCATCATCAATGGACAAACTCTGGCACATCCATTCACCAATAAAAAAGACAAGTTATTCATATGTGTTAAAACTTGAATGGAATTCAGAATGCTGAATGAAGGAAACTGGACTCACAAGATTGTGTGTCATATAAGTCCATCTTTAGAACAGACAGTCTTCCAAATAAAAATAGAAAGTAATGGGGGGGGGAGATCAGCAGTGTCCAAGACTTAAGACTCAAGGTATATTTGGGTATAAAGAGATGACGACCAGGGAGAATTTTTTTGCTATAGTACTGCTCTGTGTGTGTATTGGGGTGAATCCATATGTGTGATAATTTTGTCTTATAAATGTGCATACAAAAAAGTTAATTCAATTCTCAATTGATTTCACAAAGGAAAACAGTGGAAAAATGAAAAGTTACCGAGTCAGCCTGAAGATATTCTTTCTGGCTAATAAAAATTCTAGAAATGGAGAACAGTAAAAAGAGAAGAAATCAAATCAAAACTCTATTAACTTTTCTGGGCCTAACTGTTCAGTTTGAAGTGCTCTTCTGATAAGAGAGATGCTGAGCACAGAGGGACACACCACCTCAGTGTCCTCAGGACAGAGAAATCTCCAGACTGCAGTTAGAAGCGAGAGCCTGAACCCCAGACTGTCATCATACATGTAACCTTTTATCCCAACGAAAATGGATCAGCAAGTAACATTTGAACATGCAGACATACCATCAAAGTTCTGTGAGTGGTTGGTGACCTCCACACCTGAGTCCTTTAGGAAACAAGGCAGTCCATAAGAAAAGACTACCTGGATCCCAGCACTTTGCCTTAAATGGGTCCCCACCCTTGTCGGACTTGTTTTATAGTGGTGATTACATGCAGTAAACTATGACATAAAAAGATATGGGCTCCCTCAAATAGCATCCATACTAGGAAAAGAGCTGTGAAACTCCTTCAGAAAATGTGCTGACACTATGCCCGTGGGGGTCCCAGCTAGGGATCACTACGTAGCCCAGGCTGGCCCGTAACTCAATTATTGTCCAGGGTAACCTTGAACTCCCAATCCTCCTACCTCAACCTCCTGTGTCCTGTACTCAGCTGTTCTCTATGTGGGTTTGTTTCTTTTGTGTGAGAAGAGGGACAGAGCCTTCTACCCCAAACAGCATTCCTAGTCTTCTATTTGGGACTTAATGACAGTAATTTTGCTGAACTGCCTTAAGGTTTACTGATTCTTTTCTTTTTTTAAGGTTTACTGATTCTTTCCAAGCTGTGTTGATCCTATTAATGAACTTATTGAAGGCATCCAACTCTGTTATAATATGTTCTTTTAGGATACTCGTTTGATTTTTCCCTTTGCATGTTGGCCTTTCCCCATCTGATCATGCATGTGCTGATCTTTTCCATTCCATCTTCTACATGTGAATCACAGTTTTTTTTTTCAGTTAATTAATGGTTCCAACTTCTGAGAAATTTATGAATCTGACCATACACTTTGTTATACCTTAAATTGGTGTTTCATTTGAGGCTCTGTGTGTGTGTGTGTGTGTTTGTGTGTGTGTGTGTGCACATACATGTGTATATTGCTTCTTAGGAATGTACTAATTCTTAACTGGATGCAGATGTGGTGTATAGATCTGGAGCTATTAAGACAATAGCCTTTATGCCTTTGGATTGATATTTCTTTTCCTCTATTTGGTTGGGTACTTTTGCAGATTGAATTAGTCCAGCCAGTTGTTGGTTTTATTGTTGCCATGGTTACCCTCAGTACATCGTTAGATCCAATTTCTATTAATAATAGGCCTTTGCTGTTTTCTGCGTATGGAAAATCCAAGGCACCAAACAAGGTATTTTTCAGAATCACTGTTCCAGCCTCAGATTTGAACTTCCTTTACTCCATGAATCATGGTGGGAAGGATCTGCATACCTTTGATTGTTCTCTAACGGTGGATCGCAAGTGAGTGTCAATGGACTTTGTAATGCCTTAGTCTTAGAAAGAAACTCTGTCTGGGTGGACAGGGTTTTTTAAAGAAGATAGACAGATGGAGAGTAAGTAAATTAAAATGCTTCCAACCACATTAAAGAAACACAGTTTAAAGCTTCATGGACATAGGAGGAAATGAATGACTAAAAACGCCCGAGAATACCAAGTGTTGACAGTGTGTTGTAGAACTGGAGCCCTCGCCATGCATCATTGTTCGCAGCTGGAAATGAGAGACCTGTCTTGAGAAAGCAAAAGCCATGGAACCTACACAACTGAAAAGTCCTCCTTTACATGTTCACTTTAGACAAATGAAAATATAAGCCCGAATGACTTTTTTCATGGATGTTCACCGTTGCTTTATATTTTTTCTTTGTTTTTAAAATTGGCATAAAGTTAAATGGGAGCTCACAGTCGCTCCCAACTGGCTCCTTCTGGTCTTGAAGATGATCCTCCCTTTGGGGCTGGAGGATAAGGCGTCTCCAGCTCTATTTGCCTCCCCCTTTCTTTGCTTTTCTCTTCCCTTAAAAATATTTTATTTATGCTGAGTGTGGTGGTGTACGCCTTTAAACTCAGCACTAGGGAGGCAGAGGCAGGTGGAGCTCTGTGAATTCAAGGCCAGCCTGGTCTACAGAGCCTGTTCCAGTCCAGCTAGGGCTACAGGGAGACCTTGTTGTTAGCTGTCATGTGGGTGCTGGGAATCAATCCCTGGTGCTTCACCAGACTGGTCAGTGCTCCGAGCCTCTCTCCAGCACCTGCTTCTCTCCTTTTATGCTCTCTTTTTTGTCTTTTCTGTGGATAAAAACTAAGAAAAAGACAGCTATTGTCATTTAATAGATGTTTTCACCAGGTAGTTCTCAATTTGGGGGTTGGCAGTCAGCTCCTATGAAAAAGAAGGAGGAGGAGGAGGAGGAAGAGAAGGAGGAGAAATAGGAGGAGAAAGCGGAGGAGAAAGCGGAGGAGGAAGAGAAGGAGGAAGAGGAGGTGGAGGAAGAGGAGAAGGAGAAGAGCCAAGACCAGGTGTGTGGCACACACTTTTTTTAAATTTATTTGACTGATCTTCTGAAGAGGATTGATGCTCATTGGGTGTCAGAAGCCTGGTCCCCAGACTGCCCCATAAATTTGTCTTCTGGAAGCTCATAAACATCATTCTGAGCATGGAAGTTATTTAGATTTGAATTAATTGACTTTTCAGTTGTTTTCAATACACAAATCGAAATATCCAAAGAAACATGCCCATGAAACGAAGCAGTCCATTCTGGAGAGAGTCTAGAGTGTCCTTTACCAAGGTGATCCGCCTGGTCTCCAGGGGCAGGCAAAGGTCTGGTGGCACTTGTGAGGGGGCCCAGGTGTGGTGGCCAGCTCCCCTCCAGCCGACAGTTACCTAGCAGAGTGGTCAAGTGTTTCGTGTCCTCGGAGCCTCTTGGACATGAACACACGACCACAAAATGAAAGAGGGCCATTATGTTCACCGCAGAGTCAGTGTTTGTGGCTCTAGGAGCTTGTGGGGAAGTGACGTCATAGATTAAGCTCCGTGGAATGCTGGAGGCAGAAGACTCTACACCATTGTCATGAAAACATGAAATATCATGGGATGGACAGCCAGTGCTCCTATCCTCTAAACCAGACACATCTCTGACCTAAGGGGACACCTTATGGAAGCCTGACTTAAATGGTAACCCTACCAGACCCCTTGGGGGAGGAGACCAGGCACTCACCTGGAGACACCGTCTGCATAAACATCACTCACTTGGAATTTCTCTGAAACCTTCTGAGCTTGGAATGATGCCCAGCTTGCGCCAACTCCTGTATAACAAGTCGCAGGTGCTCTCCCCCCCACCCCCCCCATGCCAGGTGGGATTCTCTGAGCTTCCCCCTTCAGTCAGGTCCTCAGAGCCTAAAGCCGAGGGCTGTGGAAGATCTCTGGGGCGTGCAGGGGTACAGCACCCTGTTGCCTTTTCCACCCTCCGCTGCAGCCTCGCTGCTGGGTTCGCCCATCAGTGGGCTATGAGAGTCATCAGGCTGTATAGAGCTTTGTGTTCAAATTCTACACCAGGAAGTGCAGAGCCAGAGGACAGACCTTGAACTAGACCCTTTGCATCTCTTAGAAGCAAAGCCAGAGTTACGGATTCTGGAACCGCTCTCCGCGGGTGGGTGGGTGGGTGGGAAAGGAATGGAAACAAGGGGTGGCAGATAAGGGTGGGGGAGCTGGAAACTGGCCTCGGCTTAGCGTGGGACATTGCAGGGGGGCATACGGTTGCTTTGTTTGGGGTTCGGGGCAAGACATTAACACTTCTTCCTCAGCGTGAGGGTGAGGGGTGTCTAGGCACATCTGGACAAAGCATTAGCAGTGACGATTTGGCCATCGTGGATAACAACATAGATTGGATACATGATCACACAGGCTTTCCTAATGGTACTCGGAGCTGCACGGGAATGGGCTGAGGGCCTCCAGAGGAGAGCCTGCCCCAAGTAACACACACTGGAGCCCAGCGGTTGCTGTGGCTGACGTGGCCATCCTAATGAACCACTCTGGAGGGAATTCGGTGTGGTGGTTTGAATAAGAATGTCCCCCATAGGCTTTAAGTATTCAGAAATTTTGTTCCCAGCTGGTGGCGCTGTTATGGGAGATCTTAGAAGGTGTGGCCATGCTGGAGGAAGTACATCATTGGGGATGGGCTTAGAGAGTTCGACAAGCCTTGCCAGTCTCCAGTTGCTCTCTCTCTCTCTCTCTCTGCTTCCTACGCTCATTGGAAGATGTGAACCTCGGCCTTCTGCTCCAGCCCCGGCCACCATGCCTCCCCACTACAATGGACTCTAATTCCCTGGAACTTTCAATCGTAAGCTCAAATAAACTCTTCCTTTTATAAGTTCCCTTGGTCATGGTGGTTTTAGCACAGCAACAGAAAAGTGACTAAGATTGGGTTGGAGAGATGGCCTAGCCGTTAAGAGTGCCGACCACTCTTACAGAGGACCCGGGTTCGATCCCCAGCACCCACATGGCAGCAGAGAACCATCTGAAACTCCAATTCCAGGAGAACTCCAGTTCCAGGGGAATCCGACACCCTCTTCTGACCTCCAAGGCATTGCACTACACGGGTGCACAAACCTGCATGCAGACAGTGCATTCATACACATACAGAAAATAAATAAAGCATTAAAAAAAAGAAAAGAAAAGTGACTAATACATGTGGTAACCAGCAAGTGCTTTCCCATTCAGGAGAAGGTAAGGGCTGGCTGCTCTTTGTAGGTTCAGGGGAGGAAGGGAAAGATAAGACCTTAGGAATGACCAGCATAGGGTGTACTAGTCACCCCGGGAGGCTGTGCTTTGAGAAATGGCGGGTTTGGCTTGGAAGGAGGCCCATGAGAAAGCACCCACATTCACCTTGACCCAGACAGAAGCTCTGCAGCACACAGGAAGAAGGCAGGCCCTGGCTCTGTTGTTCATTGCTACTCTGGTACTAGTGACCCCAGGTCATGGCAGGCCCCAGGCCTGGAACTTCAGGAAGTCCTCAGGGCTCCCTCTGCAGCGTGAGTCGCAAACTGAGCATAGGAGTTACATCCCACTGTGGAAAGCATGCCTGTGGTGGCAGGGGGTGGGGGACTCCTGCTATAAAAGAAGTATGTGAGGCTGGAGAGATGGCTCAGCCCTTAAGAGCTCTGGCTGCTCTTGCAGAGGACCCTGGCGTCAGTTTCCAGCACCCATATGGCGGTGAATACCCATCTCTAACTCTGGTTTCAGGTGATCTGTCCCCTTCTTGTGGCCTCTGCAGCTACTGCACACATGAGGTGTACTTACATACAGAGAGCCCAAAATACCCATTCACAAAAAATTTAAAAGAATAAAAGATCCAGGAAGGCCGGCCATGTGACCACCAAGAGAGGCCAGTCCTGACCTCATGGTGCATATCTGGGAAGATGCAGAATGAAGTCTGCTGCCCGTAAATTGGGCAGAAATGACCGCCAAGAGTTAATATGGTGTTTTCATGGTATGTTTGAATCACCTTGATATCCGACACCCTCTTCTGACCTCCGCGGCATTGCACGACACGGGTGCACAAACCTACATGCATATAGTACATTCATACACATACAGAAATAAATAAAAAATAAAGAAAAAGTACAGAAGTGATGAGTTCACTGGGGTAGAAATCAGACAGAGTGGAGGTATCCAATTTGTAATGTCTACTGATGACATAAGCACCAGCCAAGAGTTGAGAGCCACTGGGTTAAGATTATTGATCTGACTAGAAACTTTGCTTAAAAAAATGCATGTTGCCAAACCTGAGGCTACTGGTGGAATTTTTCATAGAAGGGGACCATTGAAAACCTATCAAAGTGTTGGAAGCAGTGGACAAGAGAACTCTGAAATGGAATTGATTACAGTTTAGAGGTAGCATCTCAAAACACAGAAGCCTGTGTGTTTTCAAACAAACATAATCATTTTATTTGTATATAGTACTAGGGATGGAACCCAGAGCACTGCAAATGTCACTACCAAGCTACACCCCCAGCCCCTCACTGGGGAGTTCTAAGCAGGTGGCCTACCACTGAGCCACACCTCAGCCCCTCACTAGGGGATTCTAGGCAGGTGCTCTACCACTGAGCCATGTCCCCAGCCCCTCACTGGGGGATTCTAGGCAGGTGCTCTACCACTGAGCCACGCCCCCAGCCCCTCACTGGGGGATTCTAGGCAGGTGCTCTACCACTGAGCCACGCCTCCAGCCCCTCACTGGGGGATTCTAGGAAGGTGCTCTACCACTGAGCCACGCCCCCAGCCCCTCACTGGGGGATTCTAGGAAGGTGCTCTACCACTGAGCCACGCCCCCAGCCCCTCACTGGGGGATTCTAGGAAGGTGCTGTACCACTGAGCCACACCCCCAGCCCCTCACTGGGGAGTTCTAGGCAGGTGGCCTACCACTGAGCCATGCCCCCAGCCCCTCACTGGGGGATTCTAGGCAGGTGCTCTACCACTGAGCCACACCCCAGCCCCTCACTGGGGGATTCTAGGTAGGTGCTGTACCACTGAGCCACACCCCAACCCCTCACTGGTGGATATGGGGCAGGTTCACTACCACTAAGATATAACCCCAGACCCTATTTTTGTGTATATATACACACACATATGTGTGTGTGTGTGTGTGTGTGTGTGTGTGTGTCTGTGTTTGTCTAATTCTGAGACATGCTCTTGCCGAGTTGTGCAGGTTGTCTCTGACCTCATTCTGCAGCCCAGGCAGATGTTGAACTTTGTGTCACCTGGCTTCACCTTTCTGACTAGTCAGTATTAACAGACCTGTACCACCAGGCTTGGTTTGAGTTAAATACTTTTAAATAAATATTCTTGAGTTTACCTTTTCAACTGAAACCAATATAATATTAAATAATATATAATATATAAATATGGTGGGAAATTAAGCCCTTTTGAGTTTTCTTTAACAGTGATAAAGTTGGGCTGGGGTTAGACCCAGGTGGTAGAACACTTGCCTTGCTACACAGGGCTCTGGGGTCCATCCTAGCACATTTCGTAAAGCTAGAAATTTTATATAAAGGAGAGATTTGACAGATTTGGCCACAAGTAGCATCCATTTCTAGACGCTTTTGATTCTCATTTTGGAAACATTCATAAATGAAACTAAATCATGAGCTTAAAAAGTATACCAACCTTGGGCTAGAGAGATGGCCTAGCAGTTAAGAGCGCCAACTGCTCTTGCAGAGGACCCGGGTTCCATCCCCAGCACCCACATGGTGGCTGAGAACCGTCTTTAACTCCAGTTCCAGGGGAATCCGACACCCTCTTCTGACCTCTGTGGCATTGCACCACATGGGTGCACAGACCTGCATGCAGACAGTACATTCATACACATAAAGAATAAATAGAATTAAAAAAAAAATGAGCTCATTGGTGCGTGCCCTTATCCAATGGGTAAAAGTGCTTTCTGTAAAAAAAAAAAAAAATTACACCAACAACCAGGAACGGTGAGACACCCCTTTAATCCCAGCACTCCAGAGGCAGAGGCAGGTGGATCTCTGAGTTCAGAGGCAGCCTGGACTACATAGCAAGTTTGAGGACAACCAGAGGTACATAGTGAGATTGGGTCTCCAAACAAACACACAAACAAAAAATACAGAAGAGAATGTTGCTACACATGACAGATTAAAGATTGACAGTCCTGACTTGGAGGGGAAAAAAAGAAAATTAAAAAAAAAACTTGATAAGTCAAAAAGAATTGTGTGTTCTATAGACAGAACAATCAACACCAAGAGGTGTTTCACAACAAAATGTGCCAACTTCAGTACATAGGAAAGGGCATCCTATCTCATTAGTAATTAAACGCGCTAAATAAAAATAAAAAATGACTCATCTGTTTTTCACCCATCATATTGGAAAGGATTAAAAGTTTGACAAAACCCCAAAATAGCAGAGATGTGGGAAAAATGACATTCTCACACACTGTCGGTGAGAATGCAAATTGGTATTCCTTTCTGGAGGGCACTTTGTCAAATGAAATTAATTTTTTTAAGAAGCATGTTTTCGGCCCAGCAATCATTCTCTGAGGATTTTTTTTTCTCCAGAATGTTAATTGCCACAGACTATAAAGGAGAGCCATGCTAATGTCCTGGATTCCTTAGGAGTGAAATACCAGCACAAAGTGAGGACCCAGGGGTGGGTGATGGTTAAACACGCCATCATAGATACACATTAAAACCCACACTGAGGGGCCCGGAGAGATGGCTCAGTGGTTAAGAGTTCCGACTGCTCTTGCAAAAGACCTGGATTCGATTCCCAGCACCCACATGGCAGCTAAGAACCATTTTTAGTGTCGGGTGTGGTGGCTCAGGCCTTTGATCCCAGCAGTCAGGAGGCAGAGGCAGGCGGATCTCTGTGAATTCAAGGCCAGCCTGGTCTACAGAGTGAGCGCCAGGACAGCTGGGGCTACAGGGAGACCCTGCCTCAAAACAACAACAATAAAAAAAAAAAACACATTGAGGGAGTAGAAGGGTGTGTCAGCAGTTAAGAGCACTGGCTATCCTAAGAGAGGACCTGGGTTCGATTCTCAGCACCCACATGGTGGCTAACAACCATCTACAACTCCAGGTCCAGGGGATCCAACCCACATTGAAATACTGCACAGATACATAGGGATTAATTTACTGGGAATTTATATTTTCTGGCTTTATATATACTGTTTCTTTGCCTGCTTACCATTGTACCCAGCTTCTCTCCTTGGTTCGTCCCAGATCCTTCCCAAATGATCCTTTCCTCTGATAAGTCTTAACTTCCATTAAAAAAATAATTTTTCAGGCACGTATATAATGTGCTTTGATCATTTCTGCTGCCCCTTGCTCCTGTTATTAGGGAGGGGTCTCTTTGGACCCCTTCTCTTCACCTCTGAACCCCTGGTTAGCTTCTGTCAATGTGACACCAACCAGAGACGCCTGGGAAGAGGGAAACCTCAATTGAGGAGGAGTTACCTCCATCTGCAGTCTGCATGGGGCCTGTCTCTAGGGCTTGATTGCTGATTGATGTAGGGGAGCAGCCCATCATGGGTACCCCTGGGCAGGTAGGCCTGAGCTGTATAAGAAGATTATCTGAACGCTGGGCCTGGTGGCATTCACAGAGGCAAACTGACAGCCACGGAAGCAACTACTAAGTCTTTAAACATGAGATCTTATTTACCTACTTCCTTGAGAGTTCACTTGAACTTTTAAAATGTTAAGTCTGTGTGTAGTGCACGTGTGACTGAGTGTCTGTGTGCCTGCACATTGAGACCAGAGGTTGAACTCGGGTGAATTCCTCCGATGCTCTCTACCATATGTTTGTTTGTTTTTTTACAAAATATTTTATTATTTTTATTTTGTGTGTATGAGTATGTAAATAAACCCATGTCATTCAATGCCCGTGGAGGTCAGAAGACGGTGTTGGGTGTTCTGAAGCTGGAGGTAGAGACTGTTGTGAGCTGCTGTGTGAGTGCTGGGAACCAAACCTCAGTCCTCTGCTAGAGCAGCCAGTGCTCTTATCCACTGAGCCATCACTCCAGCTCTCTCTACCATATTTTTGAGACAGGGTCTCTTATTAATCCAGGTCTCAGCAATTAGGTAGACTGACCGACCAGAGAGCTTCAGGAATCTGCCCCTGTCTGATCCTACCTGTACTACAGTTACAGGCATGTGCCACCAAACCTGGATTTTTATCTGGCTGTTAAGGATCTGAACTTGGGTCCTCAAATGTCTGACAGACAATTTACTGACTGAATCATTTCCCCGGCCCTATACAGACATTTTTTTTTCTGAGCTCTTACTATATTCCAGGGTCTCTTCAATGGGTCTTATCACTCTGTAAAGTAGCTGAGTCCATTCTGGGCATTCCCCCATCGGAAGGATATACCTGATTATAAATTCCAACTTGAAGGATAGCGTGTGAGCAGCATGTTTTTGTTAGATGGAAACAGATATGAATGAGAGGACAGAAGATGACTAGGAGGCTGGAGAGATGTATGAATGGAGGATGGATAGACGGGCAAAAGGAAGAAGCAAGCGGTAGGGTAGCTAGAGAGACGAAGGCAGAAGGATTGGATGGCTGGGAAAATGCAGAGGTTAGCAGCTGAGTGACTAGTGAGTGTGGGTGGATGATGCAGTGTCCCTCGGTCCACATGCTGGCCGCGGTGTCTCAGGAGGACCCTGGTTGCTCAGCACCATACAGCAATGCATGGGCATGCAGTGTTCCCAGTGTCAAAGTTGACATAATTGGCTGTTCCACACCGCACGAAGGCAAAGCAAAGCCCAGGCTTGTCAGGTTCCAGTCAAGGAAACCGAAAGCAAAGAATTCGTTTCACAGATCTTGGAAATAAGAGGACAAGAAAAATAAGAAGTAACCTGATGGAAAGATGTAGAAACCCACTAACACCCCAAGCCAGCAGGGCCCAGGAGGGAAAGATATTGCTTTACCATGAACACAGGCCAGCCAGCCCACCTCAGTCCACAGTGGCCTCACCCAGTGAGAGGTGTCACAGAGCTATGCAAGCAGCACCCTGGTGAGAACACAAAGCCCTCATTCTTCTTTTCTTCCCCTTCTAACTCTCCTCCTCAGTCCTCTCACTATCCAAACCCACCAGGGAACTCCCTGGGAGGACCATCTGAGACAGTGGACTGTAGGTTACAGTGCAGCCTGGCCAGGTGGAGGGCAAGGAAGTGGATTTTAGGACAAGCAGGTTAACAACCTGCACACCCCACACAATTGAAATTAATAAATATTTAAATGTACCCACAATGTCACATTCTCTGCCAGCCAAGCCACTGCAAATGAACCCTTACATATATGATGAATAAATTATGTGTGTGTGTGTGTGTGTGTGTGTGTGTGTGTACATTTCCATGTGTCTGCTGGGTATAATGAAGTCTTAAAGTGACCAATCACTGTCAGTTGTACAAGTTTCAAAGCTTTGTAAGTACTTGTATAATTTTTCCAGGATAGCTTTAGAGGGGTACACAAAGGCGTGTTTGTAGAAAGCGGTGTGTTGGTTCTAAGGGGCACTGTATGTTCCAGAAGAGACGGGGGGAAGCTGTCTCCAGAGCACTTTGTTATCCAATATCCAGCAGACTTAAAATGTGCATCTCCCTGGAAATAAGAATCCCCCGTCCATCATCTCGAGTTGAAGAAGGGAGAGAGGGAAGTGTGAGGTGATTTAATGACAAGGACACTTGGAGTGGCATATTTATATGAGGGCATATTTTATAATCTTAAATGTTGAGCGGTAAGGACTAAGTTAAATTGGGTGCATCAGCCCAATGGGCTGTGAGGCCTGTGTACTATTAAGCATGAGAATACACACCCCGTTGTTTTCTATTGTCATCTCCAGAATTAAATTACGGGTAACGCTTTTCTTTCCTTCATCTTTTTTAATTCTATTAGTGACAGTACCTCTGACCCAGTGTCGTGATTCAGAAAAGGACAATGCTAATAGAGATGACAAGGGTTGCAGGAACTTAGGACAAATCATGACTGAGGTCCTTCTGCCTTTGTCTCAGAGCTAGGTGATAAATTGGACAGCGCAGGTCTTCTGCACTTGTGGCTCTGTCTGGCTGCTAAAGTGGGTCTTTCGTGTCATGGCTCCTACACAGCCATCATCTAGAGGCACAGGTATGATAATGCCTCTGGCTACACAAAGACCATAACACCAGCATCAGGACCACTTACTGGGAGTCCCATGAAGCCACAGGTAACACACATGTTTGGAACAACTTGGCATTGTCTATTTGCCTTCAGTTAATTCTTCTCAATTTGTGACAGTTTCAGTGCATCCCTGGGGATTAGTAACAACTACAAAGATAATAAGTGAACCAGGAATGTAAAGACGATACTCAGGAAGCCTCAACCAAGTAGCTTTCAGAGTGTGGCCAGGAAGGAGGTCAGGGAGGACACAGGTCATGGCGGATGCTCTGGAGGCCTACTCTAGGATCAGATCTTTCTTCTACTCCACATTTAGTTTTTGTTTCAGATTACGAAGTTTGCTATTATGTGAAGGTGGGCAGGAAGTGTCTTCCTGGGCAGGGTCCATATGTCAAGCTGCTCCAGATGGTTTCTCTTACAACACTTCAGCTTTGCTGTTGAAACAAAGAAGTAACAGACAGCATTGGAGAAAATGGAAAGAATTGTGTTCTAAGGAAATGTTATTTACAAATCTAGGTGGTGGGTTGGATTCGGCCTCTGGGCCACAGACTGTAAACTGTTGTTTTACAAGGACTCAAGTAGTGACTGTGATAAAGATGATGCAGATGTCTTGTGGCTGGAAGGAGGGCTCAGTGGTTGAGAGCACTTGCTGCTCTTGCAGAGGACCTGCTTGGTTTCCAGCACCCATGTCAGGTGGCTCACGGATGTCTGTAATTCTAGTTCCGAGGGATATGATGCTGCCTTCTAGCCTTCTTGGGGACTGTACTCTTGTGCACATACTCACAGACAGACAGACAGACACACACACACACACACACACACACACACAAAAGAAATAAAAATTTAAGAAATTTTAAAATAATAGAAAGTGTCCCTGATGTGACTATAGCAGTTCAGATATGGACTGTCTGCCAGCCACAGGCTCCTGTATTTGAACATTTGATTCTCCAGCTAGGGGTGCTGCTTTGGGAGACTGTGGAATCTTTGGGGGCACAAGGCCTATCTGAAGGATGAAGGCCGCTACAAGAGATCTTCAAGGTTATACCTGTCCTGATTCTGGCTTGCTCTCTGCTTCCTGCTTGCCATGATGTGAGCATGTCACTACCCCACCCTCCCGCTGCCATGGAACCCCTTCGCCAGGCCTAACCCTCTATGACGGACTGAAATCCCTCTGAAACAGTGAAACAAATCAATTTTCCTCCCCTTAGATGTTTCTGTCAGGTGTTTGGTCATAGCAACCAGAAAACCAACCCAATAAGATGGGTAAGACGAAGAAAATGGTACAAGCCTCCATGTAATTTCATTGAAAATCTATGTACACTCATGTGGTGCAGATAGGAAAATAATCAGCTTTGATTGGCAGTAATGTCTCCCTTAATGCCTAATCCTGAGAACCTGTGGAGGAAGTTTTTAAAAAAGAATTAAGGTTGTGGACTTTGATACAAAGGATTTTATTATGGATATAACCTGTTCATGACGGTCCTTCTAAGGGGAGAATCTTTCTGTCTGGATGGGTCAGAGAGAGATTTGAGGGCAGATGAAGGTTTAGGGAGATGTGATGTAGGAACATCTGGCCCTCTTGTTGCTGGCTTTGAAGACAAAGGACAAGTGCCACAATGCCAAGTAGTACAGGCTGCTACGGGTTGGGAGCAGTCCTCCCAGATGCTGTCAGAAAGAGCACATCTTATGAGACCTGAAGAACTATAAAACAATTCCTTAATCTACTCGATTTGTGCTGGTTCGCCTCAATCGCAGTGGAAGACTGGTATGTGAACTCTCTGGGAATAATTTAAAAGGCACAAAGTCTAGTGTTTCCCACAATCCCTGAATATACAGTTACCTTTCTCAGATTTCTCCCTATGCATGTGTATACGTCTGTATCTACAGAGAGGAAAAGCACTCAACAGAGACAGAAATAGAAGTACATTAGTTTACATTGACTATAATTCAGATCCTGTTTTATTTTACATTTAAGATTTTAAGAGTTTTCCTACGCCAATACATTTTCTTCAAAAACATGTTTTCTAGTATAGATGAGTCATAATTTATTCACTTCCCCCTGTTTTAATTGTTTCTGATCTTTTCACTGGTCTAAAAATTGCTAAGGAGAAAATTCTTGCACATATTGAAGCGTTAGAATGTTATAAGGTTAGGGTCCTCATTTTCCCACAAACGTTGAAACTGTTTCTTCCCGGTTTTGTTTGCTTCGAATTGATCCAAAGACATCTTCGATGCTTAGAAATTTCATCTTTTATTCTAATTCAGTTGGTCAGAATTCTTACATCTTTGTGCTTCCATGGTTAGAGAAAATGTGTTTTCTTCTAGTTCTTCAAAAGGTTTATATTTCCATCTTCCATAGTGACTGGGAGCCTTTAATTTCCCAAATCACTCTGCTGTGTTTCCATCAATGTTCACTAACTGACCCTGTGTCTTTGGCCATAGAAATTTCATTCCCTTTCCCAGATTCCATCTCTTTTTCCCTAGCATGTGTGACATCTGGACCAGTCTTTCCTGGGTATGACTTGAAGACTAATTGGGATGGTCTACATGAGCAGTGTCCCCATAGTTTTATCCATTTGAACATGTGTTCTTCAGTCGTAAGCCACAATAAACTATTTTTTCTCTTTCTCTTAAATTGCTTAGGTCATCATATTTTATCACAGCAACAGAAATGTAACTAATACACTAGTCTTGCAGGAGATATTGGTACTTGTTTGAGCCCTAACCTATGAGCACTATGGACCCAAGAGTCCAGTTTTTCAATTCTAAATGTGCTTTGAATGTCTGACTTCAGCATCTAGTATGTGATGCCTTCTGAAGTCCAACTTTTTTTTTTGTCTTTTTGAGACAGGGTCTCTCTTGAATCCCAGCTCACCTGGAGCTCACTATGTAGACCAGGCTGGCCTGGAATTCACAGAGATCCACCTGCTTCTGCCTCCTGAGTGCTGGGATTAAAGGCATGTGCTCCCGACTTCTTGAAAGAACCGTTTTCCTCCCTCTTCTCTCACATATTTCTTGTCTTTTTTTCGCATGGCATGCTTCTTTCTCATAGACTCTTATACCACAAGGAAGCGCTTGCTGTCACAGGAGTTGATTACTAACCCTCTTACAAGCTTTTCTTCTGTAATTGGCACATAGAATAATCCCCATAGAATTCACTGTTAATACCTCTCAGACACAGCCAACAGTGCTACAGTTTAGGCTGAGTTTCTCAATTACCCACCATGTCAATTTTTGTCCAGTTTCTTGTTCATTTTACCCACAGAAAGGTGTTTTGAAGGTCTTAGCGTGTATGTTTGCTTTAATATCTGGTAGAACAATTTCTTCCTCTTCCTCTTTCTTTATAAAATGTGCCTAATGGTTGGACCGTGGTGTCTGCATGTGGAAAATGGAGGGAAGAGGAGGTTGAGTTTGGGCTACATAGCAGGACCTTGTCACAATAAAAGGAAGTGAAAATAAATAAATGGTGTTGGCTAGTTTTTCATTTCAAGTAATTAGAATTAATGTTTCAAGTTCTCACTCATCAGTCATATCAATAAATAGTTAATTAAAAACACTTGGAATTTTTATTGTTTTCTTCATTAATACTATAAATAGGGGAAGAAATGGTCTAATATTTAAAAGCTAATATATTTCCTAGTCAAAATTCATACATTTTATCATTCCAAAAATCCTTTTAATATATTTTTGCCATTAAATTTTAGTTACATACATTTTTTATATTTCTAGTTAATGACATTTTCTTAATAGTTATATATCTTAATGCTACTGAGGATTCTATTTGCCTTAATTTTCTATGTGGCTATTTCTATGTGGGAAGACAGGAGAGATGTAATAATTTTTGTACTTTGATTTAGTAACTAGCAACTCTTCTAAAGTTCATTTTCATCATTTGAAGATACCATCAACTTTTCAATTTGAGTATAATTGTAAATATATCAGGGAGACCAAAGGACCCCTTGAAATGCCTTGGCTGTACAGTGCATTCTGTGGTTGTGAAACTCTGTGTTTTAGAATGAAGGAATGTAGATTTTATAAGCCAAACAATGGTTTCATTGACATATCAAGATAATATTACACCATTTTCTCAGAGCCTGTTCTCCTGTTTTTCTCTTATGTGTTATTTTACTGGCTAATATTTGCGATGTTGTTCTGGGTTTTAATGAGAAAGCCTCCAGTAGGATGGCTTTAATTACCTAATTTTTCTTTAGTGTAGGGAAGGTCATGGGCCTTTTGAGAATCTGATGAAAGATGTGCATTTTATTCTCCAGATAAAGGCAAGCATGTACTTACTCCCTGATTCCCAGTGTCTGTATGTTCATGAAGATCCCAACCCCTGTATAAAGTGTACAATACCCAGGAAAGATGGCATTAACCAGAAATGCACACACACACACACACGCGCACACACACACACACACACACACACAATGCTAGTGCATGCTAGAAAAGAGCTCTACCCCAGCCTGCAAAAAATGCATAAATAAAATGTTAATAAATATGTTTATAAAATTATAAGAATATTTCAAGTTTAATTAGGAGATATATTTATTTTTAAATGTATTATTCTTATTTCCTTTGTAACTTTTGATCAGGGTAAAAATTAACAGTCTCTTAAAATTATGAAAAATTCATGGAAATCTGCGAAACCTGATTCCATGTGCTTCTTTAAGACCTTACTTGTGGATGAACAATAAATATTAAGCTGAGATGGATAATCTTTTTTTTAAAGCCAATTTTTTTAATGAGGATCTGTGCATTTCATACAAAATTTCAAATCAAATCTGGACCCCATGCCCCCTCCCTGACCCCCCACCCCACCAGAGCTCATGCATTCTGCCAAACATGATTTTCATCTTTTTCTCAGTCTTTCTCAAAATTCTCGATGCAGAAGTTTACTGTTTTGAGCAGAAGTTCGATGTTTCAGTCGGTTCTTTGACAGTCTTTCTGTTGTTGTTGTTGTTGTTATTCCTTCCAACATGCATCACTCCAAAATATGCACATATGCATGCCACATATATCATAGGTTTTAGCATCTTTGGCTTATGATTTTTTTTCTTTATTAGGCTGAAAGCTGTCATGTTTGAAGGCTCCTCCTTGGCAAGCCCAAACCACCATCAGTCCTGCCCTTGTGTTCCACACTGGGGTTTTCCCTTCCTATGGTCACCAAATGAGGTCCAGTAAGCACCATGTTCTGTCTTGGTCTTCCTGTACTGGCCTCCATGATACAGCCTGGGTAGTCCAACAATGGCAGTCTATACTCTGAAGAGGCTGAAACCCCAGTAGTTGCTCAGTCCCACTTTTTCTTTGATTTTCTTTTTTTTCTGTTTTTGAGACAGGGCCTCCCTGAAGCAATGGCCTGGAAGCTTGCTATGTAGCAGGCTACCTTCGATCTCACAGAGATCTAGCTGCACCATCGCCCAGTGCTGGACTAAGGTGTGTGCTTGCCAGGCAATGTGGCACACGCCTTTAAAGCCTAGCACTTGGGAGGCAGAGGCAGCCGGAATTTTGTGAGTTCAGGCCAGCTGGTCTACAGAGTGAGTTCGGGACAGCTGGGCTACAGGAGACCGTCCTCAAAAGAATAAAAAAAAAAAAAAAGGTGTGTGCTGCTCCCTGCTCTGCTGCCGCTCTTCTTTTGAGACAAGTTCTCTCCCTGAACCTGGAGCTTGGTCTTGGCTAGGCTGGAAGCCAGCAAGCCCCAGCAATTCTCCTGTCTCAGCTTCTGTTTGGAGCTAGGGTTATAGGCATTTGGAATTGGAGTTTCAGATGGTTCTCGGCTGCCATGTGGGTGCTGGGGATCGAACCCGGGTCCTCTTAATAAGAGCGTCAGCGCTCTTAACTGCTAGCCAGTTATAGGGCCGAGTTGGAGACGACCGTTGTTGTTAAAAAGTGCTAGGGCCTATGGCGTGGTTTCGCGAACTTTAATCCCAGCACTTGGGAGGCAGAGGCAAGGGGATCCTTTTGTGAGTTCAAGGCCAATCCTGGTGTACAGAGTGAAATTCCAGGACTGCTGGGAGCTACAGGGAGACCCTGTCAAAAGACCAAAAAAAAAAAAAAAAAGGGTGATAGATCCAAACACCTGTCCTCATGATTATAGAACAACAAGCAACGATTGTTTTTTTTTTTTGGTTTTTTTGACATAGGGTCTCCCTGTAGCCCCAGCTGGCTTGGAACTCACTCTGTAGACCAGGCTGGCCTTGAACCTACAGAGATCTGTCTCCCTCTGCCTCTCTGCCTCCCAAGTGCTAGGATTACAGGTGTGCGCCATCATGCCCGGCTGGAATAAGCACTCTGAACTACTGAGACATCTCTTCAAAGGTTGTCTCTCTCATATTCTATCTATCGTAGGAGGGGTGTTTTTTTTTTGTTTTTTTTTTGGAGACAGGGTCTCCCTCTAGCCCCAGTTGGCCTGTAACTCACTCTGTAGATCAGGCTGGCCTTGACCTCACAGAGATAGGTCTGCCTCTGCCTCCCAAGTGCTGGGATTAAAAGCGTATGCCACCATGCCCAGTTTAAAGACGGTTCTTAGCTGCCATGTGGGTGCTGGGAATCCAACCTGGGGCCTCTGCAAGAGCAGTCACGCTTTTAACTGCTGAGCCTCTCCAGACCCCTCCTGCGTTTATTTTTTTTTTTTTTTTTTGAGACAGGAGTCTCACTGTGAGTCCAATATGGGTCTGAACTTGATCCTTTGACTTTCACTGAATTGTTGGGATTACAGGCTTGTACAACCACATTTAGAGTTAGCTGTTTTTTTTTTTTTGTTTTTTTCTTTTTTTTCTTTCNAGTAACTAGTTTTTGCTTTATTCTATAGTTTGTCCCCAAACCCAACACTTGATTTTACCCTCCCTTTCCTCCCTCTCTCTCTTCCCTCCCTCCCTCCCTCCCCTCCCCTCCCCTCCCCCCCCTTCTCTTCTCTCCCTTCCCTTCCTTCCCTTCCTTTCCCTTTTTGAGGTTTCCCTGAAGCTCCAGCTGTTCTGGAACTCAATATGTAGACCAGGCTGGCATTGAACTCATAGAGATCTACCTCCCAAGTGCTGGATTAAAGGTATGCTAGCTCTCTTAACATCTTTATTGGGATACAGTTATACACCATATTAACTCACCCACGTGAAGTGTGCAAATGAGCTACATGTGGCAGTACATGACTGTAATCCTAGCATTTTGCAGGTAGATGCAGGATTGCAGGTTTGAAATTAGCTTGGCTTAAATAGTGGAACCCTCTTCCCCCCCAAAAAAGGATGTAAACAAATGGCTTTCAGTATATTCACAGAATTATATATTCATTATAACAAATAACTCTGGAACATTTTTATTATCCCACAAAGAAACCTTCAGTCTCTGTGTTATTGCCTTTCATCCAGTTTCTCCTACTCCATAGTCCTGGTTTCTATTTCTACACTCTGGACATTTTAAACAGTGAAATGTAGTTCTTTCTGATTGCCTTTTTCTCTCAGCAGATGTAGTAGTTTCACTCCTGGGTATACACCCCAAAGAAATGTTGCTTCATCTTTTGTCCCATGCATCAGAATTAATATTCTTGTCAAATAATGTTTTATACCCTAACTTACATATCTGGTGGTCAGCTGGTGGACATCTGTGTTATTTCCACCTTTTTATTGTTGCAAATAATAAAGCTTTTCGTATTCATGAATATGTTTTGTGTATACAAGTGGTTGGGGGGTATTTTGGGTATCTACTTGGGCGTGCCTTATCTGCTCGTTTTGATAGACTTGCCAAACTCTTTCTACAGTGGCTTCTTCATTTTACATTCCTACTAGTTTGTGAGTGTTCAGTTTTTCTTCAATACATGGTTATTATTTTATTTTCGTCTTTTTGAGACAGGGTCTCCCTTTAGTCCCAGCTAGCCTGGAGCTTGCTGTGTAGACCAGGTTGGCCTTGAACTCACAGAGATCCAGACAGGGCCTCAGTCTGCAGCCCAGCCTTGCTGGGAATTTACTATGTAGGCCAGGCTGGGTTGGGACTTATGCCTTGGGTTCTCAAGTGCTGTTATTGTGGGTATAAGCCTTTGCATCTGGCTAAAGAGTCTAGTTTTATTGTTTAAAGCCACTATTTTACTCTGATTCTTCAGACAAAAAGGCCATAGGACGACAAGAAAGATGGAAAGAGAAAAAGACAGATAGATAAGAAACGGTGAATGAAGAAATAATAGTTAATACGTGAGGTAATGTTTATTGAAGACAATACTCTTTCGCTGTGTTCTAAACCTAACACTATTTAAAAAAAAAAAAAAGACTATTTGAAGCCCTTAATCCCAGGATTTGGGAGGCAGAGGCAGGCAGATCTCTGTGGGTTCAAGGCCAGCCTGGTCTATATAGCGAGCTCCAGGCCAGCTGGGACTAAAGGGAGACCCTGTCTGAGAGAGAGAGAGAGAGAGAGAGAGAGAGAGAGAGAGAGACTATTTGAAACTTTACAGGATAAGGTTATAAAGATGTACAAGGAGAGCCATTTTTCCTACCATTCAGTCAGTTCTTGCATTCATACCCCAAAATAGTGGGGTGAAATTTATTTGAATTTGAATATATATAATTCAAATTATGAATTCATAATAAATTATGAAATTTATTATTGGGCACTTCTTAAGGCAGTCACATTGACACCCAGAATTGGCCAGCACCGTCACTGAATGTGAAGACTGCTTTGTGACACAGCTTCGTATTCGCCCATGCACAGATACATTTATTTAACACAGTGATATGGTATCACATTCCGTCCACTTCTCTGTTCATCCATTGGAATGAATTATTGAGTTCCCACTGCATGCCCTGTCTTGTTCTTTGTGCTGCTAATAGAAAACTAAGTAAGCAGCTGCTGGTCCATTCACTGAGCGAGCTCACATTGACTAAGTATCGCAGGCAGGAGACCAAGGAGCTACCCTGTAGTGGACTCTCTTTATGAGGGAAACTCCACAGATTAATTTTTGCTTTTTTAAAAAAAGGGATCTTCTATGGGCTAGAGCACTGGCTGTTCTTGCAGAGGACCCAGGTTCGATTCCCAGCACCCACATGGTTGCTAACAACTGTCTTTTATTCCACTTCCAGGGGATCTTACTCCCTCTTCTGGTCTCCATGGGCATTGCATGCATTTGGTACCCTTATATACATGTAGGTATAACACCCATACACATAATAATCAATAATAATTGTTTAAAATTAAAGAAGGATCTTTTGTCCTCAAACACATGATCTCCCTGTCCCAGCCTCCCAAGTGCTAAGACTACAGGCGTGCAGCCTCACTTATCTCTAGAGCTACTCAGATCTCTTCTGAATTCCTTTTTAGCAGTATCAGCCCTGGCAGGGTTAGGGCAGACAATGCCATGTGGGACATCCTGCACCCAGGATGTGCGATGTCAGTGGAAACTGTGTGCATAGGGGAAGGAAGGAAGGAAGGAAGGAGGAAGGAAGGAAGGAAGGAAGGAAGGAAGGCAGGCCTGGGGATGGGAAGTCTAGTTATGGGAAGTCTAGTCTCTACAGGAAGCTTCAGATCCCCTCCAGTACCACCTAGGATGCTGTAGGCGAGGCTGCACAATGCCTTCATCCCTGTACAATGGGAGCCTCTGAAAGGCGTTTAAAGGTGACCATACAGAATAGAGAATAGACTGCTGTCTCTGACTGGTAGCGTGGAGACCAGCTGATAGACTCAGGCAGAGATGTCATGGGTTCCAAATACAGAGTGGGGAGAAATTAATACCCGAACAGATACTAGGAAGGTAAAGTTGGTGTGCCACCAGATGTCTGACCTGATCCAGGAAGTGGGGGAATGGGAAGCACCTGCCTGAGCCTGGTCTGGTTGCAAATGACAGCTCAGTGGAGAGTTTTATGTGTGCTAATTTGTGACAAGGAGGTCAGGAGGCTCAGTGCGCCATGGTTGAGGTTTGCTGGGTATTGATGGCACTTCCCAATGTGTGAATCTAGAGCTTGGACTTGCAGAAACCTAAGCCTGGAAGTCTCCCTTGCCCAGACAGAAGCAGCGCTGGCCAGCACCCTCAATGACTCCTTTCCTAGCCCACTCCAAACTCTATTGCCTGTGCAACGTCTATCCCAGACCTACAGCTTTCTGTATTTCTCTGGTCTTGGGCATTGCCTGGCATCTGTATGCAGAAGGCCACAATTCTGGATGGTACTCTGGGGTATAGCCCTCAGCTGTTAATAAATGTACACTGGATCCGCACCCAGCACCGGGGCCTTTGTGGATTCACCTACACACAGCCTGTGCTTTGCTTCCCAGCATGCTAGCCAAACTCCTCCCCAGGGCAGTGCTAGAACTCCTTCCGGGAACCCAGAGGGCCTGGCTCAATGGATCTGGTGGAGAAGAGGGCTTAAGATTCGCATTTTTAACATGTTCCCTGTCATAGAACAGCATCATTAATACTTTGACTTCTTTCCTCTCCCACTTCACCTCATCTGCTTCCTTCTGACTGTACTCCAAATATGCTCTTTACACCAAAATCTTTTACTCAAGGTCTCCTTTGGGTCAACCCTAATTAAGATAGCTTCTAAGCACATAGTCTTGACTCTATGAAGGGATCAACTGGGGAAACTGAGGCACGCATAGTGACCCTCAGCTTAGTGTGCTCTGTTTGAGTGCCCTCCCTTCTTTCAAACAGTTAAAAGACATCTACAGCACAAGGAAGGGAATTTTTCAACAGGTGCAGGAACTAGGAACTTGGCATATTGATCCTAGGTATTAAGGCCCATGGGAGGGATCAGCCATATGAATATGGGGTCAGTTGGGTGGGTGAGGAGCCAATGGGCCACCTGCTGGCTCCCTTCACTAGGTAGTTTCACCCAGTAAAGAAATGTTAATCGTTTTTTTATCACTTTTAAGAAGTATGTGAAGCTTAGTCATCCCGATGGATGTTTCTGCTGTTGCTGCTGTTGTTACAGGTCGAACATTCTTTTTCCGAAGTGTTTTAAAGCCCCAATTTTTCAAATGTTGGAATATTTGCACATACGTAATGAGATATCCTAGGGAAGAAGCCCAAGGCTAAACACGTAATTCATTTATGTTTTGTGTAAGTCTTCTGCACATAGCCTGAAGGTAATTTTACAGATTTTCAAAAAAAAAAAAACAAAAACCACTTTTTTGTCCAAGGAACAAAGCTTCCGTGGGTGGATTTTTTTTCACTTGAGGGAGCACAGAGGCATTCACAAGCTGTCAGATTCTTACAGGGTGTTCTGGTTTGGTTTGTGGACTTTGAAACCCTGAACTCGGGAGGCTGAGGCAGGAGTATCTTTAGTGCCAGGCCAGCCAAGAGCACATAGTGAGACTGTCTCACAAAGCAAACAAACAACAGAGCAATAATACACATGTTCACATACATACCTGAATCAAGAACATTAGATGACAGCTAGGCTTGTCAGCACATGTATGTAAACATAGCAGGCAAGAGTCTAAGGAAAGAGGGACTCAAGTTCACACCCAGCCTGGTTACCTAAGGAGCCCCTGTCTCAGAAAAACAAAAAGCTTCAGATTTTGGAACAAGTCGAGTTGAGAAATTAGTGCTTCTTATTGACGGGAGACCTGGTGCACAGAAAGGGGGAAATATTCAGGGGTCCGATGAAAAGGAAGTTGGGTTTATTTTAGGGGTGACAGCTGGCCTGCCTGTGTCGGGATTAGAATGATCAGTGCCAGAATGTCCCCAAAGTGGCAGTTTTATACCCAGGGACTCAAGGAAGTGAGTTTACAAGGAAGTGTGGGCAAGGAGATTGGGGAGTGGGCATAGTTGGGTCTGTGGCTGGGATCAGTAGAAGCATCTTGAGGGAAACTGAGGCTTGTGTTCTGGTCTCCGGTAAGGTATGATTGAGGATGTTCCAGCAATCTCTTCTTTAGATTTGCAGGGACACAGTACAGGGTAATTATTTATCGGAATTTTTGCCTCAGTTGGCTTTCTGGAATCCCTGACTTAGCTGGGCTACAACCTTTATACTTATTATTTGTTTTTGCTGATGGCATTATTTAAGATTGATTTAATTTTTCATGATGTGTAAATGTGTGTGTGTGATGGTTAATCCTGGGTGTCAACTTGACTGGACTAAGGAACAAATAAGAGAAAAAGGGTCTTCTGATTGGATCACCTCAACCTGGATGGCCCACCCCAAATGTGGGTGTTACCTTCTGCCGGCAGGCAGTATTTAAGGCCACGGCAGTGGGAGCTGGTCCTTTTTCTCCTGCAGCTTGTCTCTCTCATCTGGTGAGTTTGTCTTGCTGCTGTGATCAACCTTTCGGATCCCAGCGTGTACTGAGACCGGCAGATCTCCTGGAATCCATTTGGGCCTTCAGCACTAGATTGGGACTACTGAGACATCCAGCCCTGTGGACTGAGCAGTTCCCTGGATTCTCTGCCTTTCCAGTGTGGTGCAGCTACTGTTGGACTCCTTGAACTCTGTCACGTGAGCAAATCAATAAATTGTATATAGCTATATATTCGTCCTGTTGCTTCTGTTTCTTTAGAGAACCCCTACTAATACAGTGTGGATAGGTGCCTGCATATTCCGGTATAAGTGCAGGTACCCACAAAGGCCAGAAGAGATCCCCTGGTGGAGGAGTAAGAGGTGGTGCTGATCCACCTGGTGTAGGTGCTGGGAAGCAAGTTTGAGTCCTCTGTAAGAGCAATACATTCTCTTAACCACGGAGCAATCTCTCTAGCCCCATCTATTATTATTATTATTACTATTATTATCATTGTTATTATTACTTTCTTACTATTATATGACTTTTAGGAATCCACATATTCTGTAAACTGGACACACAATTTTGTGCCTTTTTCTCGGGACATGGTCCACAACTTTTATTTAGATTTTTTCACAAGAAACCCCAAACTACTAACAATAATTTCTTAAGAATATATTGTGCCTGGTGTGGTGGTGCACGCCAGCACTCTGGAGGTAGAGACAGGTTGATCTCTGTGAGTTCAAGCCCAGCCTGGTCTACAGAGTGAGCTCCAGGCCAGCTGGGACTACAGGGAGACCCTGTCTCAAAAATACCAAAACAAAACAAACAAACAAGAATATCTCACAAAGAACTGGAGAGATGGCTCTGTGATTAAAAGCAATGGCTGCTCTTGAAGAAGACTGGGGTTCAGTTCCTAGCACCCACATGGTGGCTGGCTAGCAGCCTCTGTAACTCCAGTCCCAGGGAATCAGACGCCCTCTTATGGCCTCTATGGGTATTACATGCTGGGTGGCTAAACATTCATATACATATAATAAAAATAAATAAATCAAAAAAATAAAATATAGGTTAAGTCTGTGATATTAGATGAGATTAAGAAGGAGAAACTTCACACTTTGGGACAAGGAGAGGTGTGTTGTCCATCATGGTCAGGAGGAGGAAATTTGTTCAGGACAGGAGAATACAGACTTTGGGATGCAGCTGTCCAGAAAGGTGGTTGAGAGAGTGGGGCTCCATGCTGGAAGAAAGCTTCTGGGAAGGGTCAGGAGGCATTGAGGGGGCATTAAGAGAGAGCCCAGGAAGAGTGTAAGCCACAGAAGTGCCCCCCCCAGCTGTGTGAGAAAAGCCCACAGCAGGAGGCGGGGGAAGTCCCTGGACTTGAGAAGCCTGTCAGTTATGTTTGTGCTGCTGTGACCCAAATAACCTGACAGAAACAATTTAAGAGAGAGCGTGTTTCAGAGGGTCTCAGTGCATCATGGTGGGGTCGGTGTGGTGAGGCTCATGGTGGAGGGAGTGTGTTTCAGAGGCCTCTCTTGTCATGGTGGACCAGGAAGCAGCCAGGGCTGAAGCAGAAACCCAGAGCCTGTATAAACCTGAAAGACTCACTGCTAGAGATCTGTTTCTGACAACAAGGCTCCACCTCATGAAGGTTCTATGCCCCCCCCCAAAAAAAAACCCCAGCATCACAGTGTGGGGAGCAAGCACTAAGAACAAGAAGGGAGATAGGAGGATTGATGAAACAGTGGGCGAGGAGTGTACAGAGACGAGATTCCTGTTCGTCTCTGCTTTATCTTTTCAATTATTTAAATGCATTTTATTATTTATTTATCTTTGATCTTTTTGAGACAGGGTCTCCCTTTAGTCTCAGCTGGCCTGGAACTCACTTTATAGACCAGTCTGGCCTGAACTCACAGAGATCTGCCTGCCTCTGCCTCCTTCCCTAGTGCTGGGATTAAAGGCATTTGCCATCATGCCCGGCTCATTATTTATTTATTTTTTTGTGTGTATGAGTATAGTGCATGCATGTATGTAAGTGCACCCATGTCATGCAGTGCCTGAAGAGATCAGAAGAGGGCATTGGAACCCCTGGAACTGGAGTTACAGATGGTTGTTAGCCACCATGTGGGTGCCTGGATTCAAACCCTGGACCTCTATAAAAGCAGTCAGTGCTCTTAACTGCTGAGCCATCTCTCTAGTCTATGTATCTATCTATCCATGTATCTATCTATGTATCTATCTATGTATCTATGTATGTATCTATCTATCTATCATCTATCCATCCATCCATCCATCCATCCATCCATCCATCCATCCATCCATCCATCATGTGTCAGAGGATAACCCTGTATGTATGTCCACACAGTGCCTGCAGTAGCCAGAAGAGGGTGTCTCATCCCCCAGAAATTGAGTTACATGCTGTTGTTAGCTACCATGTGGGTGCTGGGAACCAATCCCAGGTTGTCTGAAGGGCAGCCAGCTCTTAACCACTGAGCCATCTTTCCAGTGCCTATTTATCTTAATTTTATGTGTCAGAGGACAACTTACCTTGGACATTTCCCTCCTCCCTCCTGGTTGGTCCTGGGAGTCAAACTCAGGTCTTCAGGCTTGGAGGCAAACACCTTTACCTGCTCCGCCATCTTGACTGGGCCTTCACCATGGAAACTGAGACTTGAGGAAGTAAAGCGACTTGACTGGCTTCACTTAGCTTAGCACAGAACTGGAAATGGGCTCTACTTCCAAGTTCGTCTTCAGGGCAGCCTTCCCACTACATAACATCTTCTAGAACCTCCCACAATCTTTTATGATCACAAGCCTGTCTTTCTGAGGCTGCAGTACTGGAGTACAGTTCTTACATAAGGGCCTTTCTTGAGTTTGCTTTTGGCACCTTAAGGCTCTGGGAAGGGAGAAGGTTGTGGAGGAGTGAGCAGGTGGGTCACTTCTAAGACCAGAGAGAATGTGATGAGCCGTCCAAGCCTGTTAGACACTGTACCCTCCTGGGCTCTGTCCAGACGTGGGAGTGTGGTGATGACACTTCTCTGTCCTCAGACGGCTCAGTGGTGCATGTTTGTCATTGGTGTTCTCTGGAAGGAAAGAGAGTCGTTCGGACAGGCACGGCGTGGGGGGCGGGGGTAGGTCCATGGAAAACTGCAGAGACAGGGCTGTGACCTGGATGCGGCTCCACCTGCCCAGGCATGGGACATTTGGGTGGGATTCGGCAGTGTTGACCTCTCCCAGAAGCCCCGCTCAGATGGGACCGTGTGAAGACATCAAGCAAAGAGACCAGAAGCACAGGAACAGAAACAGCAAAACCCCCAACTATGGGGAAAAAAATCCAAACTAGTTCCCCATATGTGCTCTCTTCCCATGCCTCCACTACTTTCTCCCACAAGAAGCCATTTTGGAGAGATGAGGGAAGGCATGGAGGGAGGAGAGAGGGATGGGTCACAAACTGAGAACACCCCGGATGCTTGCCTGGCCGGAGGGGGCAGGGCGACCCCATGACCACGTGACTTCGCAAGCTCAGAAAGTACCAGGTCATCTGCACCCAGTGTGTCTCTTGTAACTGGCACGCTCACCAAAACTTAGAACAGAGAACTAGGACTTGGTCCAAAGCAGTCAATCAACTCTCAAGATTAGGCAGGAATAAAAATACATCCACTTTATCATTCCTTCTTGTTTACCAGAACCCCAAACCTCGCCAGCTGGAATATCCTATTTTAAGTAGCAGCACATTGAACCTTCCAAACGCAAGGCAAGCAGTCATAGGTTAGAAGTCAGTGCCTGTATCAGTCAGCTTTGACATTACTATAATGAAAGAACTAGAGGTGGGCCGCTTTATAAAGAAAACAGGTTTCCGTGGGGCTCGTGGTTTTGATCATATCTTGATCACGATGGACTTCTTGCTGGCAGAGCTGTGAGGTAGCACAGAGAAAAATCTGGGGGAAAGGGGAATTTGGGGGTCTCTGTCTAGGAGGTCTCTCTCCCTGTCCCTATAAAGCTACCAGGAATCAATCATAGGTCCTCACTACGGAGATTTAATCTACTCATTGCCCAAAGACTGAGCCTCCACACACTTAAGTATCTCCCCTCCCAGCCATTCATCTGTGGCCTTAGAATTACACTCCCACGGGAATCAAGGTGAGTGAAAAGCCCATTCACACCATGTCTGTCAGTGCCTCAAACTGTATTTCACTTAGCAAAGAGCTGGAACCAACCCAAGTGCCCCTCAACTGACGAGTGGATAGAGAAAATGTGGTACATCTACACAATGGAGTTCTATGCAGCAGTAAAGAAAGATGACATCATGAGCTTTGCAGGTAAATGGAGGGAACTAGATGATACCATGTTAAGTGAAGTAACGCAGTCCCAGAAAAACAAACAATGACAAATGGTATCCCTCATCTGTGGATGCTAGCGCCAATTACTTAGTTGTAAGTATTTCTTGTGCAGGGCTGCTTGAGGTTTTGTCCAAGAATTTGGGAGTGATGCATATCAGAAGGAAGAAGAAGAAGAAGAAGAAGAAGAAGAAGAAGAAGAAGAAGAAGAAGAAGAAGAACAACAACAACAACAACAACAACAACAACAACAACAAACACAAAAGACTTTGTTAAAGAACTGACTGAAATGGTCAACTTCTGCTCGAAACAGCAAACTTCTGCATGGAGAATTTTGAGAGAGACTGAGAAAAAGATGAAAAACATGTTTGGCAGAACGCACGAGCTCTGGTGGGGTGGGGGATAAGGAGGGGATAATGGGTCTAGATTTGATTTGTAATGTCTTATATAAAATGCATGGAGCTTCAATAAAACATTGGTGAAAAAAAAACTGTGTTGTACTTACTTTTTCCTCTTCATAGAAACTTCTTAGTTGAGGAGAGATTAATCGAGGTTCATGGTTTCAAAAGACTCAGTCAGGCAATGGGCTATGGCTCTTAGGCTTAGGTCAAATATCATGGTGGTGGGAGGATACAGGGAAAAAAGGTTCTTCACCTCAACACAGAGAGAAGGGGCTGGACCAGGTGGACCTTCCAAAGGCCCGCCTTTCTTCAGCCTCTTTTCCCCAGCTGGGCACCACCTCCTAAAGACTCCATCAGTTTCCCAAATACCACCAGGGACCAAGCATTTAACACACCACCACATACAAAGCCTAGGAGAATGTTTCCTATTCAAACCACACTTTATGCGTTTGGAAGACTTGTTGATCTACCCACTGGGGTGGGGCAGTGAGCCAGAGCCAAGTCCCAAAAGCCAGACTCACTCAAATAGCTGCACACTGGTCAAAGAATGGGTCAGTTTCTACAATTTTTGACTGGTTACGGATGGACCAAACATCTGTAAGTGTTAGGATATTGAGAAAGGATCTGGTTGCTATTTGGGTTTTAGAGCTCTCCACAAGGATGGTCACAAATACTGGTTAAGATACATTTGAGTCATACTTTCACATCAGGACATAGGAACAGTCAATATCTTCCTTTGTCCCACCATCTCTGACAACGGGCTTGTGACAATGCCCCCCCCACCTGGAGGGACTTGCAATGGAGGCAACATGTAGCTCTCTTACTTTACACCCACAGCCCAGTAAGTGCTCCACCACTCCTTGTCCACCAAGCAAGCGTGGGCTCCATCCTCATCCACTATAATTTGGTCCATAGCAAAGGTATCACCAAAGAGCCATTTGTCTTACACAATAGGCATTTGGTTTGATTTTAATAGTCCATGTAGAGGCTGTATCTACTGTCTTTAAAACCAAAGTGATGGGGTACTTTGGGTCCTCCTCTTGGGCTGCATGCATGCTCTGGATGGGTGCGGGGCAGGGGGTGGAGGCAGTGTTCCTCCAACCTCATATGTTGCTTCTAGAGGATTCTTCCATTGAGATCTTATCCAAAATCTAACATTGTCATGGAGACAAAAGAAAACACCATATTCAATCCTATTAATGCTTTAAAGAAAAAAAAAACTGTTTCTGAATATTGCATTAGGAAATGAGGAGTCCTTACAATTAATTTTTACCCGAGCATTCTTTCCCCTTTCTGCATTCATCGTTTCTGTTAGGTTTCGTCCTCCTTTCCTGAGCCACAAGAGAAATATTAGTCCTTTGGTTTTCAAAAGTAGAGAACAGCGGACAGAGTGTGCCCTTCTGAGGTCCTTAGCATTCTTGACGCACCTGTGTTAAAATATGAAGAAATAAAACAAATATAAATTATGCATTTTCCAACTTAATTTAAAATGCATTATGCCTTGCTTTGTTCTCTGGAATTAGTCTTATTAAGGGACAGATCTGGATGGATTAATTTTGAGTCAGTTTGTAATTCAGTGGCAAGGATTTTTGTCCCCAGGCATCAAATTAATTTTTGTTTTACTGTAAGTAACACATACAAAATATAGACTTCTTTGTGTTATTTCTTTGTTTACCTAACATGCACCATCTTCTCCTCTTACACTGCCACCAAATCCTAAATCTCTTTAAAGAACAAAACTTTCCAGGTCATCTTGAAAGCTACGGAACTGTTGTCACAATATTGACGTTGAACATAATGATAGCATTACCCTTTCTCCAGCCTTCATTTTATGTTCAAGTCCTTCACGGCTCCCTCTGACCCAGACTCGCAGACAATCACTCCACATCCCTGCCTTCTCCAGTAACACCGGCAACATTCGAACTGATATTTCACGGCTATTTAAAATATGTACCAAATCATTATTTTTGAGTATTGTTTTAGTAGTCATTCTTTGTTCCGCTTAGACATTTTAAATCTTTATTTTTTCCCCCTAAACCGAGCAAGAAAATCGTCTGTATTCTTAATTAGTCTTCTTTAAACAAAATATCCTTTCATATGCACTAATAAAGACTAAGGATCGCTCCTCTCTTGTTTAAATAACTGCTTGCTGTAGTATAAAATTGTGAGAGACACGATGCAGATCAAGTTGCGGGCTCGGAGTGGAGAAGAAGAACAAGCCGTGCCATAATAAGCAGATTTTAATGATTTGCTATAAATCAGCATTTTTGCCCTGTCAGTGAGATTGAAGAGGCAGACAGCTCCTCACATGTCTGCCGAGCCAACGTCTTCCTGATGAATCATGTGCGCTGAATCACTGATCACAACACATCCAAATAATGAGAGAAACATACACAGGCTCCGATGGCTGCTCGAAGGCAGCGCCCGTCTATGTTTTGTCCTCGTGTGGTAGTTAAACCTGTACATTGATCCTCCGAGGATTCCACAGAAGGTGATGGAAGTGTGTATTGCCAGGTTAACCAATGATACCCGAACACAGGCTAATCTGCATAAATGTTCTTCCCTACCCCCCAGACCTCTGATGAGAATCTTCTCTAGGGTTGAGAAGGGAAGGAAGAGAGGCAAGCTACAATAGTGAGCATGAGTGCAAAGACTCCAGCTGCAGAAGCCTGCAGAGATCAGGGAGAACTTCTATTGGGTGTAAGGGGTTGGGGGTAACCCATCTTCCAATGCTCCCTTCCTCTGCTTTCTGGGGGTTCCAAGCTCTTACATATTACCTCTTCCACATGGGATTTAATTTTAATATTTCCCTAAATTACTGGGTTTCCAGTGGATGGGAGCATCCATAGAGAAGGAGATATTTTTCCAAGAATGGAGAGACCCATTTGGAAACTAGCATCTTGGATGCAGTGGGCCCCAGGCTTTTTGAATGGTGTCTGAACCCATCACTGGACCTATGCTCAGAAGACGCTCAGGACATGTTCCACACACTGGGCACATTGCCCGATTGCAGCCTCACTTTTCGTGATCACTCTTTCCTGCTATCACCACTTTGTTCCAGTGTCATTTATCCCTTTTTGCCCTTACAACATAATAACCTATCTTAATGGACTACGACTTTCTTAGTTACAAGGTTACTGGGTTAACTTGCATGAAACCCTCACAATATCTTGGACATAATACAGGACTCATTATGAACCACCCACCCCTTTAAGGAATGGAAAGAATGAAAGATAGATGGATGGGTGTTTGGATGGATGGATAGAGAATAGCTGGATGGATGGTTTTTATGGATGGGTGAATTTGTGTACAAATGGATATGTGTTTGGATGGATGGATACATGGATGGGCAGACAGATGGACAGAGGTATGGATACTTAGATGGTTGGATGTTTAGGCTGGTAGATGGTTGGATATGTATTTGGATGGATGGATGGGTCTATAGATGTTTGGATGAATGGATGGGTGATGGATGGTTTATATGGATGGGTTTTTGGATTCATGGATATTTAGATGAATGCATGGATATTTGGATGTATAGATAAATGTTCATATGGATGTGTATTTGTATGGGTACATGGATGGAAAGATGGTTGTTTAGATGGGTGGGTGGATGGATGTGGATGCATCTGTGTTCAGTTGAATATACATGAGTGTTTGGATGGATAGGTGAATAGATGGATGGATAGGTGGGTGGGTGGATGGATAGATGAATAGATAGATGGATGAATGGATGGATAGGTGGGTGGGTGGATGGATAGATGAATAGATAGATGGATGAATGGATGGATAGGTGGGTGGGTGGATGGATAGATGAATAGATAGATGGATGAATGGATGGATAGGTGGGTGGGTGGATGGATAGATGGGTGGATAGATGGATAAGTGGATGAATGGATGGATAGGTGGGTGGGTAGATGGATAGGTGGGTGGGTGGATGGATAGGTGGGTGGATGTATGGATAGGTGGGTGGATGGATGGATAGGTTGATGGATGGATGGATGGATGGATAGATGGGTGGGTGGATGGATAGGTGGATGGATGGATAGGTGAATGGATGGATGGATGGATGAATGGATGGATGGATAGATGGGTAGGTGGGTGGATGGATGGATAGGTTAATGGATGGATGGATGGATAGATGGATGGATAGATGGGTGGGTGGATGGATAGGTGGATGGATGGATAGGTGAATGGATGGATGGATGGATGAATGGATGGATAGATGGGTGGATGAATGGATAGGTGATGGATGGATAGATGGATGGATGGATAGGTGATGGATAGATAGGTGGTTGAATAGATGTATGGATAGGTGGGTGGATGGATGTATGTATGGATAGGTGGGTGGATAGGTTGATGAATGTATGTATGGATAGGTGATGGATGGATACGTGGGTGGATGGATGGATAGGTGGATGGATGGATGGATGGATAGGTGGGTGGATGGATGGATAGGTGGATGGATAGGTGGATGGATGGATGGATGGATGGATAGGTGGATGGATAGGTGGATGGATGGATGGATGGATGGATAGGTGGGTGGATGGATGGATAGGTGAGTGGATGGATGGATAGGTGGGTGGATGGATAGATAGGTAGATGGATAGGTGGATGGATGGATAGGTGGGTGGATGGATGGATAGGTGGGCGGATGGATGGATAGGTGGATGGATGGATGGATGGATAGGTGGGTGGATGGATGGATGAACGGATGGATAGGTGGGTGGATGGATGGATAGGTGGATGGATAGGTGGATGGATGGATGGATGGATAGATAGGTGGATGGATAGGTGGATGGATGGATGGATGGATGGATGGATAGGTGGGTGGATAGGTGGATGGATGGATGGATGGATGGATAGGTGGGTGGATACGTGGGTGGATGAGGCCATAAGGGCCAAGTGACGACTAGACAAACTCGATCAACAATCCGCTGCACTCCAGGAAAAATAAGAGGAAGTCCTTGAGCTGAGGATGATTCATTTATCTTGGCCACTTTCTAACCTAGATCCATATGGCATCTGTAGTCCAGGGCTGGTGCTGGAAGAGAATCTACCAGGCCTCTGTTCCCAGCCCAGGAAGTACCCCAAGAGCTGATCTCCCAAGAAGCAGAAGACAATAGCAGAGAATGACTACAACTCATGGTCTTTGGACACTGGCTCTCAATATTTTTTTAAACGTAACTGAAAGAGTAAATCAACGCAACACTTGCATCCTCCATCCCTACCTCGAATGACACAGGGGCTTTTTGGTAGAAACACCCTTTTTGCAAACGAGCAGGTCTGCCTGTCAGATTTGGGACATGGTTCCTATCACTTCTCAGGGACCTTAATTCGGGTGCAACACGGCCTTCATAGTTCCCACTGAGCATTCACAATATTCAAAGATGCTAACAAAGCTTGCCTACGGTGGCTTTCATAGATCTCCTTATTTAGCACATCTACTGACCCCCTAAACAAGACTCCAGTATACCCCACTTTCTAGACAGGCTGACATCCTGGAATTTTTGAGCTATGATCTCCAGCAATCACCTCATTGCTGGTCCTGGGGTTGTGAAGATGCACAGGGCTCCCAGCTGTGGTCCAGGGGCAAACCAGCCTCTGCTGGATGTCTGGGAATGGCTGAGCAGGCTTTCTCCTAAGTAACTGGGTTTAGCCGGCTGTCATTCTGGAATATTTTTTTTTCGGGGGGAGGTCTTTTTCGAGACAGGGTCTCCCTGTAGCCCCAGCTATCATGGAAATCGCTCAGTAGACCAGGCTGGCTTTGAACTCACAAAGATCCGCCTGCCTCTGCCTTCCGAGTGCTAGGATTAAAGGCGTGGAAGAGTTCTAAAGAAACTCTTCATGAGCTGAAGAGGGAACTTCCTGCAGCAGCCTGGACCTTTCCCTGTTCCAGCCCAGCCGTGCTCCCTGCTGTGTCCCAGAATGCAATGCAGTCTCCACAGCTACACACTTTGGCCCATTGGTTCTGACAGGCCAGGCGTAACCACTTCTTTCTGGTTTGAATCCTTTTCCCCCTTGAAGCTCAGTGCCATCTCCAACAGTGAAAGTAGCCTCTAAGTCCTCACTGCCTACGCTGTTTCATTCATTCATTGACTTATCCACTCAAGTAGTATTTTTACCAGGAGGTCCCATGCCTCACTTGAGGGCGTGGTGACGATGGAACCTGCTATCCTCTGGCTTTCCCCCAGGACAGGCTTTTCTGCCTGTTTCTTCTGGCAAAGCCCAGGGCATGCCATGATGCGAATGTGGGGAAGAGTTACATTCATTCTTCACAAGTACTGAATGCTGCATAGAATTCTGGGAAATACAATTGCTTACTCCAGAGAAGCCGGGCTTTCCAGCGTGGTTCCAAGGATGTGTGACCTGGGTCACCACAGGAGACTCTGTAGTTACAAAGACGCCTCCTTGGTATTGTGCTCTGATGCCGCCATTGTCTTTAATCCTGAAAACAGACCCTCCGTTTTATTTATTTATTTTTTTTTATCTTGTGGGCATCATAGAACAAGCTTGTGTCTTTTTTTGAAGGTCTCAAATTCCAGGGTAAGGGAGGTTTGGGGATGGAGAGTTAGCAAAGGTGCTTCTCAAACAGGGATGTCAAGTCTGGTGTGAGGGGCTCTGACAAGAGCCATTTGGGTGTGGGATATGCTTTGGGGGGCGGGCAGTCCTGTCAGCCCCTCCCCTAGCCGGCAGAGGAGCAGGAAGGGGCGCCCGGGGGCAGGCACTCTCTAGCCACCCTCTCTACTCCTCTTCTGCCCAGCCTCAGTGATTAGGGCTCTGCCTTCCCTCTATTTCCTACACACCTGACTAACTCAATTTGCCCTAGGAGCGCTCCATAGGAGACACAGGGAGCTCCCAGGTGTAGTTCAGAGACCCACCACCAGGAGGCGCCACACTTCCTGGGGAGGGTCTTGGGACTTTTGGTGCAGATCTTGTGGTGCTGTTTGTCTGAGGAGTGAGATAAGCTGGCCTGTGCTCTTTTTCCTTGCAGGTCTAGAGCCCATGTCCCCATTCTGGTGACAGACTTGTGTCTCCTTCCTGGATGAGATAAACGCATTCATTCGCACCAGGTGGCATTCTTCAGGTTTGAGGGGAAGAGTAGAGTACAATGGCCATCGCTGGGGCTTGGCACAGGCTGGGCACATACTGTCTTGCTTATAAGATTTCTCCCACCACTGAATCACCAGCCAGCCACCTTACATGGAAGACAGAGAACATACCTATCACATTATTTAGTGCAGTGGGAACCTCACATCCAAGGGAACGCTTTCAAGCCTTCCAGGCTATTAGTCATGAACAGTGCTTAATCTGCACTCCCCATAACACTGTGGCATGCATGCAATGGAATTCAACCTTGATGGCCTGAGGGCACAGAAAATTGCGGGCATGGTAGTTCCTGGGGACCGTGCAGATACCACTCAGGAACCACTGGCTCCGGCTAACTCGGTTGGAGTACAGGAAAGGTCTGCAGAGGAACAGGAGGTCCCAGAGCGGGGGGGGGGGGGGGGGGAGCACCCATCAGCAGTCGAAAGCTGATCTCAGCCGCAATGGAATTATCCACCCAGGAAAAGAGGGTCCCTTCTCATAGGATATGCATTCATGTGAGGAGAAGGAAAATAAACTCGTTCTAGGTCAATTTAAAGGTTAACTGGAGGTTAGCAAGGAGAAAGAGAGGTGTTCCTGGCCATAGCAGAAGTCTCTGGGCTAGGGGTCCGGGTTTTTAACCTTTGACTCTCACATCCATCTGGAAAAAAAAAAAAAAGTGAGGCAGATAATTGGGTATTAGTAGACATACCATTTTAGTAATCTCCGAAAATAAAAAAAGAGAGTGATTGCGAATCCAGTGGCAGTTACTTTAGAAAGATAGTAATGTGTAATTCCCAGTTCCTCAGACTGTAACTTCTGCACTTACTACTAATTTCTGCACTGCTCCAAATGCAGTGTATACATTTAGTTTAGAATTTATCATCACCGTTTGTGTATATTACGCCAGCGGCGCAATCCATCCTCATGGAGCTAATGTTGAACATTAGCAAAATGGACTCCGCACATCCTGCCAGGCTCTGGCCTCAGACGCCCCCGGAGTCCAAGCCCGTAGAGCTGGGTGCCCCACCTTCCTCTCACCATCCCCCCCCCCCAGCCCCCTCTGTGGATGTGTCATTGTGCCGTTGGTTCCTGTCTGCAAACGGTGCCGGCTGGTTTCTGCAAGTTGGTGGTGTCCATTGTCTGTGGATATAAAAATCAATGACCTACATAAGATTTTGATTTTGTACTGGGGATTGAGAGAGAAGAAGGAAGGAGGGAGGGAGGGAAGGAGAGAGAGAGAGAGGGAGAGAGAGGGAGAGGACTGCAGATAGAAAATAATGAAAACGTCATGTTAAAAATATTAGCATGTTGGGCTCGAAAAATATATTTCCAAGAGGGTTTCCTCTTTTGCTACCCCCCCCTTTGAATAGGAACATATCTAATTTCATGGTCATTTGATTAAAACAGTTAATTGTATTAATGTGTTATTGAGCTGAGAACAGTGGCCATTTAGAAGTGGACATTCACTCGGGCGCATAGAACAAAACCCTATCTTTCCAAGGCTGTTTGGGAGCTGGTGGAACACAGATCTGCTCAGCATCTCCCTGGATATTCAATCCATGTTTTTATTTTCTTAAAAGAGAGAGAGGGGGAAAAACAGCCTCAAACTGCTGATTTCTGCAGAAAAACCTGCAAATGAACTGTTCTATTAGCACAAACATACCCAAGTCTTTAGAACCCCCTCTTTTCAAAAGCATAATTAGGTATTTATTTCAGACATACTAACATCTTTGCAGTACCTAATAAGATGCAGCCCATTTGAATATTAATATAATAAATGATTAAATTAAACAGCAAGATTCAGACTCAGAAATAGCCTTTATAGGTCCCAGGGGGTCACTAAAACTGTTTCCATTTCTTCCTACAGTTAACATAGTACAAGGGACGAGAATGCATGCAGCAATATTTGTCTTATGAAACGCAGAGTTTTATACGGTGCTATTCTGTTTTATGGCTCCACAGTTTGAATCTGGGGCCCAGAGTGAAGTCACCATGCTGAGGCCTGACAGCCCTTCTTCCTGTGTCACCCCTCACTGGCATTCTGGACACATTCCTCAGCTTGGCAGCAGAGTCCTCTCCGAGAGTCTCCATGCAGATAGGTGAATGTGAGGTAACAGCATCAGGCAAAGGGAAAAAATAAATAAAAGAAAAAACAAAGAAAGGAACCAGAAACCTCCTGAGCCACCCGTGGTTCATTCTGTGAGTCTGCCTGGGTGTGCTTCTCAACTCCACAAGGAGCCAGGCTGGTGTGTGGCTGGAAGACCACACCCAAGAGCGTGTGTGCATGGGTACAGTGCCAGCCGTGCCCGGATGTGGGCCACCCCTCCATGTCTCCACTCGGAGGGAAGCCCCTCCCCCAGCTCCATGGCAAAGAAAAGAATGGGTGAAGTCGGCAACTATAATTGGCCATTATTCCAATAAAGGTGTTTCCTTTTTTAAATTAGTTCATGAAAACTGCACATTCTCCAAATCCCAGGAACCTGGGAGTGTTAATAAACATCTGGCCATGGTTTTTGCTTAATTAGCATTCCTTAGTTTGGGCGGAAGTCTGTTTATGTAAAACAAAACACACACACACACACACACACACACACACACACACAGATTCTATTATGTAATCCACAGCCCCTAAGTAATCTAAAACCAGCCTCCCCTAATGGCCGGTGAGAGATTTGAGTCTTTCCAGCCCTTCTCTATTTGTCAGCTGAGCTGCAGAAGAGGAAAGACACTTGGATCTGCATGCTTAATTTTATTGTGCGCGTCTCAGATCCAACGTGTAACGATATCGTCATGGCCTTTAAAAATATTCACATTTCTAAAATAGAATAGATATTGAAGCTTGGAGGTCAGCTTGAATAAAGCAGAAAACAACAGAAAGAGGCCTCGAGCGTGTCCATGGGCCGCATTATTATCACCTACAGCCCAAATCTCCCAGCCCTATCTCTCTAAGGGAAGGTAATGGATAAACTGTAACCCAGCTTGCAACACTCTACTGTCTAAATTAGATAAAAGAAAAGTAGGAAGAAAACTCAAAGATAAGTGGTACAAAGTAAATCAAAACAAATCATCTTACCAAACTTTATTCACATCTGATACCATTTTTAGAAATTAAGGTCAGTTTTGTGGGACTAATAGGGAGTCATACCTATATATCTTGGCTACCATGACAATGGAGAAGAGGAAGATTTATACACCACGGTTGCAGATGTAGAGGAAAGATACAGATGATCAAATGGAAGTGCATGATAACAAATGAAAAATGGTCCTCACAGCCCATAAATTAATTGAGAAAAGAAGGTTGTCATTATTTGAACATGCTTTAAAATAAGGTATGGGGTCCAGATGGCTGGGGATAGATAGGCTCACCAAGTTTGAGTAATTGATGGCTTAAAAATAAAACAAGATCTTACAGAAATGAATCATGTCAGGCAAGTTAGAGGAGGAATATTATAAAAGAAAGGAGCCGAATTTTTTAAAAGAAGCACGCAAAACAAAAGATGAACCCCAAGTTGGCAGTACCAACATGGCCAGATGAAAATTCAGGAATAAATAGTTTATCAGCTGCCAGTCAAGCAAGAGGGTTTGGGATGGAGGAGGGAGGTTGGAAAGGGAGTCTTATAAAGTTACATTTCAGATACTGTTGCATTTACTTATTCAGCTTTGTTTGGAGTTTTCTGTTGCAAATATAATCCTTTCTTTTCATATTTATTTTAAACACTATCAAAATAAGGGAGTGTTGAGGTGACCCTCCAATGTTGCCAATAACACTTCTTTCTTGTTGCCAATTAAAAATACCCACTGGTAAGCCAGGTGTGGTGGCACCCACCTTTAATCTTAGCACTCAGGAGGCAGAAGCAGGTGGATCTCTGTGAGGTTCAAGGCCAGCCTGGTCTACACAGTGAGTTCCAGGACAGCTGGGGCTAAGGGAGACCCTGTCTCAAAAAGACCAAAAAAAAAAAAAACCCACTGGAAAATTTTTAAAAAATGATGTGCTTTTGGGGGCAGACATAAGGGGTAGCTGGCAGCTTGGAAATTTTCTTGGGGGCAAGAAGGGGATTGTTAAGGAGCAAGCCCAATTAATTTTCTTCAGCCACATGACAGAGGAGGGGACGTTGGACAGAGCCTCTCAGGAGGGAGGATGGGGGTCTCCTCACTTGGAGAAGGCCATTCCCCACCCTCCCATCACTGATACAATGGTGGTACCCACTGTAGATGCCTCTCCTGAAATCAATATTTCTGTGACAACCTTGTGTTAAGTGGACTCTGAATTAACAGCAAATCCTCCCTCCCTTCCTTCCTCTTTCTCTCCCTCCCTCCTTCTCTCTCTTCTTCCATCCTTCCTTTTTTCTTCTCTTCTTCCATTTCTGCTTAGTTATTCATTTCTTTTTCTTCTCTTTAACCAGAATTCCCTGCATCTTTTGTCCATGCCTCTTTTTCCCCCTTTGTTAAAAAGCACTACTTATATCTACCATTTGTCATCTCACCCATACCCTTAAACATAGCACATGGAAGGCTGTGCAGCACATTCTCAGTATGTTAGGACATTTACTGACTTCAGCAAGCCCCATTGTAGAAGGACTGGTGGGAAAATACTCTGTGCACAACCAGAAGAAGATGGCTTGTAGCAGGGAGAATCCCTAGAATGTGCCATCAGGCTTTCCAGGAGCTCCCTGTTAGGATCCCACTTGCTCTTTGTTTCTAATTGCTTTCCCTCACCAGGGCTCTGGTTTTACACACACACACACACACACACACACACACACGCACACACATTTTTTTTTCTTCTCTCTCTCAAAGCCATATAATTTCTAGGTCATGTTAAGAGGGCATTATAGAAAGTGAATACTGGGTTGGGATGTTGGGTGCAGATGGCAGCATGGGTATAGACAGGCAGCCTTTCCCCACAAGCTGGGATGGAGCACACATCTTCACAAGCTCTCCTCCATGGCACCTCCACTTTGTCGTGTTAAAATCCTTAGCAACTGATGACCTGTAACAAGGAAACACGTACAACAATAGGATTCCACTACTGCTAGAAGCATCTGACCACATGTGCAAGTGTGTGCACGCCGGTGAAGTATGTGCGCATACATATATGTGAGTGCTCTGTGCTACAGTTAGAAGCATTATTATGACAATAAACACCAAGTTAAAGAGCATCACATGGCAGCTCAATGCCAGGGTATCAATGTGTATCCATAGCCAAAGACAGTTATTGCTGTGGAATGAATGGCCACTTCCTGCCCCCTACAGAGAAGGAGGAAAACTCCTATTGACTCTGTGGCCAGGGCTAGCTATGTCCTAGTAGATACTGAAAATGCAATACAGGAGAAACAAACCTCTACGATTATTATTTTTGGAAAAAAAAAAAAAGGTTCAGAAGAGATGAGCCAATTCCTTCTCACGTTCAAAAGAAAAGGGGACAATTTTGTGTAATGTTGAAGTCGCGCAGAGTGAATGTTAAATAGTTGCCATCCGCCCCCCCAAAACAGACTTATTCAAATGCATGTCTTGCTTGTCTTTAACTAAAATGAAATTTCTTAAACCCAGCTGTAGTCTTATACGGGTAAGCTGGGGTGGGGGTGTCAGCCAGGACGGAAGCAGAGAACATCCTCCCCAAACCCACACCATGTCATTCGAAAAGCCGAATCCTAGGCTATTGATTTTTTTTTTAAATACAAATTTGGCAGATTTCACATGATCCATTCCATTCCTGAGGACGGGTAGGATGCGGCTTGCATGATTTATTCAGAATAAGGTCCATTTTTAGCTATAGTTAAGTCTCCTATTTGTTATTTAACATGTGTTTAATGTTTTCTGTCCCCGCTGTGCACAGCTGCAAGCTGCTATTTTTTGGCAATTTTTGTGACTGGGAAGTGATTTGTGTCTTTGCGTCTCACCTTTCCATTCTATGGCCTGCTGTTTTGATTTTTTTCCCCCCTTAAACTTTGAGAAAAAAGTCCTTCTGTGTCACGACCTCTGTTTCACTTTGCTGGGCAAACAGAGAGGGCACTTGAAGCATGACAAAGTTTTTGCAGGATTTTTAGAAAGGGATTATCAGACTCCAGGGCGAATGGAAATGTCAGGAAGTTTATTGTAAAAAANAAAAAAAAAAAAAAAAAAAAAAAGCAAAATTGCCAGGTGTGGTGGCACATTCCTGTAGTCTTAATGCTTTGGGGGCTGAGACAGAGGGATCACAAGCTCTATGCCAGCTGGGGCTGCACAACAAGACCTTGTCTCAACAAACAAATGAATGAATGATTGAAGATAGAAAGAAATGAAAAATGCAAAGTTTGCCTATTCTAGCCCTTCTTGAGAATGACTCAAAACTGGGGCTTGGAAAAATGTCTGGCCACTATGGCCACGACAAGAATGTCTGTTTCAAGTTAACTTGGGAACCTGTCAGGACTCTAAAGCGTTTAACCAGATCGGAACCCACGCCCTATTCATCATCCATCAGCAGGAGGGGACAGCTTCCCACTTACCTTCCCCCAGACTGTTTCATTGAAAACACACACACACACACACACACACACACACACACTCACATCACAGCCCCAGAAGAGGGCTCTACCATCGCTGCCTGCCTGGGACCACTGTTCCTTAGGGAAGAGGAGCCCACACCTCTGGGGACCACCATCAAGTGACAGGTCAAAGGTCCCACGAAGCCACTGAGTCCTTCTCTCCTCCCTACTCGCTGGACAGACACTGGAAGTCAGCTACTGACACATGCCTTGCAAAGAGCAGGCGGCAGAATTGGGCACACAGAAGCTTCACCAGCTCCGCTTGGATACCTCACATGGAAGTCTGTATGTGTTTATCTGATTCAGGCCAGCACCACAATGGCACAGAGCAGTGTGTTGATTTATTTTCCCTAAGGCTAAAGGATCCTGCTTAATATTGTTTGATATATGCTAACCTTCCCTTTATAGGGTCTGCAATTGAAAGCCATGTTGAAATGGTTTCGTCCTAGCCTCTCACTTATCGGAAACACACTCTGACTGTACAGTGAAAATTGAATCTTTTCCTCACAATCTTACTGACATGAAAAATATATAATACAGTAAATGATTAATGCAGTTATAAAGTGTACCTGAGATAAGATTTAAGTATTCATATTTCTATCATGTTAATACAACACGATAAACCCATGAAGCAAACTTGACCAGGGCATTTGTTATTCTGTCCAGTGTTCAATTATTCTTTGTCCAAATACAATTTAGGGGCTTGCAGTAATGCAGTCAGTTGGCACAACACATTATGCGCTTCTGGGAGATAATAGGCTTCCTCGATGGTCAGCGGAAGAGACCCTGTGCCATGAAAGGCCCCAGCAGATGCCAACAAGCCTGCAGACAGATAGTACAGGCCCTGCCCCAAGGACAAGCCTCCTGGAAGGATCATTTGCAGCAGAATGCAAAGCTTATTTTTCTCCCTCCTCTTTCCTTTTATAAGAAAGTCTCCTCTTAAAGGGAAACTTATTTGCCATAATCAAAAGGAGAATTAACGATAAATGGGGCTGCTTAGAAACCGCCTTTCCCCTAACGCTGAATACGGCATTTTTATCTGTGACTATAGAGAAGCCATTTCTTTGCCGGCTCTAAATGGCCCCCATTCCTTCCTTGTGCAAATTGCTCACACGCGCTGAGGTGCCATTTACAACCCCCCTCATTATTTTTATACTTCCGATGATGTCAATTTTGATTTTCAAATGCCAGCCATTTATAGCTCATTGTAAAGCACACACACACACACACACACACACACACAAAAAAAAAAAAATTAAGTGATTCACAATCTCTACACAATCTCTACCATTAACTGGGTTTTAGGGGCCTCGTGCTAAGTCTAGGAAAGGTGATATTGCAAGTCCACATGTTCGCTTCTGGTGCAGGAGATCTGTCCCCTAATCAGCTAAGAGACCTTGAGGAAGTTCCTCTCCTACAAATCTTATTCCCTGTGGTAAAGGTAGAACACCATTTCCTCTTGCTGCAGTGTGATGCACAGCTACGAATGACATTTGGCAATCAAGGTCTCAATTAATGTTAATCTCCATGTCCTGGTTAGTTCATGACAATGTATATAAGCTAAATTGGATAGAAGCTTCATTGTCAGAAGCTGTCAGTTCAAAGCTGGGTGGAGGCGTGTGGTTGTTACGTTTTGTTGTAGACTCCAGCGATGGCTGCCTTCCTGAGACATGGCTCTGCCCTGGCACTTCTGACTTCAGAGAAGTTCACTTCAAAGGCTGAGGGGCAGGCACAGGTTAAGTGGTACCATGTGAGAGGCTCAGTCAGCACCTGTCTGTCACTGGTGGGCTCAGTGTGGATGTGAAGTCTAAGCCATGGGAGGTTCGGAAACAGTATGCACACAACCCTCCTCCCGGAAGTGTCTACACAGAGGATCTCATGGGCTCTTTTTCTGACTGTGTGACCTGAATTTAACAAATGTATACCCTCAGGTCCTGGTAGAAGACTCTCCTGGGCGGATAGATACTCCATAGTCATCATGAGGGTGGAGATAGTACTGTGAGCAGGGCAGAGTGCACTGTGCCTATTCTCTTTTTTATTTTTAATTTTTTTTATGTGTATGACTGTACTGTCTGCATGTAGGTTTGTGCACCCGTGTTGTGCAATGCCGCGGAGGTCAGAAGAGGGCGTCAGATTCCCCTGGAACTGGAGTTAAAGATGGTTCTCAGCCGCCATGTGGGTGCTGGGGATTGAACTCAGGTCTTCTGCAAGAGCAGTTGGCATTCTTAACTGCTAGGCCATCTCTCCAGCCCCTGTTCTCAACATCTAGTTACTGTGATTTGGAGCTAGAGTTTTCTGCAAGGCCCATATGCTAACTATTAACAGGTTCAATAGTCTGTAGCACTGTTGGAAAGGGGTGGAGCATTTAAGATGTAGGGTTTAGTGTGAGGACAATGGATCATTGGTGGTGCATTCTTGGAGAGGATGTTAAGGTCACTTTCTCTCTAGCTTTTTCTCTCACTCACTCTGTCTCCCTGGACTCCACGGAGTGAGTGATTTTTATCCTACCACACATCACCATGATGTATTTCTTCAACACAGACCCTAAAGTAATGGGCCAATTGATTATGGTCAGAAACCTCCCAAACTCTGAGCCAAAATATACCATCCTTTCTTTTTTTAATATTTTTTTTAATTTTATTTATTTTTTTATGTGTATAAATATACTGTCTGCATGTAGGTTTGTGCACCCGTGTCGTGCAACACCACAGAGGTCAGAAGAGGGTGTTCGGATTCCTCTGGAACTGGAGTCAAAGATGGTTCTCAGCCACCATGTGGGTGCTGGGGATCGAACCCGGGTCCTCTGCAAGAGGGGTCGGCACTCTTAACCGCTAGGCCATCTCTCCAGCCCCACCATCCTTTCTTATAAGTTGTTGATCTCAGAGTATTTTGTGTCTTGACAGAAAGCTAACATACAAACTCTCTGAGATGGGACTTAGGGAAGTAATGCTCAGATGTGCCGTGAATTAGTCAGGTTGTAATGATGGACAGTCAGGCAGTGCCTGTTTGGGGCCAGTGTCTGATGAGCCATCATACTGGATATTGGAGCCAGAGAAAAGCAAGGGTCAAGCCAGGGTTTCTTAAATTGAGGTCAAGAAAAGTCCTGGAGAAGGACTTGAGAAAGTTATTTAGGGACTAGAGAACTAGCTTGCTGGTTAAGAACACACGATGCTCTTGTAGAGGAGCTGAGTTTGGTTCCCAGAACTTATATCAGGTGGCTCACAACCTCTTGTAACTCCAGTTCCAGGGAACTCTATTGTCTTCTGGACTTCCTGGGCACTGCATGAACATAGACAAACACATAGGCATAATTTAAAAACTATACAAATAAATGTTTCTTTAAAAGGTTATTTGTCAAATTAAGCCAGTTGCAAGAGGCTAGATTACTATAACCTTGGGGTAAAGATCTGGTGTGTGTGTGTGTATGTGTGTGTGTGTGTGTGTGTGTGTGTGTGTGTGTGTGTGTGTATGTGTAGAGTCTTCATTCCCACACCACAGAAATTGACATATGAATACTTATCTTGCAAAGCTTAATGAAATCAGTATTTCCACGCCTGCCTTTCTGGAACAAAGCAGCTTTAAGCAGAGTCTGGTTCTTGATCGCCGCTCCATGAATACAAGCCTGCGATGAATAAAATGTCTTTTCCGCAACTGTAAGATCGGAGTTCTGTACTTGGAAACAACAGTGCTGGTAGGACCTTGGTGACGGAGTATCAAGTGTGGACTACAGAGAGGTATGCTGATACCTCTAGCATCACAGCCTGACTCCTGCCTGGACACTTCCTCCCCATGGGGCAGCCTGGATATCTTCTCTCTGTGCTCTCCCTCTTTGCCTAGACCTGGGAAGCAGTGGATCCATGCTTTCGTCCCAGCTTTATCTGTCAGCTTGATTCAAATCTAAAGTCACGCTGAAGAAAGAACCTCAAGTGAAGAATGCCAAGTTGTGGTCAGATCTGAGAGAGGGGCATTTTCTTAATTGCTAATTTATGTAGGAGGGCCCATCCCACGGAGGCCTTTGCCATTCCTGAGCAGGTGGGCCTGGACTATATAAGCCCACTCTATCAGGGGAAGTGAGCCACTAAGGGTTTCTCCATGGTCTCTACATCAGTCCCTGCCTTGGGTTCTCTCAATGACGGACTACAGTATGTCGGCTGAGTCGAACCCTTTCCTCCCCAATAGATTTGGTTAGTATTTTATTACAACAACAGAAACCAAACTAGAACACTTTCCAAGACTCTTCTACCTCTTCCCACAGGGTGGCTGACCCTTGTGTGGATTTAAGAGGGTGCCCCATGCCTGGAAGGCCCCCCCATACCTGCTCCAGGACCGAGGACCCTCTTCAGTGAAGCACAGTGCTCCATCACTCACAGTGAGAGACTTACAAAATGGCATTCATGTTGGAAATGTTTATTTGCCAAAGCGGAAAGCGCATTTTTCTCCCAAGAACAATTTTAGCATTGCAAAGAAGTCTGGGAACCACAAGGCAGCTGTCTTAGACCTGGTACTAGTGAATATTTGATAATAAATGAAGGGTGTCCGACAAGGAAGCCCCGAGGATGTTGAGATCCCTTTCTGTGTGATGCCTGCTTCCCTGTCTTCCTACAATTTGCTGGCAGAATGCTGGGCATGGGACAGGTAGTCAGGAAATCCGCTCAGCTGAATATTTGTCTCACCTTATTGCCCAAGGGAGGTGCAACTGTCAGAACCTTCTGGCAAAGGTTGGTTCTGGCATAGAGTCCACGTGGCTAACTTGATCCACAGACCTAGGCCTTAAGGTCAGCCCCCCAGAGACCCCTTTCTTCAGACTCATTGTCTCTGGCTTTGGAAGAAAGTCATGTCCTGCTCTTCGTTTTCTTTCCTGAATTCCCTGGGCATTGTCTACCTTGGTATAGAAACCCCTTCTCAGCTGGGCATGGTGGCACACACCTTTAATTCCAGCACTCAGGAGGCAGAAGCAGGTGGATCTCTGTGAGTTCAAGGCCAGCCTGGTCTACAGAGTGAGTTCCAGGACAGCTGGGGCTGCAGGGAGACCCTGTCTCAAAAAGACCAAAAAAAAGAAAACCCTTCTCACATCCATCCCACCATCCCACCCCCTGACTCTTCACACCCCACTCCTCAGGCCCTCAGTGTGACTTCTCAACCTGTGCATCCTTGATGTTTGTGGTTATTCCATGAATTCTCTCTGAGACCAGGCCATTAAGGCCATAGGCTTTTCATGGTCCCCATCTTGATTTCTACAGCAAAACATCACCTCAGTGGATGCGGTGATGGCAATCAGAACATGTTTTAGTCACAGAGGCAGAGATGTCCTGGGACCCATTCAGGACTGTTTACCCAGATCCATTCCAGTTTAGCAACAAAAGCCTCACATCCTTGTAAACCCATTCAGCCTTAGGCTGAATACCTATATATTCTTCCTATCTATCTATCTATCTTCTTTCTTTCTATCTATCTATCTGTCTGTCTATCTATCTATCAATCATCTATCATCTATCTATCTATCTTCTATCTATCATCTATCTATTATCTATCTATCTATCTACCTATCATATATATATATATATATATCTTTCTATCTATCATCTATCTATCATCTTGCATACACAGCTCTTAGAGTCCTAGGATCTAAGCATTCAACAGCATAGCAGCTAAGAACCACAGAGGGCTGCTGTAATGTGGCACAAGGAATGTACTGCAGGGTCACACAGGCACTGAGCAAGAGGAGAAGGACTTCAAGCCACATGCATGAACAGCGCTCACATCCGGACAGCATCACTCCCATCTCGCCCCAGTCAGAGGGCTATCACCAAGGAAACAAAGAGGCAGGACAAAGGAACCATATAGTCTGTTGGTAGAGACACACATCAATCCAGTCACTGTGCAGTGACTGAGTACTGAAACTGTGAAGTATCATCCAGATAGCCACTTGCGTATCTACCTGAAGAAAACCAAGTCAGCACATCACAAAGAGGTTTGCACAGCCATGTTTACCGTAGCACCATTCCATGTGGGTAGGGTATGGAATCAGCCTCGATGTCCATCAACAGATGAATGGATCAAAAAAGTATGATCATATATATGTATATATGTATACATATATATCATAACTGTTATTCACCTGTTATGAAGAACAGAATTAGACATGTTAAATAAAATTAGCCAGACCCAGATAGAGAGCATATGTTTTGTCTCACATGGGACCTATCTATCATCTATCTATCTATCTATCTATCTATCATCTATCTATCTATCTATCTTCACACATATAATGAAAGTAGAAGGCACAACATTTGAGAGGAAGATGAGAATCAGCAGGAAGAGGGAAAGAGGGAAGGATGAGGAATGATGAGAGGTCGTGGACAAATAAGGAATATATAAAAATAAATAAAAAGGGGGCCTGGAGAGATGGCTCAGTGGTTAAGAGCACTGAATGCTCTTGCAGAGGACCTGGGCTCAATTCCCAGCACCCACATGGCAGCTAAGAACTGTCTTTAAGCTGGGTGTGGTGGGACATGCCTTTAATCCTAGCACTCTGGAGCCAGAGGCAGGCAGATCTCTGTGAGTTCAAGGCCAGCCTGGTCTACAGGGTGAGTTCCAGGACAGCTGGGGCTACAGGGAAACCCTGTCTCAAAAAGACAAAAAAAAAAGAAAGGAAAAGAAAAATAAGAAGAAGGTCATGGGGCTGAATATGATCACAGTACATGATACACATGTGTGAAAGTGTCACGATGATACCAAGCATTTTGTATATGAATGTATGCATTGTTACAAAGAAATAAATAACATAGACATGTAAGCAGCCATCTAGTCTACACAGATAGAGTATATATGCATAATTCTTCTTGTTCTAAAATCCAACCAGCTAGTTCAATCTGGTTTCATATTTATTTATTTATTTATTTATTTATTTATTTATTTTGGGTCTTTTTGAGGGTTTCACTTTTCTATGTCATATGAGGGACAGTACTTAATCTTCCCTTGCCCTGTTTCTTCATCTGCACCTGCAGACTTGCTGGCTCCTACCCGACTGGACAGCCGTGAGGATCTCATGAGTCAGCACACGGAAGGTTGGCATACAGAGGGGCAGAGAGAACTCATGCAGTCGCCCACTGTGGCTGCAAGCGAGGGAAGAGGAGGAAAAAAGGTCCCAGAGCCTTGTGATGCACAAGGCCCAAGGCTAAGCCCTTGTCAGTAGCTCTGTTTCCCCCTCAGGGAGTGCCTGAGAGTGGCCAAGGTCCCTGCTGGTGAGCTGTGAGTCGGGATTCAGATGTGGACTTTCCCTGTCAGTGCTGCCACCAGACACTAGAATTTGGTGAGTACTTGATGACCTAGCTGCCACTGCCTAGCACAGCACACATAGCTCCGGATGGGAGCATAGCCATTTGTCAGACTCTCACCCCTATTGAGAGTCATTAGCGTTGGAGGAGCAGAGAGGAGGATGCTAATTAAAACTCAGAGCCCTTGTTGTCCATAGAAGTACCTTGAGATGGATGCTAACGTGGTTCAGGGCAAGGACAATATCTGTGGACAAGAAGATGGAATGCACCCTGCCTGACAGCAGCAGAAGGTGGCAGAAACTGCCAGGTTGTTGTGATGGGCTTTCCCAGTTAGAAGAGGTTTGGGTAACCAACAGGCGAAAGACTTTCTCTCTGATATTGAACGCCCGTCTGCCTAAAGTTTCCAACTGGCTTTCAAGAGAAACCCTATCTTCAATGAATGTATGATGGAATTCAGGGGTAAAGAGTTCCTTATAGTTTAATCAAACAGGAAATGCAGAGCAGTCCCTGATGTTCTTTAATGAGGTTTAAAGATAAGCTGTCAGTCATGCAAGCATTTCAACATATTACAATCAAGATTACCAATGTGGACTAAAAAATTTCTCACAAAGCTGGGCATCACTATTCATGGCCAAGAGGGATACTGGTCAGGGAGGGACTCAAAACAAAATAGTCTATTGCCAGTGCTCTTTGTTGCCCATAAAAACTAGATGATAAGATCCCCTTGCTGAAGCCACAACATACTTTGTATGCAGGGCATAGCGAAATTAACTTTGAACTGATCAGGGAACTCCCTGCTGTCTAGCTTATATTGTCACAAGGTGTAAAGTAGGCTGCCGGGAGAGGAGAGGCAGGGTATCAGTGGGCTTACCCAGCCTCTGGCCCTGCCACACGGACCTCCTGGCAAGGTGTGCAATAGTGGCGCAAAGGTTCTGAAGGTAACCAACCACTTTCTGGTTGAAGACGAGGCCTGCTCCATGGGGAGAGTTCATGGCTGGGCAGCTGCTCTTGGCAGTGATTAGCTGTTACCTAGGAGATTCAAATCTGATCAAAGGGTCTTATGTGCTCATCTGTGGCTGCTTCATGTATATGAACCTGTCACTATCCAGAGCTCAGGGAACTTCATGGAAGAGGGTGTATGAAGAATGGAAGAGCTGAGCTGATGGGGAGGAGAGCTGTGAAGTGCTGACTTCTGGGCACCACCTGGCTTCTGCATGAATCAGTCAAGATCCCAGCATAGATAGGAGAGCTCCACTCCAAGCCCGCCAAGCCTATCTGAGTTACTATTGGTAGCTGACAGCAGCTGGGGACGGGAGAGTCACCCTTTGGGAACAGGGTCCCTGGGATGTGGCTCATACCCCAATGAATAAGGGCAGGGCTAATCGGATTCAGGGGTTATTAATAGCCAAAATAAATAAAAAGAGGATGTGAAACTAGGAGAGAGACTGGGTAGGGGGCAGTACGGGGAGCTGGAAGGAAGGAGTGGTGGAAAGTTATGATTAATATACATTGAATAAATGTATGGAACTTGCAAAGAATAAAAAGTTATTTTAAGGGGCTGGAGAGATGGCTCAGAGGTTAAGAGTGCCGACTGCTCTTGCAGAGGACCCGGGTGTGATCCCCAGCACCCACATGGCAGCTAAGAACTGTCTTCAACTCCAGTTCCAGAGAAATCCAACACCCTCTTCTGACCTCCACAGCATTGCAGGACATGGGTGCACCAACCTACATGCAGACAGTAACTCATACACATAAATAATAATAATAATAAATTAAAAATTTTTAAAGTTTATTTTAAAAAATAAAGAACATAGGTTCACATTCTGATAACTCTGATAACTTTAACTGTGATTTAGAAGAATAAATGAAAATTAAATTTAGTGAATGAAGGGAAATTTTATTGCTGACTAAAAATGCTTTCCTGTTCAATTAATAACCTGTCAATCTGGTCCCCATTAGCACAGAGCCACCCTGTTCCAAATAAAGAAGTGACGGGTTTCTAATGATTAATGGAGTCCTTGTGTTCAGGAAAGAGGGTTCAGGTATACATATATTAAATTATACGTTTTGTTAGTTACACGTTTGTAAGTTATATTGTATGCCATCTACTGCCATATAGCTCTCTCAAAAGATTTGTAAGAAAAATAATAAGTATATCTGGGCAGTGAGCTCACAGATATTTCCAAGTAGTCTTTGTGTCTTTCCTGTGAATTTTCCATGTTGTTCTCAAGGACAGCATTCTCTTTTAGTAATAAGGAAACACAAGTGGCCTGATGTAAGCTCTATGCCAAACCTACACAGTCCAAAGCTGTCAGCTCCCTTCATTCTGTTCTAAACCCAACTTGCACATTCAAAAAACACAATGGCCTTTACACGCATTCAGTAATGTTTCATCAAAACCACATCTGGAGCTGAGTCCCCGGACACTGGATTGTCAAGGATAGAGACGGGTGCTTCTAAATTCTGGGGGACGGGCTACCTATTGAGCCGTGGGAAGTGCCTGCATTTTGTTACCCGTGGTGACAGCTGCCAATGTGTGAGGGAATGCGAAATGTCAAGTTCTCTGGCACCATCCCTGGAAGACTCTGTAATTTACTGCTCTGCCGTGTCACTCTGAGGTATTGCCTGGGAGACAGGCTGTGACCCACCCTAGATCTTGGCTGAATTTTCCTTGGGATCAGGGGAAAGTCACTGTCCTATTAGACCCTTTGGTAGAAACCTTCATACATATTTTCTCCCTGTTACAGGTTTCTCCTGGGACTGCCTTTGGTGTCTCTGCCACCTTCTTGGGCTTTTTTATTCCTGCCTTTATTTCCTGGGTGAAATCCCACTAAGGGTCACTGTGAGGAGCAGAGGGTGCTGTTTAACCCCACTCTATTTTAAACCATGATAACAGGTGCTTCCTGTCATGGGAAAGGAAGAGACAATTGAGCCAACCAAGGGGCAGAGATGTCTCCAAACAAGCTCTGGTGTCTGCTAGAGGCCAAACCGGCCATTTCCCCTTCTGTTGTCTCTTTTTTCTCTATTAACAATTCAGTCAACCATAATAGGAGAGAAAGACCACATCAATTAACAAACAACAGCAGGATGACCTCACGGTGACTGACCAAACAAAACCAATTCAGCCCCCAAATTTGGGGGCAAGCAGAACAGTCCCTTCTGGGGTGAACTTCATGGACTTTGAGTTATGGAGACCTGCACACATTGCAGTGTGTAAGGGATGCCTGTAAGTCACTGGAGTCGAGGATGGTTCTTGGTCCTCACAATAGTGACAAACTGCATTTGTGTTTTCTCAGATATTCAGATTTATTATCTTTCTGAGGCTGTGATAAAATCCTATGACCAAAAGCAAATTAAGGAAGAAAGAGTTTATTTTGGCTTATGGCTACTAAGGGCTGAGTACATTATGCTGAGAGAGGTATGGCAGTGGACACAGGAGAAGCAGGGAGAGTGGGCAGGAAGTGGAGTGAGGCTATAAGTCCTCGAAGCCTGTCCCCATTACATACTTCCTCCAGCAAGACTCCACTTCTTAAGGGTTCCGTGACTGTCCCATACTGCACCATTAATTGAAGGCTATGTGTTTAAATACATGAGCCAATGGGGGCATTTTGCATCCAAACCACCACAGGTGGGAAATCTCCATGCCACATATATCTTCTCCCCAAAGGGACACTCAGCTTAGCCAGACAAATGGCTTCAGCTGGGTAGAAGAGCTAGGCCAAGACATGGCAGGGGAGGAGTGCAGGGGTGGGTGTGTTGGCAGCTGACACCCACGGTCCAAACAGACTGTCGGACAGCAGAGTAGGCTTGACACCAATTAGTGTAGCTGCACTTTACAGAACTAAGTTAGACAAGGCTGGAGAGAGATGGCTCAGCGGTTAAGAGCACTGGCTAGTGCTCTTGCAGAGGGCCTGGATTCAGCTCCCAGCACCCACAAGGTGGCTAACAACCATCTGTAACTCCAGTTCCAGGGGATATGAAGCCCTCTTCTGGGCTCTATGGGCATTGCACAACATGGGTGCACTTACATACATGCAGACAATATGCTCACACACATAAAATTAAAAAGAATAACAAACAATAATAAAAGAACCAAGTGAGAAATGTCCACACTAGTCTTGTGACTACACAGAATGGGAACCATCTTTGGCCCTGATATTTGTCTTAAGCTCAAATCTGAGCCTCTATTGGATTACAGTTTTGAATAGGCCACCAACACCTTAATCAGTATAGTCATGACCAAACCCATTGGATTCCTGACCACATTGATGAGGGAAAGAAACTACATACCGTATCCTCCCTGAGTCCTGCCTTAACTTAGCCCCAGTGTGAGTACCATCTTTAGCTTTCCATTCAGAGGAGCACCACCTTTAACTCATCTACTCATAGCAAGATTACCTTCCTCAGCTCACCCACCTTCAACAATAGTGCACTGACTTGACAAACCTTCCAAGATCTGACTGTTATGGTGTAAGTTTGAAATGTCCCACTCCTGGGGCTGGAGAGATGGCTCAGCAGTTAAGAGCACTGACTACTCTTGAAGAGGACCCAGGTTCAATTCCCAGCACCCACATGGCAGCTGAGAACCATCTTTAACTCCAGTTCCAGGGGAATCCGACACCCTCTTCTGACCTCCGCGGCATTGCACAGCACGGGTGCACAGACCTACATGCAGACAGTACATTCATACACATAAAAAAATAAATAAAATTAAAAAAAAAAGATGAGAAACCTCCTTCCACTTCCTCCTCCATGATGGTCTGTCCAATTTGAGTAGTTGAATGACTATGGATTGACCCTATGAAACCGTGAGCTGAACTAAACCCCACCCCTCCTACGTTGCTTCTGTCAGTCAGGGCGACACAAAAGCTAACTAACGTGCCGATTTGTTTAAGTCTGCTTTTCACAGCCCTGCCTCCAAACTTCCTCTCTCTGTTCCGCCATTGTCTGTGCTGCAAAGACATCTTGATGTCTGCCTGCTGGCCTCTTCCTTACAAATGCTTACTAACTACTCTGGCTATAAGAGACATCCCAGACACTTTCCTGATACTTTACCCTAGTGTTGCTCCAGCATCAGCACCACAGTGTCCTTCTGTGGCCCGACCCCTTAGCCAGGAGACAATGCTTGCCTTTGAAAGAGCTGAGTCTGGACCTGTCTTTGCCCCTGACCCCTTAGCCAGGAGACAATGCTTGCCTCTACATGAGCTGTGACTCTGGACCTGAAGGGCCCATCTGGTTAAAGGTCTAAATGAGGGTCGGTGCCTTTGGCTGCCATTCCTGGCCCACATCATTTACCATGAGCTCCTCTTAGCAAGCCATGGAACTGTGGAGTCTAAGGGACTGTTCTCTGCAGGCAGCATCCCCTCTTCAAACCGTGTGACACAGAACTCCTTGATGGCAAGGGACATATTCAAGTCCCCGCAGCATCTTAGCCCCGTCCAGCCTACAAATCCTGGAGACTCAAGAAATGTTTGTTGAATACACAAAAGTCTACAGCAATTATTAAGGAGAGTCAGACAAGCAATCGAGGCCACGCTTCAAAATAGAAACACCCTCCCTCGTTCTCCACCTCACCTGGGTCCAGACAGGCTGCCACAAACTGTAGTCTTCGAAGAAACTCGAAGCTGTCAGTCTATAGCTCTGCCAATCACATGCCACTCGCAAAGGCTCGGATTCATTAGGAGGGGAAAGCCTGTAAGAAAACGTTGTCAGAAAGAATCAATCAATTGAAACATTTAAAAGTAAAATGTGTGTCAGTCAGTCCCCATGGAGGGGTTTTCATAATGTGGGGAATCCCCGCTGATCCCCGACGGAGCTGGAGGGACACAAGGGGCTTCCCTCCGAGCTGCGGATGCCCTCCAGGGGCAGGCCAGCAAAGGAAGACAAGGCTCAGCATAGCATCCAAGGGTCAGGAAGTGGCATGTGTGAGTCAGAATTGACCGTCACTGTCTGGCTGCAGGTCTCGTATTTATACAAAGAGAGGACATTGTTTGGGGTTCTTTCTGATGCACAGTAACTCAAAGTGATCATGCGGCCTGGTTTTCCTGACTGGTACAGACACTGGAGTTTTCTCAGTTCTTTGTTTCTTAAGGATTTATTTTCTTTCTTTATATTGTATATATGTTTCCTTATCTGCATGAGTTTAAGTACACGTGTGTGTGCTGGTGTGTGCAAAGAGGCAGAGAGAGGGTGATGATCCCTCAGATCTGCTGTTTAGGGAGTTTGGGGGACAGTCGGCTTGTTACATGGGTCTGTACTCTAGTCCTTAAGAGGAAGAGCCCTTACCCACTAAGTCATCTCTCCACTGTTGTCATTTCCGAAACTCAGAGGTGCTTAAAACACTCTTCAGGACACACAGCCAGGCTGAAGAAGCTTGTTCAAAGCCAGTCCTTTATAGTAGTAGATTTTGGGTTTTTTTTTTCAGTTTAAAAAAAATTTTTTTTATTTATTTCTGTATGAGTATGAATGTACTATCTGCAAGCAAGTTTGAGTACCCGTGTCGTGCAATGCCGTGGAGGACAGAAGAGGGCGTCGGATTCCCCTGGAACTGGAGTTCTCCTGGAGTTGGAGTTTCAGACGGTTCTCAGCTGCCATGTGGGTGCTGGCAATCGAACCTGGGTTGTCTGCAAGAGTGGTCGGCACTCTTAACCGCTAGGCCGTCTCTCCATCCCCTATGGTAGTAGATTTTGAAGTCACCTAAAGGAAGAACTAAAAACAATTAGGTGGACTGGAGAGATGGCCTAGAGGTTAAGAGCGCCGCTGCTCTTGCAGACGACCCAGGTTCGATCCCCAGCACCCACATGGTGGCTGAGAACCGTCTGAAACTCCAGTTCCTGAGGAATCCAACACCCTCTTCTGACCTCTGCGGCATTGCACGACACGGGTGCACAGACCTGCATGCAGACAGTACATTCATACACATAGAGAAAATAAATTTTAAAAAATTAAAAAAAAGAAACAAACAAACAAAAAAACCAATTAGGTGAAAGAAGAAACCATCAGCTTAGCCTTGGGCCAGTTTTCCAGATTTTGAAATGAAGTTAGGGGTTCACAGTTAGGGGACCAGGAGAGAAGGCTGGAGATGTGAAGTGTGCCTAATATTTCAAAGTGGGCCATCATCTGAGGCGGCCCAGATGATGGCTCTTTTGTGAGAGTCATCTAATGAATCCAAAACCAAAGTGCATACAGTTAGAGACAGAAGGACAGGTTCTGGAAACGTCAGAGTAAAACTGAAGCAGAAGAGCAAAATAAATGCTGAGTGGATTCTTATTTTGTCTCCTGGGTTGATTTCATTTTATCTTCTTCCAGTGCTGAAGATCGAACTCAGGACCTTGTACATGGTAGGCAAAGTGTTCAACCATCAAGCCACGTCCCCAGCTTCATTTGGTCTCTTGAAAGGGAATGTAAGTGTTCACATGATGGAAAAGCTCACAGCTGTCTCCGGGTGTCTGGGGGACAGGGCAGGGGCGGGGGGAGGTTCAGAACCCTAGAAATGCCCACCGTTTCCTTATCCTGGTGAACGTCCCTCAACATCGCCCCACCGGCCAGCAATGCATCGTTGATGGGAGTCACACCCATAGATCTTACTACTGTCCATTCACAACATCCGCTGAGATGAGCTGCAGTGCTTTTCAATAGGGACAGTAGCCCAAGACAATGGAGGGTGCCATCAACTTCCATTCTGGTCAGAAATCCTCCACAGGGTCACCTTATAAAGAGAAAGTGTTACTTGAGTTCATGGCTTTGGAAGGCTCAGCCCTTTGGTCCTGATGTTTTCAGGCCTATGCTAACTTGGCACGTCATGGCAGGAGAGTGTGGTAGAACTAAAAACAGGAAGGAGCCAGGGTCCCACAAACCCTTGACAAGGCCCAGCCCCCAAGTAATAGAAAGACCTTCCAGTAGGCCCTAACTCTTCAAGCTTCTACAGCCTCCCAATAGCTCCAGCCTGGGGACAAAGCCTTCAACCAAAGGTCTTTGAAAAACATTCTTAGATTAAGTGTAGGGCAGGGATTTTAGACATTAGAGAGGGAGAGGAAGTGAGGGACTCGGCCATCAAAGAACCTAATAAACCAGAACAGGGAAATTATATGTAGTGAAATGAGTTACTTTTCTCATAGTTTTCCATGAAATTATCCAATAGAGCTTCCACTCAGGGATAAGTTGTTCATAGAGAACCAGGGGCCTGAGAATACCCTCTTGGGCCCCACACTGTTGTGTTTCAGAATGCTGGCTCAGCTGGGTATTCAGGAAGTCCAGCCTCTCTTGATGCTGATATTTAAAGTGAAATTATTGGCCCAAGATGTAGCTCGGCAGCAGAACGAAGGCCTAACATGCATCCCTGGGCTCCGTGCTCAGCACAGCAAATTAAAAAAATTAAAAATGACTATTGTTATTATTATTATTATTATTATTATTATTATTTTATTTCTTGGTTCATTTTGTTTAAAAAAATAATCATAATTGACATATATCCACTTGGCTGTCTTATTTATTAATACACATGTATCACTAATACATGTGTCAACACACACACACACACACACACACACACACTACATTTGTAGGACCTGGTTCTGTTCTAAGCATGCTGGCAGTGAACCAGTATGGAAGGAGAACATACATGTTCTTTAGACTCATCACTACACAACTAATTTCTGACAACTACCTTCCCCTCTCCACTTGATCACTTCTGATAAAGGGGAGTGGCCTCCTTCCTCAGAGAGATCAAATCCTGTTTAGACAGCTATTAGATTTCTTTTTTTTCCTTTGGTCTTTTTGAGACAGGGTCTCCCTGTATCTCTGGCTGTCCTGGAACTCACTATGTAGACCAGGCTGGCCTCGAACTCACAGAGATCCGCCTGCCTCTGCCTCCCAAGTGCTGGGATTAAAGACCTGCACCACCATGCCCAGCCGCTGTCAGATATTTAAAACTATTATGTTTGTGTTTATCTTACTTAGTTATGTGTATTTGCCTATATAAGTTCATATGGACCACGTGTGTGCAGGAGCCTACGGAGGCCAGAAGAGGGAGTCAGATCCGCTGGAACTGGAGTTAAAGATGGTTGTGAGCCACTATATGGTTGCTGGGGACCAAACCCAGGTCCTCTGCAAAAGAGGACTGAGCCATCTCTACAGCCCCAGCTACTAGATTTTTTTTTTTTGACTCAGCCTAAAGAACATTCTGTTTCTTCCTTTGCTGGATAATTTTCACATTCCAGTAATGGTCTAGCCCTCCAGATTATACATTATCTCTGTCAATTCTGTCCGTACTGTCAACAGTCAGGGTAGATAAAGATGACTCTACAATGGAGGAAGTTGAGACTTAAAGAGAAAATAATTCACTACAGATCTGCTTGCACCTAAGAAGTCAGTCTGGGATTTTATCCTAAGTCTGTTGTCCTCAAATTCACCTGGTTGAACACTAAGCTGGGGTTTCCATCCCTCCATTTGAACCACCAAGTAGGTAGAGGGGAGGGTGGGGGCCAACCTTACACTCATGTCCATCTCTATCCTGCTGTAGGGTGTGATCTTTGCCAAGGAAAATAGCTCATCCTCCAAAGCTGTTTCCTAACCGTGGACACCTGGCTGCTGAGGAAGGCCAGAGGACTTTCACCATGGTGGATACTTCCTGTCGACTGTGTCCTCGGGAGGAAATGGGGGGGGGAGAAAGGAAAGGAGGGAGGAAAGAGGGGGAAAGGAGGGAGGAAAGAGGGGAAAAGAAGGCAGGAATGGAGGGGTGGCTAGGAAGAGGGAGGGAGAGAAAGGAAAAAGAGTGAGAGAGGGCTGGAAGGAGGCTGTGCTGCAGAGCTTCAGCTGTCAACTGACCTGGGAAGAGGGAACCTCGATTGGGGAATTACCTATCAGGTTGCCCTATGCCCCTGTCTGTGAGGCATTTTCTGACTGTTGGGTGATGTGAGAGGGCTCAGCCCACCATGAATAGTGCCACCCCTGGACAGGTGGTCCTGAGTTGTATAAGAAAGCAGGCTGAGCACAGGCCAGAGAAGCCAGCCAGTAAGCAGCATTCCTCCATGGTCTGTGTTTCCATTTCTGCCTCCAAGAGGTCCCTGTCCTGAGCTCCTGGTATTATTCCCCTCCACGATGAGCTGTGAACTGAAGGTGAAATAAGCTCTTTCCTCCCCAAGTTGGTTTTGGTGAGTATTTTTATTTTGATTTATTTATTTTTATTTTTATGTGTGCGTGAGTATTATACCTGCTACGAGTAAGTCCACCCGTGTTGTGTAGTACCCAAGGAGGACAGAAGATCCCCTCAAATACCCTGGAATTGGAGTTACAGCTGGGTTTTAGCCACCCATGATGCGGGTGCTTGGATTCGAACCTAGGTTCTTCTTCAAGAACAACCAGTGATCTTAACTGCTGAGCCATCTCTCCAGCCCCTGCGGATAGTGTTTTAGCACAGCAACAGTGAAGCAATCTAGAACAGAGGGAGAGGAGAGGAGGAACAGACTCGATTAGGAACAAGTCTTTACCCTATGTGAAAGGAAAATTACTCCTAAAAGTGAGACTTTTTCGTTGGTAGACAAAGAGGCTCTGGAATGTAGTTCTGGCAAGTTCTAGATGTAACCTCATGTTGTTCAGCCATCAAAGTGACATTTTACTTCTCACTGGAGATTGTCAATTGGATATCCAAAATGGGAGTTTTTTTTCGTATTGGTCTTAAAACCTAAATAAGTTGCCAGAATTATTTAAAAAGAAAAGCTTTATTTTGCGGTTCTCAGCCTCAGCCTTTAACAGCTGCGCTATCCCTTTAGCCGGGCGTGGTGGCGCACGCCTTTAATCCTAGCACTTGGGAGGCAGAGGCAGGCGGATCTTTGTGAGTTCAAGGCCAGCCTGGTCTATAGAGTTGAGTTTCCAGTTGACATGACTTGGAGCTATCGATGTGTGATGACTGTCACCAAAAAAGTTGAACAAAGCACAGAAAAAAAAAAAAAAATAAAAAAAGAAAAGAAAAGCTTTTATGGGGGGGAGGGGGTCAATGTGCTCAAAATGAGTCACGTGCACCTGTGAACTTGTCCCTGCGAAACCACGGCTGTGCATAGTTACAGTTTGCAAACACAAGTTGGAATGCCCAACTTCTTAGCAAAGCTTGCAGGTCTTTGCAGACAGTTGTCCTTGCTGAAAACTCTCACCGGAGCTGAACAGCAGCTGCCACTGAAGGCTGCCCTGACTCCAATTCACAGGCTCCTCCCTTCGACCTTCAGCTCTTCCTGTGAATCTTGTACATCTTGGAAGCCGGGCAGCTGTGTGTGTTCACGGCCCCTGACCACGGTCTGTGTGAGCTGCGTGCGTGTTTTAGCAAATACATCCTTTGAGACCACTCCTGCACTGTGTCTTTTCCTTTAAGCACCAGGGAACCAGCAATGGAGAGGAAAACATTGAGTGACAAACAGTAGTCCACTTAGCAATTTCATGTTCAAACACTGTTTCATTCTGTTTGAGATCTGATCTCACCTCATAGACCAGGCTGGCTTTGAACTCATAATCCTACTACCTCTGCCTTTTCTGTGCTGGCAATTACAGGAAGAGGTCACCATGACTGAATGAACTCTAATTTTTATTTTTATTTGACTTTTAGGGACTGGAGAGATGCCTCAGAAGTTAAGAGCATTGATTGCTCTTGCAGAAGCACTCACCTGGTGGCCAACAACAATCTGTAACTGTAGTTCCAGAGGATTTGATGACCTTTCCTGACCTCCAAAGGCATTGCAAAACAAGGATACCCTTATGCCCATGCAGGCAGTATGCTCATATACATAAAATAAAAATAGTAATAAATAAAATATTTTTAAAAGATTTATATTTTATAGTATGTGAATGTGTGCAGTTATGTGTCTGTGACTGCAGCTGCGTGTAGAGGCCAGAGTCATTCAGATTTCCCTGGAACTGGACTTACAAGTGGTTGTGAGCCATCCAACCTGGGTGCTGGGAACTGAACTCTAGTCCTCTGCAAGAGCAGTGCATATTCTAAATTATTAAGCTATCTCTCAAATCTTGGATAGTAATTTTTAAATGATTTTTTAAAAAGTAATGTTAAATAGCCCATAGCTTTCATGTTCAGTTGTGTGTTGAGAATTTTTGAGCCTCACCCAAGACTAGGCCCCGGGTGGAGCCTAGTGCAAATAACCAAAGTATTATGACCTGACCCGGGGCTCCTAATCTTCCCAAACCCCACTTTTGCTAACACATACTGTGCCCAAGCTATTAATATCTTACGTTTTCAAGTATCAGGCCTACATCTCTGACCTCAGTCCTGCTACCTCACCAGGGTTCTCACAGTAGACATGCACATGGGTTTCAGAAAACCCCAAACAGCTTCTATGGTCAGATAATGGGTCCCAGATAGTGCCCTGTGCAATGGCTTTAGAGGGAGCTTCCAAGGATCGGGACGATTCAGGGAGCCTGTTCCTCTTTTCCAGTCAGAGACGTCCTCATGAGGCTCAGCCTTGAGGACAGGTGATAGCCTGTGTGGCTGTTAGTGGCAGCAGCTTTGTCAGATGACCACGTCCACCCTGTTTGGCTTGATGCAGCCGAACTGCTTGCAAGGCGCTTTCTCTGAGCTCCTTCATTGAGCAGAGGGGGTAAGTCAGGGAAAGCTTTTATGTGGCTGCTGAGTTTCCAAATGTTCCTCCATGATTGACAGCTCTGCATTCAGTTTCCCATTATGGCACCTGCAGATAATGAGATATCGTGGAACCGGAATTTCCAGCGCCTGCGCCTGCCAGGAATATTATCATCAGTGTTCTAGCAAGCCATTCCCGCTGCACACATGACCTCTACAAATTTGAAATGTCAAAACACAGCCAGGAGCTGAAACCCAGGCCACTCTACACCAAGTGGCTATTGGCTCTTGAACGTACAGGAAGGAGTCCTTTATCTTGGGAGAATTATGGATTACCAGAAAATAGTGATCTTTTCATTAACCTATATGTATTTAGAATGTAGATAATGTCTGTCTTTTATCACTCTCATAGCCTGTGTGTAAGGAGACCTGCAGAGGGGAGGCCTCGCAATTTCCCCAGTGACTCAGGACTTAGTTGGGAGCCGATGCAAACCATTGCATCTCTTTGTTCACAATGCTAATGTGCAGTCGTCTCTTTTTTTTTTTTTTTTTTTTTTTTTTTTTTTTAATTTTTTTTTTTATTAATTTTATTTTTTTTTGTCTTTTTGAGACAAGATCTCCCTGTAGCCCCAGCTGGCTTTGAACTCATAGAGATGTGGTTGTGCAGTCTTATTTTGTTGTATTATCAAAAAAGCTAAAGATGAGGGGCCTCAAATTTGTAATGTACTTGTTTTCTTTTATTTCCATTTGGGCTGCAAGTTTAGAGCTCTGGTGCAAAATGGTTAGAGATTCCCATGGCTACTCAGTTGAGTGTCTAGCCTGTGCCACTCATTATATAGCCTGTGCCATTCATTATATTGCTCACATGAAGATGAATCCACCAGTACAGATGGGGCATGGCGGCAGAAGCTTACAATCCTGGTAGTAAAGAGATTGAGGGGGCTGGAGAGATGGTTCAGTGGTTAAGAGCGCTGACTGCTCTTGCAGAGGACCTGGGTTCAATTCCCAGCACCCACATGGCAGATAAGAACCATCTTTAAACTGGGCATGGTGGTGCATGCCTTTAATCCTAGAACTTGGGAGGCAGAGGCAGGTGGATCTCTGTGAGTTCAAGGCCAACCTGGTCTACAGAGTGAGTTCCAAGCCAGCTGGAACTAAAGGGAGACCCTATCTCAAAATAAAATAAAATAAATAAAATAAAATAAAGAAGAGATTGAGTTAGGAGGATAATGGGTCAAGTCAGCCTGGGATGTCAAGAGAGATCCTGTACCAAGGGCTGGAGAGATGGCTTAGTGGTTAAAAGCATCACTGCTCTTGCAAAGGACCAGGATTTATTTCCCAGCACCCACATGAAGCTCAGAACTCCCTGTAACTTCATTTCCAGGGGATCCGATGCCCTCTTGTGTTTTCCACAGGTACTACACACACATGGTGCAGAAACATACACCTAAAATAAAATAAGTAAATCTAAAAATAAATCCTACTGGGAGTGGTGACACATGCATTTAATCCTAGTACTTGGGAGGCAGAGGCAGGCAGATCTCATAGGGGCCAGCCTGGTCTACAAAGCAAGTTTCAGGTCAGTTGGGGCTACAGGGAGACCTGTCTCAAAAAAAACAAAAAACTAGTTAACAAATTAATGGATTAAAATTAAAATATCATGTACCCAAAAACTGAAGGAAGAAAAAAAGAAAAGAAACAAAGGAAAAAACCATAGAGTGACACATAGGGCCTGGACAGTACAGCCTGGGTCCACTGGTGGACACTTGATGCTGTGTGGACAGAGCCACTCCACAGATGTGCCAGTGTGCTGTGTGCAGAACACAGACATGGAGAGACACGCTGGACACACTGTGGCCAATGTCCCCATCTGTGATATTGCACCAGAAGGTGACACGTGTTTATTTACGTGTGATTTTAAGCAAGTTTGAGTTGACTTCCTATTTCTTGAAACTTCAAAGAATCTTAACTTGTATGACGGCGTATTCTGTTTTCGCCATTGTGATTTGGGGGCTAAACCACTGATACCCCAATTAGAAAGAAACAGAAATTGGGATGAAGAGTGTGTAGCTCATGAGTCCATCTGTCAAGAGGTGTATGAATCTTGAGGGCTCTGAGCTAATCAATATCTTAAGCCATTGATGGCTTGTTGGCATTACTGGTGGGTGGCTCCACTACTGCAGATTAGTTTGAAGAAGTGGCCGCTGGGATACATTCTTGGGGCTGTGCCTTCCTGTCCCTGGTCCCTTTCTGTCTTCTCTATGGCTGCTATAAGGTTACTCTGCTCCCGCTATAGGCTCTTCACCACGACCACCTGCCTCATCTAGAACCCAATGCAGGGGCACCAGCTGCCTGTGGATGGAAGCTTTTGAAACCCGAGCCAAAATAAGTTGTTTTAACTCAGTTAATTTGTCAGAAAGCTAAAAAACCTGACAACACAAAGAGATGCTGGTACCATACCTCACTGACTCTGTCTTTACTAATCTGATCTCCCTTGAAGACCAGGGGTACAAAGACACCTCACTGCTTCCTCTGGACAGACCTTCCAGTGATCCCCAGAAACCAATAGCTACTGAAGGAGAAAATCCAACCAGTGCCTCCGAGTGAAGCCGTGTGGCTCAGGAGATCTCTGTGTAGACTCTCAGAATCAAATCGCCACTCCAGCCTAAGGCCAATGCCCACTACAGGGACAGCATGTGTGGGCAGGAGGTGCAGCCTGCCCTGTGCCAAAGCTCTAACAGAACCACCATCTGGCTCCCAGGAGCAAAGGTCTCCTGTGAGTGTCAGTGACCACTCCCTGCTTCTCTGGGGAACCCCAAAGAGCTGAGTGCTTCCTTCCTCCTGAGAGATAGCAGAGCCCTTCTCAATGCACGGCACCACTTCAGTCCAGAGCTTTTCTGTCCTGTTAGCCCAAGGAGATTCAGAGTCAGCCCTGGAAGACTTAGCCCATCCTCAAAGAACTCCCGGGTATCAGGGCACCATACTGCGTAAGATTGAACAAATATGTCCCAAGAAATCAGAACTCACAGAGACATGGAATCACATACAGACACATACATGTGCCTGCTCAGTGACACACATATATGCAGTACACATAGAAGAATACACACAAACACAAAACTCATAAATTATATACAGACATATGCATGCATACATAGACATACATGTATATACATATACAGAGACAGAATCACACAGAGACACATATATGTGTACACTCAGTGACAGAAATATACTCAGTACACATAGAGTAACACACAAAACACAGGCACAGAGACACATAAATTATATATATAAATATTCACATATACATTGACACAAATACATATATACAGAGACATACATATACAAGGAAAATCACACATAGACATACATACATACATACATACATACATATAATTAGTGGCACATATGCAGTACATATAGAGGGACACAAAGACACATGTATTATATACATACATGTATAATGCATATATAGAACCACACAAACACATTTACATACATCACATGGGTACACATACTCAGAGACATAGGATCACTCACAGACATGTACATATATTGACTCAAAGACATATATGTACATATAGAGATATGCGCAAATACACACATACAGAGACACATTACATAGAAATATAGACCTGTAGGTATATATGTACCCAGACATCATAGGTACACACACATACATAGAAATACACCGGAATATAGAGAAACACATAGATTTACACATGTGCATCCAGACATACACAGAGAGACAGATATGTGCACCCCGATACATACACAAACTCACAGAGACCTATGTAGACACACACACAGATACATACCTGTGAACAAACAAGACATCTGCACATAAAGACACCCACATAGACACACACAGACATATAAAGAAAGACTACAGCAGACACATACGTGCACACACACCACTTTTTAAAGACACAAAAGGAGCCTCTCAAGAAAATCAACCCAAGCTTATCCCCAGGTCAGCGGGGTTCGAGTGTGGCCCTTGGTGGGTTGTGTCCTGTCTTTGTCTAAGTGACACTGCCCCAGGATCTCTGCAAAGTTGGGTGCTTTTTCTTATCTCTTTTTTTTTCTTCAGGGATGGGGGTTCTTTTTCCTTCTCTTCCCCACAGCGTCTGAGGACAAAGAGAAACTTGCAGTAACCACAATAAATGTAACACACTCCACAGGCTGCACAAGTGCTTTATCACCCACCCCTACCCCTGCCCAAACATCGTGGGCTCTTGGACAGTCCAGGCCGGACCAAGAAGTGAATGACCCTTTTGGACGGGAGCCTGTCTAGCCAGCAGACACAACAGCCGAAGAGGGAGGCAACTGGACCAGGAACAGCCGGCGCCAGCTGCCTGTGGCAGCGTGAGACCAGAGCTCAGGGAGAGAAAATGGCTGCCCTGTCGCCAGGTCCTTCTGTGTGGCCCTGTCAGGAAGTGCCTGTGTTCTGGCCGGGGGGGCTGGCTGGCTCCCGCTAAGTACTAAAGCCGTGATGGCGGTGGGGGACAGGAGATGAGAGACAGAACAGGACAGCTGCAAATGAAAATCACCCTGGGGAAGGTTACAACTAGATAAAGTTTTCGACAATAAGATTCCAGAGACTGCTGACTGGAGCAAAGCTCAATATTTTAGTCTCAGTACAAATTTGCTTCAATCTTATACAACTCCCATGCAGTATCGCCCACAGCTGCACGCTGTAAACAACAAACAAATCTATTTCCATCAGCCCTGCTGATGCCAGGAGAAAAGTACTTGAACATAAGACATGCACAGATGCAAAGCCTCACCTGAGCCTGGTGATGCCCTCCACTTGGCCTCTCTAACTTAATATCGTTGTTACAAAGCTATTGGTCTCCTGGTAGCTGGCTGGCTCAATGCACTGCCTCTTCTTCCAGCTAATCTGACAACTCCGATCCAAGAAGCATCAAGGGCCCAATTAAGAAGACACATCTTATCAAGGAGCTTATTTTGCATAACAGAATACAAATGACGAATAAAAATTTAATGTTTAATAACTTAGTACAAAGAGGGCTGTTGATATAGAATGCCTGGAATTTTTATGGAGGCTGTCAGACTTGTGATAAAACTGTTATATAGGAACACTTGGCAAAAAACAGCGTAGAATTTTTCAGTAATGGTGTGTGCATGATATTGCATTAATTCTTGATAGGGAACTAACTGTAAGCCTGGGAATCAGCCAGTTTGAATTTCGGTTTAAGATGGTGTGTATGCACGGGAGGGAGCACTGTGCTCTCTGTTCAGAACAGGCTGAAGGTGCGCCTGGATGGCACCCTTGTTTTTAACTGAAGAGGAACTAAGTGCATTTTAATGAGGACTTTGTTGGGTTGTACTGTCCTTTGTAAGACATTTGGGTATCTTGCAGAGACCACAAGCAACAGCAAATGAAGACCCTGATACAAAGGGTCTGCAGGATTCTTCAGGGTCTTCTTGGGAGCACTAAAAGATTCTTCATTACCTCTGTGAGAGTGACTGAGTGGCCCAGTGGAATGAGATGCAGGAAGGAGCAAAGAAATACAAGCCTTGTTAATCTCCAGGCTCCGGCATTTGGTCCCAAGAAACAGCAAATAAAATAGATACAAAAAAAAAAAAAAAAAGAAAAAAGCCATGGCTGAGCTGGTGATATCAGTTAACAACTGCACAGCTTTCCTGTAGCTTTGGCCACAAAAATACATTCATTAAAATATTTATTGAGAGCTTGAACTTGGCTGAAAGAAAATCTACAGTTTTTAGCATTAGCGACATCGCCTTGACTCTTGGTTCCTGGCTACAGGAGATGATGAAGGGGTTGCCCCTTCTTTCTATACCTCTGCTGCTCCCAGGGCATTTGTGCCACCTCTCTGACTTCAACTTTCAACCCATCTAAGGCATTAAGCAGAGAGGGTAGTGTACCAGAAACTCCCCCTCCATATACGTCATCCTGCCTTTCTGCTCCCAAAGACCATTCTGATCAACCGTAGCTCCCACAGCAGTGTTGATGTCCACTCCCTGCATGCTTTTTGAGATGGATCAGAGAAACTAGGCCTTCGGACTATAACTCCACAAAATAACCAAGACTCAGTCCAGAGCAATCAAGCCTTTATCGCCAGCTCTGCTTTATTTCGACAGCGTCCATATTAAGACTGGCTAGACTCATGCTAGGTAAGAGGCGAACTCTCTCGGAAGCCCGTGTTCCATCCACAAGACTTGAAACGAAGTCCATCTTTATCCTGTCCTGTTGAGCTAGAGTTGTTGCACTGAATGCTAAATGCATTTCTTTTTTTTAATTTTTTAAATTAATTTTATTTATTTCTGTATGTGTATGAATGTACTGTCTGCATGCAAGTCTGTGCACCCATGTTGTGCAATGCCGCGGAGGTCAGAAGAGGGTGTCGGATTCCCCTGGAACTGGAGTTCTCCTGGAATTGGAGTTTCAGACGGCTCTCGGCCACCATGTGGGTGCCGGGGATCGAACCCTGGTCCTCTGTAAGAGCTGTCGGTGCTCTTAACCGCTAGGCTATCTCTCCAGCCCCGCTAAATGCATTTCTAATAATGGGTCATTCAAAGGAAAATGTGAACCTTCAGAGTGGGCACGAAAGTAAGGGGTTGAGGGGGCTTCTAACATGGAGAAAGCTAAAGAGAACAAAACACACTCCTGGGCGTTGTGATGTGACTATTGAAACCCATCACTTACTGGATGAGGCTAATATTCAAATGCAAACTTATATTAGAATTAACACTACAGGAGGGGCTTTTACATGGAGGATTTGTTACAGAAATAAAATCTATTGGTAACACTTTCATTGTTCCATCATTATGAACTCATTTGGTATTCACTGTAATAGCACCGATCATAATGAATTTGTTTGATATGCATGTGGCTCTCCCACACATTAACAGTTTCTGTTATAATTCACCAGCCAATAAGCATTTAGTTTATGAAGACTTTGGGCCAGTAAAGATGGTCCGGTCCAGCCCTACACTTGCCTAGAGCTATGGAAGAGTTAACTACTGATGTTGAATGAGGGTCCTGGTTCCTCCTGGTTCTCACACAACCTCTTAGATACAGGGTCCCAGCCCGGATATAAATGAGAAGGATCCCAATTTGATCAGAGCCAAAGAAAAGTCAGGTCTTTAATGCGTCTTGCTCAACCCTCATATGTACAGATCTCATGTGTATCTGTGATCCCACAGAGCTGTATGAGGCTTGTATGTGTCACCAATGCTCTTGGCAAAAATTTTACTTATGCCAAAGGATATGCTCCTATTCACTCTGCAAAATAATTTTCTTCCAAAAAAAAAAAAAAATGGGGGCTCTGCTTTGGTGGCTGTACAAATGTTTACCCAGATTTAGATCCCTCGCCAGGGAATCCAGCCAGTAACCCAGCAGTTCTCAGTCTCTGGCAATCAAATTGCCCAATCCTACAGAAAATAAAATCTGACTGATACAGACCCAGTTACTCCATCACTTGTCGCTACGCTGGGCAGGAGCTCTCTATTAAACCCTCTGATAATTAAACTTGTAAAATGGCCCTATGATTCAACCACACTTCTCAGTAATGGATTTACCTGAACCTACTGGCCGGGAGGAAAATCTCTTGTGATTGGGAGGGAAGGTTCTATCCATAACGATGACTCTTTCTGCTTTGGTTACCCAAATGTTTAATATGTGTCAGCTAGGTGCTGACAATTTGCAAGCCACTGTCCTTGCCTTCAGAGCAGACGTTATCCAGTGTTATCATGAACAGAATGTTTAATCTCTTTCGTCCCATGAACTCTGACCTCAGGCCCATAGTGTGTGTATAAATCCACACATCTTACTTATTTCTCTGCCTTTTGCAGTGACAGACCCTTTAACTCTAGATGAGCAACCAAAAGGACAGACTTGTTTAATATTCCTTTAAGAGAATAAGTGGGATACCGGTAACATAAGCAAGAATGTTCACTATCCAATATGGCGGCCCATGACTGTTCACTATCCAATATGGCAGCCCATGACTGTTCACTATCCAATATGGTGGCTCATGACTGTTCAATATCCAATATGGCAGCACTTCTTGTCTTCCTAGAAAGACAATAACTCTCTTGAGGATCCCTTCTATAGTTAACTGGGCGATTTGGGGGCAAATCACTTGTCTACTACTGGCTATCTCAAACTCTCCTAGCTGTTAAAATGGAGCTAATATGGTCACTAGGAGACTGCCTCTCCTCAACCTCCTCCAGTCTAGGACCCAGCAACACAGGGATGCAGAGGGCAGCTTTGCTGCTTTAAGAGGCATGCTGACATCTTAGCTGAAAACACGTTCTGTTCTTACCCTCTTCTCTCCACAGAAATCAGGTTTGCTGCATCTTTTTTTTCCCTTCTCAGCAACATGGAGTTGCTTCCCAGCTGTCCCTGGGGGCTTTGATTTTTTTCTTGCAGCTGCAGACAGTAAGAAACAATGCTTGAGGCCCAGGGTGGAGGCCTGGGTGGTGTGGCCTTTGGCTGCAGAATGAGGTAGCTTGCCCTAGGATTGCCTGAGCAAAGGACAGTGATTTCCTTTCCCTTCTTCTTTTGTTATTTTTCTCTCCAACCTAACAATGATTTCCCATTTTAAGAGAAAATATTAAGCCATTAAACTGTAATAGAAACAAATGCCTTTGGGCATTTTTAACGTTAACTCAGCAAAGGAGGAAGTGTGGTATGATCCTGCACAGACACCGTGTGTATCTGCATCCTGAGTGTGCCAGACCTGACACTAGACTTTCCTTCTTCTTCCAGAGCACAGACAAAGAAGCAGAGAGTGTCTGGGGTTGGGAAGCTGCTGGACTTCTCCAATGGACCTGACTAAGTGGCTCATGTCACGTGTCCCAGGCCCTAAACTGGCTCATGTCACGTGCCCCAGGCCCTAAGCTGGCTTGCCCTCCTCTCGCAGGCTCCGACGTCAAGAGTCTCAGTTATTTACATAGTTTTGATTGAGATCAACACACATCAAGTGAATTATAAAAACCAGCCCCCATGTGCCAAGAAGTGGCCCATCTTCCATCTCCCAGGCCCCCCTAAGCCGCCAACAAGTCACTTTTGTGTGCCACATATAAAACCTCACTTTGCACTTGGTGTAGTATGGCTTGATTCATATCCTTCAAGTGCACACCATTTTTTTTTTTTCGTTTTGAAGAGACACCTACTTGAAAGAATCCCTCTCTGGAATTGAAGAAATAATGAATGTGGCCCTCACCAGCCCCTGGCCTTTCCGTAGTTCATAATGAAAACGAATGTTCATTTTTCCTTTAAAACTGTCTCCAGCTAAATGATACTGACGCTCTCAATTTTTAACATCATAATCAATAAAGGCTGCTTATGCGCACTTTGCAAAACCATCAGTTTAGAAGTTTGAAAAAAAAATCTGCATATGGCTGCAGCTTGCTGGCTGGAGCTCTCGTACTAAATCTTCTGCGTTAAAGTTTTACTGGTGTGTTATGAGTAAAAATGCCTTGTCAGCCATCTGCCAGTTTTTCTCCTAACATTCATATTTCCAACCCTTGCTAAACATTGGGAGCATGCGGCCACAAGAGGCCATCTCTGCAATTAAACAGCCGAGCGCGGCTGCAGAAGCCAGGTATGTCAGGAGAGAACTGTCTAGTATTAATTTTAAAAGTCCATAAAGACTACCTCTGACCGATCCAGGATGATAGAGCAGCTGTTAAATGTGCTGGAGACTGTTAACCCCAAGAGACATGTGGCGTGGGGGTGCAGATAGAAAAGAAGAAAGGAAAGAAAAAAGAAGAAAAGGAAGGGAGGGGAGACAGAGGCAATGACAATACCCAAGCATCACAGGCTTCAAAAGAAGCTAATCATGGTTGATTAATCAGTCTCTAATTCCAGGGGTCCGAAAAGGTTATCAAGTCAATTGTGCAAAATTGGCTCCTTCTCTTGTGTCCCTCTCTATTCGGATTCTCTCTCTCTCTCTGTTCATTTGCATCTTTTGCCAATGTTTACGAAGAGTTCATTAGCTCTTGAGCATAAAGTCAGAAATTGGAGGGGATTCTACATTTTCTCTCTGAGAGTAGTACTTAAAACAAATAGCATCGCTTCCTCAAACATTTATAGATTAAACTAAATGGCATTAATTACTGTAAATTTCCTATTTGTGTGAAGACAGGGGTGGGGGGAGGGAAAAAATGCTTTTTCTAAATACCCACGTTTCATGGCAAGATCGCGCCATTCTGCTGCAATGCCTTGTATAGTTGGGGGCAAAATGTTTAATCACGGAATTAACAGGAAGCGAATGGCAAGGGGCGCTAACGAGGCTTGCAGCAAGGGGCTCGATAACTTTTTATAGAGCAGCGTTTTGCAAAGCTCGAAAGCAGAAGGTTGCTTCAGAAAACCCTTATTAAAAAGCAATCCCTGCCGCATATGTAGAAGCTGTCTTGGGAAATACCTGTTTTACCCGTGTTTGAAAAGCTTGAAACCTGCCAAGGAGAGGTGGAGAAGCCAGTGTTGGGCTGGGCCCAGGAAGCCTGCCCGGGGCCTCTCCTAGGAAGCTGGGGATTCACAGGGGACAGGAAGAAGCTCTTGCTTGTTTTTGAAAACTGTACCTTGTGGTGTGTTTCAGATGCACAGGAATGTGCTCAGAGAAGGGGAAGGAGAACAAGTCAGACAAAGCGAGGTGGTTTGTAAAGCGAGAACCCACAGGAAATATGCCCAAATCTCAAGTGCTTGGGAAGGACAAACCATCTCCTGTTCTGAGCACACAGAATATAAACTTAATGCGCTAGTTAAGTCTATATTCTGTATAACCTAACTCAAGCAGAAGGTAAGCATTATCATTTGGACATGAAGCCCGCCCCCACAAAAGACTGTGTGTGTTCAAGGCTTGGTCCCCAGTATAGCATGTTCAGAGGTGGGTGAGGCTTTGGGAAAGAGTTTGGATCATGAAGGTTCTAATTTGGAGAAATGGCCTAATCCACAAATAAGTTCACATTTGGATGACATTACAGGGAAGTGGCGGGAACTTTCAGTAGTGGGGACAAGACGGACAGATGAAGGAAGCCACTGAAGGCATGTCCTATCCCTGGTGCCTTCCTGGTTTTCTGTCTGTGCTTCCTGGCCACCCACAGGGTGAGCGGCTCATTAGCCTTGCCCCAGGCTGGCAGCCACGGAGTCAGTTAGTCATGGAAAACTTCTGAACCTGTGGCCCAACTAAATATTTCCTTTTTAAGTTGCTTTTCCGAAAAGATTTGTGAAAAGGACAGACAGGCATAGTAAGGGTGTTTCAGAAACCCATCTTTAAGAGATATAAGAAGGTGCTGGATGTCTGCCCTAGATAGCTGTGTTGGCCTGGAAGGACCATTAGCATGCACAAGGGCAGAGAATAGAGCTGAAGGATGGAGAGTCCAACACCCAGTGTTGGACAAGCCCAAGGTGTCTGCTGGAAGAAAGCAGGCCAAGGTCATGCATTCCTGGAGTCAAGGACGAGTCCACCACCGGCTAACAAAATACACATGGTGTCATCTCGGGGACTCTATTTTCCTATATTATTTCACCTCTGATCTGCAGATCTCAGAATGAACTATGGGGGAATGAAAACGCCAAGCTCTGCCCCATGAGCACAGACCCTGGGTCCAGAGCTCACATGGCACACCATCAGATTCACTGGCCGCACCATGCTGCTAAGAAACCTTTTCAGGCTGGAGGGATGATCTAGCGGTTAAGAGCACCGAATGCTCTTGCAGAGGACCCAGGTTCGATCCCCAGCACCCACATGGTGGCTGAGAACCGTCTGTAACTCCAATTCCTGGAGAACTCCAGTTCCAGGGGAATCCGACGCCCTCTTCTGACCTCCGAGGCATTGCACGACACGGGTGCACAAACCTACATGCAGACAGTACATTCATACACATACAGAAATAAATAAATAAAATTTAAAAAAAAAAGAAACCTTATGATTTTCTTAAGCTCTATGTGTGTCTCCTTGACCCACGTGCTCTTTAGCAAGCCACTGATGGCTTCTGATCATAGTTTTTACGGGCTCTCTTCTGAATGGGAGCCTCTGAAGAGAAGGCATCTTGTCATCCCCCGGGGAACAAACACTGTGTTAGAACAAAACAGGTGCTCAGTGAATGCTTACGGAGCAAATGAAGGAGTCCTGGCACTCAGACCATCAATTCGTGATGTGCTGACCAGACCCAAGCCTTCCTCCAAAGATTCATGACTCAGAGCTGGAGCATGACCCTTCTGTCCCTGGCTTGCACAGGTTGATGAGTGTTTAGGTGATTTATGTATAATATACAAACTCTTAATTATGACCATGATGAGACTATTAGGGGAAAATACACATCAAGGCCTAGGTTTAGGGAATACTCTGCAGGATGACTGTTTCTTCCTAATTCCTTTATTTCTGTGCCAGCAGCCAATGGCCAGAGACAGGTATCTTTTTTTTTCTTAATTTTATTTATTTCTGTATGTGTATGAATGTATTGTCTGCATGCAGGTCTGTGCACCCGTGCCGTGCAATGCCGCAAAGGTCAGAAGAGGGCGTCGGATTCCCCTGGAACTGGAGTTCTCCAGGAATTGGAGTTACAGATGGTTCTCAGCCACCATGTGGGTGCTGGGGATCGAACCCGGGTCCTCTGTAAGAGCGGTCGGCGCTCTTAACCGCTAGGCCATCTCTCCAGCCCCGAAGACAGGTATCTTGAGGAAAGGTCAGGCCTTTCATCTATCTCAGTCCTAGCACAGGTATGGCTCACAGCAGACAGCTGGAAAATACTTGCTGGGAGTGGGGTTGTTATAACAAGTTTAGAAGTCAGAGAATGAACTTCCCAATATCTGAGCCCAGGACAAACATGGTTGTGACTGTGGACTTCTTGGGTAGAGCAAACATCATCTATATCATCTATTGAAAATTTCTTAAGAAATCATCTACCGGAGAAGGAATGGTCTTCCAGCTTTAGTCATATGTTTCCTTCCAGTGTTAACCACTGGATCTTGGGAGGAGAGTTAGAGGAAGCAGTTACCACCCTGCCTCTATGAGGAGCACCCTAGCTAGACATGCCGGCATGTCTAGACATACACCTGTACCCCAGCGGCGCTAGAAGGCTGAGGCAGAAGGATCTCAAGTTCCAGGTCCTTTAAGCTACATAGCAAGACTGTGTCTTAAAAAAAAAAAAAAATCAAAATGAACACCAAATCAGCGAGAACAAAAGGCCTGGGTTGGATCTCTGGCACCACGAAGAGGGAGGCAAAGACGGAGGGAGGGAGAAAGAGAGAGAGAGAGAGAGAGAGAGAGAGAGAGAGAGAGAGAGAGAAGCCTTGCTGTATAAAGTGTTTTCATTTTGTAAAATTGCACCACGAGACAGGCCAATCATGGAGGCTAGCACCGAGCGCGTCCTAGGACACATCCTGTGGTCACATTTCATGGGCTACTCGGGGTGTTCTAACATCAGGGTATCCTGAAATGCCCATGTCACTGCTGCCATCTGGTTCCCAAAGGGTACCCCTTGCTAAGGAGAAGCCACAGGGGCTCAATTCACCATTCAGAACCCCAAGGCACCCTCCTTAAGCCCACCTCCAGGTGGGCGCTTGGGCAAAGCCATGGTTTCTCCAAGGCAGGAGGCTGATTGCAGCCCACAGCTCAACTCTCCTCCATTCCCTGATTCATCATGCTTTTTTTATTAGCTCTCTCTTTGCTGCTAAACCTCTGCAGAAGAAGAGCTCTTTCAAACAGCTGGAGCAAGTCCCTTCAGCAGGTGGAGTTTGGCAGCCAGGTTCCCAGATCCAGCCGCCAAATCACTCAAGCTCCCACTTAAATGAGAAGAGAGAGATGTGACATAAAGCGGCCCTGGCTTCCCCCACCTCCTTATTTAAAGTCGCCAAAACAAATGGGGGGAGGGGCGAAGAAGCCCATTCTGCTCCCAAACAATGCATTTGGGGCTCAGATATCCCTTCTCTGCCAAAGACAGTTTTTCATTTTTATTTATTTATTTAGTTAAAAATTATCTCTCAGCTTATCTCTCTTCCTTCCTTTGTACAATGTTTGGTCTGTTTGGCGAGGGAGTCTGAAGGCTTGCCTTGAAATGGACCCCGCCATGTGTTCTTTTCTTCATGATTTTCTCTAGTTTTGGCATTCACTCCGTCTCTTTTTTTCTTATTGTGCCTAAATATATAGTCAAATGTAGAAGCAAATAGGAAAACCCAAGGCCTTGTTTTTAATTATTATTAAAAAATAAATGCATTGGGACTGGAGAGATGGCTTGGTGGTTAAGAGCGATGGCTGCTCTTGCAGAGGACCAGAGTTCAGTTCCCAACACCCAAGTCAGCTGGCTCACAACAGTGAGTCCAACCTCAGGGGATCTGATGCTTTCTTCTGGCCTCCAGGGACACTCACACATGTGTGGAATACACACACACACACACACACACAAAATAAATAATAAATAATAAAATAATAAATGAATAAATAAAAATAATTCTTTAAGCCTTTAAGCCTAGCACTTGGGAGACAGAGGCAGGTGGATCTCTGTGAGTTCAAGGTCAGCCTGGTCTACATAGTGAGTTCCAGGCTACAGGAAAGCCTGTCTCAAAAAGACAATTATTATTATTATTATTATTTTAAAAGTTTATACATCATTATACATCTATTATCTATTTATTATTTATGTTATACAGATCTATTTGTTATTATTTTTGAACTTGTTATATAGCTCAAGATGGCCTTGAACTTGCGATACCCCTGCTTTAGCTAACCAGGATTACAGAGATGTACCACCATGCCTACTTCTATTCTTAGTTATTTTTAATAGAATACTTTTCGAGTTTTTATTATTATTATTCTGTCTTGAAATGTAAAAAGATGCTTAGGCAGCAAGAGCCACATTTAGTATTAAATCCTGCTTAGCATTCAAGCGCTCATGTTGGGACAAGCCTTCTGTGTCTATAATGAGGCCCCATGTTCCTTGCCGGAACAGTTTGGGCTCTGTGTTCATATTTCTCTGCACAAGGTGAGTTTGCTTCTGCATGATCATTGTAGAAACTGGCTAGAAGCAGGATGAACTGGTACTAACCACAGCTGTTAGTGACTATGAAGTGTTCCCAAATTCCAGTCACTCCTGTGCCTTGGTACCTGAAGAGACTGTTGAAGTAGTCAAACAGACACCAACACACTTAGCTGTCCATGTTTCCTAGAGAAAAATGCCGCATACATACACAGTACATACACTCTCTCTGTGTGTTTTACGCCCTCTCTAGGTTGCTTATATAACCAAATATAGTGTAAATGCCAAAAAGGTAGATGTCGCTCTGTCTAGGGACTCACAAGGAAATAATTCTACGAATTCAGTACAGATCCCAGCATTCCGCAGTACGCACAGCCAGAAGATAGCCTTTTTGCCCTTCTTATATATTTTCCATCTGCAATTGGCTGACATGGTGGCTGCAGGGACAAAGACCTACATTTGAAGGGTCTCTAGGGCAGAGGATGTAGCTCAATGATGACTCAAGAGCCTCTGTTTTGCATGCACAGAGCCCTGGGTTTGGTCCTGAGCACTGCAAAACAAACATTCAAACACGGATTTCTAGAGATGAGGGGAGGGGAGCTCTGTATGGGAAGCAGAGTTCATGGGAGACCAGTGTCTGGGACAGCCTGGGATCATAGCCTATTGGACTGAGTCAGTGGTGAATGCCTGGGGGCAGAGGCCACCTACCCTCCACTTTTCTGTGCCTAGCCTCTTAGGCTCATTTTTTCCATTCCTGGTAAAACATTCTGAAAGAAAGAAACACTCAACAAATCCCTACAAAATATATCCATCAACTAACTTAACTTTCTCTGAGCTGCCATTTTGGTAAATTGAATATTCTATGGAAATTGTTTTATCCGGGAGACTTAACTGCCTCCCTTCCTTAAACACTCAGAATTGTTTGTAAAGGGCTCTGAGCTGTAAGAGTTGATCCCCCAGCCTGTTTGAATTCCCCCCATGGTGATTAGACTCAGAGAATGCATGTATGTGTCCTTCAAAGAGGGAACAGCTCCGTGAAAGGAAAGGTTGGTATTTTCATTGATGCTGAATTGCAACATCCATTTTTACCACAATGTGGATACACGTTAAAAGGCAAAGAGAGAGAAATGCAGATAGCCTGAGATGTGTTTCCCGTGATATTTAATAATCACGTTGGAACACTGTCATCCACGGCACAGCATTTACAAACCTCTGTTTCCTTTGAAAATTATACCCCAGCATTTAATTCACCAAAATAACTCATTTTATACAGCACAACAATGGAGTAAAATAACTCTTCTTGAATATGTGGATATGAATAGATCCACCACATCTGCATAGAACAGAAACGAATTAATCTAAGAGCTGAGAAACCACTGTTCTCTTTCGAGAGTTACCGATTATTTCGCCATCCCCTTCCATTTATTTGTTTATTTTCGTTCAATTACTTTAGGAATTAGCGAAGGAGAAAAGCAGAAACACGGGGCAGGTTTTACACTGAGTGGAACAGGGGGATGAGGCATAAATAATCATTTGTATTATACCTTATTTCATTAAAAATTATATTTACAATTGTGCAGAGACCAGGGAGCAGCCTCCCTTCACCGTAGGCTGCTCTGTTTAATCCTCCGAAAATACTGTACTTGCTTATCCCAACAGAAGTCTAGATATTAAAATGATTCTCAAAGCCGAGTGCAAAGTGCTGAAAACAAATCTGAGTTCAAGTGCATTGCAAGGCTCCCCCCTGGGAAGAGAAATTCATTTGCAGACATGGGGCAGGATCCCTGGAAAAAGCATGCAGATGTGTTTATTGTATCTCAATTCTCATGCAGGGCCGGGGGCTCCACGCTCGAGCCTCCCCAAGGCCCAGTTGTTATTTCTGGCCCAGGGCCTTCTGGGTAAGCATAGGCATCACAGGAAGCAGAGCCCATCTGTGACTGACTGAAGGTATGGGATGAAGTCGAGGGGCTACAGTTAGGGAAGGATGCAGGAGCCAGGCTCCACGAGCTCAAGGTGGGCCCTAAAATGGAAACCAGGAAAGAATGCGCTTGCTGGCTTGGTCCCCTCTGGCTTCTGCTCAGCCAGCTTTCCTAGGGTTGGCACCACCCACAGTGGGCCACTGGCCAGGCTGACTGAGGTAATTCTTCAGTTGAGATTCCATCCTCTCAGGGGACTTCCGGTTGTGACATCAGAGGCTAACTATGACAAGGATGAACAAAGACCATGCCTGAGGAAGATGTAGAGAGACAAGCCCCATCCTTGGAGGTCTGAGAATGAGCTCCAGACCCCAATCCCCTGTGTAAACCGCACTGGAATGCCCCACTTGTCACTTCCCTGCCAGCTCTTAAAAGTGTAGAAACTCAATGGGCGTGGTGGCGCAGGCCTTTAATCCTAGCACTTGGGAGGCAGAGGCAGGTGGATCTTTATGAGTTCAAGGCCAGCCTGGTCTACAGAGTTAGTTCCAGGATGGCTGGGGCTACAGGGAGACCCTGTCTCGAAAAGACCCCCCCAAAAAAGTGTAGAAACTCTTGCCCAGTCTCCAAAGGGCAGACTCTTTCTTGAACTCCAAGCTGTCCAGTGGGAACTCTTACCAGTAAATCATCTTACGTCTATTGACTCTTTCCAAAGCCTTCAACTTAATTTTCATATAGAAAAAAATTATACCTTTTCCACTTTGGTTTAATCAATTAGCAACTTTTTTTTTTCAGGATTCCCCTAATCTCAGACCTCCTGAAAGTCATAGACCAGAGTAGTCTCGATCTTACAGAGATATGTCAGCTTTACCTCTCAAGGACTGGGATTAAAGACACAAGCCAGCATGCCTGGAGTATTTAGCACACTTCTTAATTGTATAATGACAGTTATAACACAACTAGGTGACAACATGTTTAGAAATAAGTTCATGTGATTCTTTGTAAATACTGAATTTGGCCAGTGAACCTTAGACACTGAAGAAGATAGAAGGCCGTAAGGGCCAGTTTAAAGGCAAGCAATATGGTGCTGATATGTTTATCAGACAAGATAGTTAATACTGGATATCTGGGGCTTATGGATCAGCACAAAATGGCTGACACTGGATGTCCAAGAAATCCAAAAGGAAGCAGTGATGTAACCAATTATAAAGTATTTTGGAGCCTTCAAGTGGGTTTTATATGAATATGGCCTTGCGGTCAGAGGCTTGAACATTAGAGCCTTCACCTTCATCAGCTGGGCTGTGGCTGTTGTAGGCCTGGGTGCCTACCTCCAGGGAGCCTGTGTGTGTGCCTTTGCCTGCCTGTGTGTGGCCCATATGTGCAGGTGTGCTGGACATTTGGCAGGAAGTTTGGAACTGGTATGTGCGGGGCCCTTCAACCAGAATGAATAAGGTGTATCTGAAGTGTTTGTGACTTCTTGCACTTTCTTCGAAACCCCTGGCCTCCTGAGACTCTCCTTTCTTGGCATCAGAGCTTATACCTCACACTCCCTCAGAGAATCCTCTTCTACAAGGAATGCCAGTCATAACCATGTCTAAATTGGTTAAGAGGATGCTGAGTGAGGAAGTTCCCAGATCAGTCAGCAGGTAGCATGGGAGAGAGTCAGGGAACGGATCGGTGAAACTAGAAACAGACAGGCAGCCAAAGCGAAAAGGCCCAGCTGTAATCGCTAAGATATTCACCTAGTAGAAACTGGAAACCGGTAATTATTTTAAGAAGAGAGGAAGCAATTTTCCCAGTTGTGTTTTAGGAAGCTCACTGAGTTGCAGAAGGAAAAGTCACTACGTGAGAAATAGGCATGTTCTCTCTCCCTCAGTCCCTCTTTTACTGAGGTTTTACATCCACAGCTTCTGTGCTGTCTCTACTGTCACCCCAGTGAAGGAGGGACCAATTGACATGGACTAGGTAGGGCTATTGCTTTAGCTAAAGAGTGTTGGGTGGACTGAATGTTGCATGTGTCTGAATGATGCAGCTTGTCCTCTCTCACACTGGCTGTTGATCATGAAAGAAATGTGCCCCAGGTAGCCACAGTCCCTTGAGCTCGCACCTGGTTTGAGAGGCAAACAGCGACCAGACTCTTTCTAGATAGCCTTGAGTGAAGTTGCCCCATCCGACCCACAGGCCCGTGAGAATCACATCTTTGCTGTTGCCAAGGTGGAGGGGTTGACGGGTCATTTGTATTACTGCTGTAGTATTGTAAATATTGTCAAAGAGGGCTGATTAATACACAATTGTAGTCATGCACCAAATAATATTTGGGTCAATGACAGAATATATATATATATCCCTTAGATGATAACGAAGCAGAAGAGTTCCTGTTAGCCAGTGACCAGTGACATTGTGCTGCTATTACTGTCACAGCCTAACACATTGCTCATGTCTGTGGTGACACTGGTGTGAACACACTCACTGAATTAACAGTCATATGAAAATATATCACATACAGCTATGCATAGCATACAATACTTATGATGCTGGTGAAGACCATGTTACTGGGTTATGCACTCGCTACATGCTATATGTGGGGTTTTTTTAACTGATTTTTATTTCACATGTAGTGTGTGCCTGCATGTAAATATATGCACCACTTAAGTGCAGTGCCCAAGGATGTCAGCAGAGGGCGCCAGTTCCCCTGGAGCTGGAGTTTCATGCTGTGGATACTGGGAACCAAACCTAAGTCTTCTGCAAGAGTAGCTGGTGTTCTTAACCATCGGGCCATCTTTCCAGCCCCTTGTTGTATGTTTTATCATTGGAGTTTACTCTTTCTAGTCATAAAAAAATGTTGATATAAAGCAACGTACCATGGTAGTAGCCTCATACATCCTATGTTTACTGAGTTCTCTGGATTCATTTTGTCTCATGTATGATAGAGTCTTGGGCTGTTTTGCCTATCATGGAGCTTTAAGCCATACAGCGTAGGTTAGGTGCACTGTGTCCTCCAGGGCTCTGTAAGTATGCTTTGTTTGCAGAATGATAAAATCTTGTGGCAATATTTTTCAGAAAACTTTCCCAATGTTAAATGACATAAGACTGTGAATGAGAACGACAGAAACAGGAAATAGAGAACACACCACTCTGTGTCACCCAGGTAATGACCTGAGATGAGTCCTTATCAATATTGATAAGATGAAGAAGTTGGAGTAGATCTTCTTTAGGGCTTTGTTACCTCTTAAGTGGAGTGACAGGGTAGAGTACAAGTTCCCTCAGAGAATCTACAATTTGCCCTCACCAGACAGCAGTCTTGACTCTTGCTTCTGGCAAGATTTACCCCCTCCCCCCACTAGTGTGGTGATGCTTAAGGCTGGTGAGATCTTTAAGAGGTAGTGCCGCCTGGTCAGGTATTGGCAAGTTGGCCTTGGATGGGATTACTATGTTTTTCATGAGAACCTGGTTAGTTCCCACAAGAGAAGGTTGTGTAAGAGTGAACCTAGACCCTCAGTCTCTTTCTTTTTTTTTTTTTTTTTTTTTTTTTGTTTTTTTTGGTCTTTTCGAGACAGAGTCTCCCTGTAGCCCCAGCTGTCCTGGAACTCACTCTGTAGATCAGGCTGGCCTTGAACTCACAAAGATCCGCCTGCCTCTGCCTCCCGAGTGCTAGGATTAAAGGCGTGTGCCACGACGCCTGGCTGTCTCTTTCCCTTCCCTCTCAGGGTGCAGCTGCTTTCTCCCTCCTGCGAGTCTGTGTTCCACCCACAAAGCCATCGGCCCTATTACAGACTAGTTAGTCAGAGGCTCTTACCAGTGTTGCCCTAATGCTGGGCTTTCAACCCCTCCAAGACTGTGAGCTAATAACTTATCTTCATAGATTGCACAGCCTCGGATTTTTGGTTTTAGCAAAGGGATGCACACCCTGCGCATGGGGTGAACATTATATCCCCACTTTCCAATGCCTCACTGGTTCTGCTCTGTCTCTGGTGACTAGGTAAGGGTAGAGGAGGGGGACAAGAGGAGCATTCACATAGGTCACAGGGCCTCTAGGGGGGTGTCAAAGCAGGCAGGAAACTTTCTGCCAGGAGCAAGGCCTGGAATGAGCCAGTTTGGGGGGTCGGATTTCTGACAAACGATGATTATTAGGGAATGGTAACAAGGTTGGGAAGACCCATGAGAGCAGTGGGAGAGACCTCCCCCGTGCAGTCACTTCAAGGTATGTCACCTTCTTCAACGCCAGGGCCACTGTCAGAAAGGCAACTTCATCTAACTAATTAGCAGGGTTTGCCACTTTACAAATCTGCCGTGCCTTTCTTGGCACGAAACAGCTGCTGAGGCGAAAAGCTGTAGGAACCTATTAAAAATCACAGGCCTGGAAGGATTGGAGGGCAAAGGGGAAATTTAAAAGAGAAAGGGACGGAAGGAACCTTCCCCGTGGCGAGTCCCCAGATCTGCTCTGCGGCCAAGCAGGAACTGGTTAAAAGCCTGGGAAGGGGACCCCCCACCTTCCCCTTCCCCTAGTGCAGGGGTGGGAGTTGGGGGGGAGGAGAGTGGGTCTTCTTCTCATCTGTTTTGCCTCTTGAAGCTCTCTGGTTTTAAAGCAGCTTTGAAGGAATGCTCTCCCGTGGACTATGACCTGTCATTGCACCCTGTCATCTGTCCAGTAATTAAAATCTGACTGATTTACTGACTGGCACCAACCATCCTGGTTCAGGCCTAGTTGCAGCTCATCTTTCCCAAGGCTAAATTTACTTGGTGAAAAGAGACCGCTGCTCCCCAGCCGAGCCGTCACTGAGCTGCCGTGGAAACCGTAAAGATAGCTTACAGAGCCCTCACCGGCCATCTTTGGTTTATTTTATTCTAATATTTATTGCCACCCAGCAAATGAACATAATACAGGGCAACTTAAAGAGACCAGGGAAGAGTTGATTTGTGGGTCTGGTGTGCCTTGCCAGCAAAAACCGTGGCCAGGCCACACCGGAGGAAGACAGGGTGTCTCCCTGCAGGGCTGGATGGCTCCTGGGAGGTTGCTGGGATGCCCCCCCCCCCCCGCCCACCTCAGTCTTCAGCTGCAAACAGATCTAGTTTGGGCTGAGTCTTGAGCTTTAGCCAGTCAGCCCAGCTGTGCTGAGTATGGGGACGTATAAGCTAATCAGATGTTCCTTCAGGGTGCTGACAATCAGGCCTGAATTCTGTAGTTCCCAGACACCTTTGGGGTGACTCAACTTCTCCATCCTCTTCCTAAAGGGCACAAGGCTCTCTTTGCATGGTCTTAATTCACCACCGTAGTCCTGGTACGTGGTCTGTTCTGACCCTAGTGATACACATTAAGCCAGAACTCGGTTCTGGTTTTGTTTAATTTCTCTATGTCTTCATGTCTTCATACTGCATAAATTCATGCCTTCATTCTCTGATCTTCTAGAAAGGACAAGACTGATGCTAAGCATGGGAGAGGACAGGCCAGGACTCCAGCTCTATGGATGGTCTGGCCTTCACAGACCATGGGAGGCCTAAGTCATTAAACATATAGAGGCACAAACAATATCTAAGAATCGCTGGGCTGAGTACAGTCATAGGGATGAATGGGGGAGGGGGGAGCCCCGAGGAAGCTCAGTGTTGGCTCAGTAGTCAGGACCGGCTCTCATCTCCTGTAGGAAGCTTTCTTTATAACTAACGAGCAGGTGTAACACCCCCCTGCTAAGGGAAGGGGAACACAGTGCCTGCCAGCAGCCACTATAGGGAACTGGCCTATCGAGGCAGAGACCGGCCTCGATAAAATTTTTTTTTAATTTTATTTATTTCTGTATGTGTATCAATGTATTGTCTGCATGCAGGTCTGTGCACCCGTGTCGTGCAATGCTGCGGAGGTCAGAAAAGAGGGTCTCGGATTCCCCTGGAACTGGAGTTCTCCTGGAATTGGAGTTTCAGATGGTTCTTGGCCGCCATGTGGGTGCTGGGGATCGAACCCGGGTCCTCTGTAAGAGCGGTCGGCACTCCCAACGGCTAGGCCATCTCTCCAGCCCCAGCCGGCTATTTTCATAGCCCGACCTGAGAGGTCCAGCTCAGGCCCTTCGTCTGGGACAGCAGAACGCTTCCCACTCTTGGCTGTGACTTCCCACCTGCCCAGAGACTGCTGGCCCCTGGACAGGAATTTCAGGCACATGGCTGATGGCCTACCTTCAGTCAATGTCCACTCAAAACTCACTTCACCACACCAGCTATCCAGGTTGGTGGTCCGAGGACCCCCGTCCAACCCACTGGCCACTCGAACAAAATGAAGGCCTGCTTTGGCCTGTATGTGTGCAAAAAATAATGACGGCTGGGAATTCTGTAATGATGGTAATGGAGAATTCGGTTTATTGCCTGCTACAGCCTGCCTTTATAAGCAAAATGACGTCAGTTCCCAGAGCCAATCACAGACCCCCAATTCCGCACCATTGTACATTGCCGCCCTACCTAGCATCCTGTACCTGGGCCACGTTGTCTGCTCCTCCTTGGGGTGGGGTCAGAGAAATCCCCCCCCATCCACGTGGTGCCCTGAGGGTTGCTAGCTGAGACTTAGCTCCCAATTCAAACTGGATCTTCCTACAATCTCCTCCATGGGCAAGGCCAGAACAAAGGTCTACCCATGTAATGCCCAAAGAGAACATTCTGAGGTGCCCTTATGTCCAGAGCAATGAACGGCACAGGGCTACAAAGGAGATTGGGCATCCTTGGGACTCGGTTCCCAGCTGAGCACCCCAGCCTCACCCTGTGCCTGTCCAGTCCCACGTTGCTTCTCCTTTTCACATAAGGGAAGGGAATGCATCCTGGTCATCAGATTGCTGTATCTCCCAGAGGTCAAAGGCATCAGCTTGCGTGATATCACTCATGGAAATCTAGGCAGCTAGTGAGTGCTGGGTACAGTGACTGGGCCCAGGACATCAACCTCGTGTAATATTTACAGCACAAGCTAAAAAATTACATTTCATAGGTAAACATATTTACATGAGCACATATAATTCTAACACTGGGTTCGCGTGTGTGTGTGTGTGTGTGTGCGTGCGTGCGTGCGTGCGTGCGTGCGTGCGTGTGTGTGTGTGTGTGTGTGTGTATTTGTGGGTAGAGCAAACACAGTGGTTACCTTGTTGAGAATGGGAAGGGAAGAGGCTGGAGAGATGGCTCCACAGTTAAGAGTGCTTCCTGCCCATTCAGTTCCCAGCACCTACTTGGCAGCTTACAACCACCTGTAACTCCAGCTCCAGGGAGATCTGATGCTCTCTCTGACCTCTGTGAGCAGTGGACTCATTTCACCTGGTGCACACATATACATGTAGGCAAAATACTCATATACAAAATATAAAAAAAATAACTAAAAAACACATTTTTTTTAATGTGAAGGAGACTATGGGGAGACAGAGAACCTTTACAGAGAGGAGTTCTCCAGCGTCTCTGCTGTCTCTGGGGCAAGCCCACTTGGGAGTTAAGGGCCTGAGTCCAGGAGGCCTTGAGGCAGTGGGGTTGGCACAAGTGAGTACAGATAACAGGAGTGTGTACAGAGGTCAGACAGCAGCTCCTGGCACTCAGCAAACTTCCTCGAACTTGATCAAGACAGAGGCAGACAGAGGCCGCAGAGCAAGTCAGCATAGAGCTGAGACTGACAAGAACCACCTCTCCTGACCCTCCCCCGCACTGTCCCCTTCGCTCTTCATGTCTGATGGCCCCAGAGTCCATACGTTAAAGCAGTGATTCTTGGTCCAGATGAAACCCATAGCTTTATACAGTGGTCCTTCATCATCCTTAATTACAGGAATCCATAGCCAATTGCTGCTTGAAAAGTTAATGAGCCGGGTGTGATGGTGCAAGCCTTTAATCCTAGCACTCAGGAGACAAAGGCAGGTGGATCTTTGTGAGTTCAAGGCCAGCCTGGTCTACAAAACCAGTTCCAGGACAGCTGGGGCTACAGAGAGAACTTGTCTCCAAAAAAAAAAAAAAAAGTTAATGAAAAATTTCAGAGATAAACAGTTTACACATTTTAAAAATTATTTATTTATTTATTTTTTATGTGTATGAGTGTACTGTCCGCAAGTAGGTTGGTGCGCCCGTGTCCTGCAATGCCTTGGAGGTCAGAAGAGGGTGTCAGATTCCCCCTGGAACTGGAGTTAAAGACGGTTCTTAGCCTCCATGTGGGTGCTGGGACTTGAACCCAGGTCCTCTGCAAGAGCAGTCGGTGCTCTTAACTGCTGAGCCATCTCTCCAGCTCCCAGTTTACACATTTTATTTTTATTTTTTTTTAAACCCTGAGGCATGGTGCTGCATGCATGCCTTTATTTTTTTTAATTTTTTTTTATTTTTATTCATTTCTGTATGTGTATGAATGTACTGTCTGCATGCAAGTCTGTGCACCCATGTCGTGCAATGCCGCGGAGGTCAGAAGAGGTTGTCGGATTCCCCTGGAACTGGAGTTCTCCTGGAATTGGAGTTTCAGACAGTTCTCGACCGCCATGTGGGTGCTGGGGATCGAACCTGGGTCCTCTGCAAGAGTGGTCGGCGCTCTTAACCACTAGGCCATCTCTCCAGCCCCCAGTTTACACATTTTAAATGAGTCCATTCCGAACGGTGCCATGAAATCGGGCATGCTACAGTTCCATTCCACCAAAGATATGAATCATTTCTTTGTCCAGAGTGTCCACAATGTACACACTACCCACACTGTAGAAGAATGAGAGAGGAAAAGACACATTTATGGAACTTTAACCACTGTATATTATTACAATCGCTTTATACTATTGTGTTATTGTTATTCAATCTCTTACTCACCTAACTTCGTAATGAAACTTTATTATAGATACATAATTGTCTTACTCTTTGTATTGCTGTGATAAAACACTGACCAATACCAACTTGGGGAGGAAAGGGTTTATTTCATCTTACACTTCCAAGTGTCAGGCAGGCAGGAACTCAGGGCAGGAACCTGGAGGCAGGAGCTGAAGCACAGGCCATGGAGGAACGCTGCTTACTGGCTTGCTCCTTTGGCCTGAGCTCAGCCTGCCAGGACCACCTGCCCAGAGGTGGCACCACCCACACATCACTCAACAATCAAGAAAATGCCAAGCAGACACACCCACAAGCCAATCCAATACAGACAATTCCCCAACTGAGAGTCCCTCTTCCCAGGTGTCGCAATTTAACAACTGAAGCTATCCGGCCCATATCATGGTAAAAACAAAACATATATAGGGTTATACACTATCTGAAGTTTGAGATATCACTAGGAGACTGGAATGTACCCCCCAGAGGTGTGGGGGTACTATTGGACCTCCTAAACTAGATGGAAGGTTTCTAGAAATACAAAAGGAAAGATTTCTCCAGCCATGCATATCCCATATTTCCAAGATCAACCTACTTTCTCCAATGCTAATGTGATTTGGAGTGTTCTACTCCATGTCTGTGCTTCCAGCCTCCTCCTGCTCAACTGCGTCTGCTAGACAGACAGACGCTTCGGCTCTTGGGGTAGGGGAGTGGTGGAAGGGAAGAGACAGTGATCAGAGAGAAGGTGATGAGGGGAAGAGTTGTTAGCAGAGAGGCCTGCCTATTCTACTGATTGGGTGTCCCCCAAAACTCTGACCTCTGCATGACAAAGTGACTCCCTTACCTGCTTAGAAAACCCAAGCCCTGAGGGCAGAAGAGCACCCCAGCCCAGCCCAGCCTGCACCTTCTCTCCTGAGAAGGTGGCCCAAGAGAAGGAAAACTAGTGTGTGTGGTGTGTGTTGTTATCCTCCCCCCGCCCCCAAAGAGTCGATTGGCTAATCAGGATGGGATTTTCCACCTGGGAGTTGAAAAGGCAAAAAGAGAACAGTTAATTCTTCAAACCTTCACTATAAAATACAACCCCTGTGTTTCTGAGCTGCATTTGATGCAGGGTCCAGGCGGGACATCAAGAAGAGGTGTCAAGGCTGAACTGAGCATATTTTAAAGTAACAGCAAGTAAATTAAGTGAATTAAGCATTCTTAAAGCCCAGGACTTTATTCATTCCAAGGGATCTTGCTTATAAGACAGAATTCTGCCTTTCCCCTCTCCTTCTCTCTCCTTCCTTCCTTCCTTCCTTCCTCCCTTCCTTCCTTCCTTCCTTCCTCCCTTCCTTCCTTCCTTCCTTCCTTCCTCCCTTCCTTCCTCCCTTCCTCCCATCCTTCCTTCCTTCCTCCCTTCCTTCCTTCCTTCCTTCCTCCCTTCCTTCCTCCCTTCCTCCCATCCTTCCTTCCTTCCTCCCTTCCTTCCTTCCTTCCTTCCTTCCTCCCTCCCTCCCTTCCTTCCTCCCTCCTTTCCTTCCTTCCTTCCTTCCTTCCTTCCTTCCTCCCTCCCTCCCTCCCTTCCTTCCTCCCTGCCTTCC